>JANZXP010000004.1:30487092-30498267 GCA_027576715.1 Erythroxylum flavicans | reverse complement strand
AAAATTTTCTTTATTAATCACTCAAAAAGTATATAGGTTGGAAACTAACAGTCTAGCTCTTTTAAGGCTTATCGGTGAAATATTCTACCAGCCTAAGAGTCACAATGGAAAGAGCCTTTCTCGATTCATGTGGTCTAACAATACCATGTACTTGAATGATTTCAGTTATCCCCGTAGTCTTTTGACAAGAAGGGATAATGTTTTTTCAATCAAGAAAGTTGATTTCACCTCATTAGATTTCATAAAGTTCTGATCACCCTATCATCAGAGTCTGGTCTGTTATGATTACAATATTGTTTGACATTTTAGTTTATTTCTAAAGTGGATAAATAAACATTTTTGATGTGGGTATTTGAGAGCTACACTGATGTTGTATTGTTATAGTTTTGAAGTTTGAACTGTAAAACCAACTATTATGCTAGCAATTGCTTTATTATACCGCAAATCCTTTGTGCCTTCTTATGAGCAGTAGTTGCATATGGCATTCAAATAATTAGATACAGAGATTGGAATATTTAATTGAGCACTAGGGTGGTGTTGGCTTAATTGTCTGACGTGAATTGTAGATACAATCAAAACCCATAAGTATGTAAACTCAGGACCTAATTAAATTTCTCGTCCTCATTTCTTGAAGAGTTTTCACTTGTTAGTCTCTAGCCTTCAATTATGCGAGGAAATTCTTGCATCTTCAGAATCTTTCCCAAGAAATTGGATTTTTGGTAACTATGAAAGCATAGATTAGCTGTTTCGTATTTCAAGGAAAAGTTTCTTTCTTTGGTCTACTGCTGGAAGGACACCTGACTGAGCCTGTTTTCTTGTAGTGTATTGAGGAAGTGAAGGAGAAAACATATATTTGGGATGTGATTTTGTTGGCTCGTTTCAGATGTAATCACGTGTTTTGATAACTTACAGTGCTCTTTTTTATTTTTTGGTTATTGCATTTAGATGTGGATTATGTTTGGCATCAACTTTCACAATTTTATCCACATTATTGATATCACATCTTCGTTTGCAATTTGTTCCTTTAACGTTGTCACCAAGGATTATTAGTGGTGGTCAAAATTATTTTCCCAATGGTAGTATGACAACTTAACTGTAATAGTTTTTGTAATGCGCTATAATTTAATAAATGGAGAATACAAATTCAGGAAGTTTGCATGCTAGCATTTGATGTATGGCTTCCATGCATTAGTGCACATCTTCATATTTGTATACAAAAAAGAAGGAAATTAACATAACTAAAATTTTGATGTTCCTTTCATACAATCCTTTAGTATCAATTTAATTATTGTTGCAATACACAAGAGATGACTGGAAATGTCTTAATAGATGCTTCATAGTTGATGGAATGGCCGATGAGATTGTTTAGCCTGTAACAATCATGCAGTTGTCTATAATAAATCCCTAGTCTGGTCTTTACTTAATTGTCTCTAATAGATCTCTAAAGCTCATCGCCACTAGTGATGTCGTTGCTGCTATCATCGTCAAACTATTTAGTTGCTTTCTGTCGCTGAGGACCTGCTCTCACATCTTGCGTAGGATTTTGCAAACAAGAGGGTCAAAAGATACGTAATTTTGCTTCAATTACAGCTTGCAGGAATAATATCTAGTCCAAGTTCACCTTCTCAAGTTGTTGGATTTCATCCTAAAGGACTTGGTTATAATAAAAAAATAGTTTAGTACCATCCAAGTTCACCTTCTCAACTCGTTAGATTTCATCTTAACGGACTTGGTTATAATATTTTTTAAAAAAGCTGGTTTAGTACCATCCAAGTAGCAATGTTGTTTACAGTGAGTCTGAATTAAGGCATGTTAAAAAGCTTCTTTAGCATGGTTTCATTATGGTAGTGTTGTCAATGTGCATGTTGGGGGTGCTTAACTTTTAACATACGAGCTCGATTGATTTCATGCTTCCAATATTTTAGATGTTTATAATTGTTTCAAATGGGTGAACTAACCCTTCAATAAAATCTAACGGAGTAGAAAATTTCAATATAACGAATGATCATATAATAAGTGAATAAACAACTTAGACATCACTTCTAATTGTGTTGTTATAGAAAGTTTCAATCTTTGTGAAATGTGTTAAGAATAAAGGTATTTCGTATCTTATACATTATACAAAGGTTTGTGTCGTATCTTATATGTTATACAAAGTTTTGTCACATATTTATATTGGTATAGGAACAACTAATTTACATAATAATCTCCTCTAATCAAGTATAATAATTCCCAAATTGATATAATTCACCAAAACTTCGGTTAGAGCCTTTGTGAAAATATCTCCATATTGTTCTCCGGTTTTGACCATATCATAGAAATTAAGTTTTGTTGTACTTTTTCTCAATATGTTCAGTTCATTCATGGAATACAAGATTAGAAGTAATATATATTGTTGCTTGATTGTCACACTAACAACTATGCTAGTTATGAGGTTTTAAAACCAATTTCTATTAGGAGCTGGTATCCATACGGATCTCACATTATTATTGTACAATAGTTCTATATTTAGACTTTGCTCTAGATTTGGATGCAACATGTTGCTTCTTACTTTTCCATGAGACTAAGTTTCCTCCAACGAAGACATAATAACCAGTAGTTGATTTTCGATCAATTTTAGAGTCTGCCTAATCAGCATCTAAGAAACATTTTGTATAAGTATGTCTATGATTTTTAAATAGAATCCCTAGACCAGGAGCTCCCTTCAGGTGACATGATATTTGTTTTATAACTGCCAAAGGATGAGTGGTAGGAGAAGACATAAATTGATTTAAAACACTAACAAAATATGAAATTTTAGGGTGAGTTATTGTGAGATAATTGAATTCCCCAATCAATCTCCTATATTTCTTAGGATCTTTAAACAATTATCCATATTTGATGAGTTGTAGATTTGGAATCAATGGAGCATTACATGGCTTTGCCTTCTCTTTCCAACCTCAGTTTGTAGATCAAGTACATACTTCCTTTGTGATAGGAGAATGCCTTTCTTGCTTCTTGTCACTTCGACCCCTAGAAAATATTTCAAAGCCCCTAATCCTTTGTATGAAATTGACTATAAAGGAAGGATTTCAACGATGAAATGCCCATAGTGCCACTTCTAGTAATAATGTCATCTACATACGCAACAAGGAGAATGATACCGATGCAAAATGTTTATAGAATGCTGAGTGATTAGAATTGCTCTTCTTCATGCCAAACTTTTCCATTGCCTGACTAAATTTTCCAAACCAAGAATGAGGACTTTGTTTTAAACCGTATAGAGACTTTCAAAGATGAAATATTTTCTTGTTCTTCCCCTGAGCAACAAATCTAGGTGATTTCTCCATATACACTTGCTCCTGAAGATCTCCATTAAGAAAGCATTCTTAATATCTAACTGATGTATGGTCTAATCATAAGTGGCTACTAAAGAAATGAATAGACGAATAAAGGTAAATTTAGACAAGAGAAAAAGTATCAAAATAATGTACACCATTAGTCTGAGCATAGCTTTTGGTTACAAGTTGTGCTTTAAGTCGAGCAATAGATCCATCATAATTGATTTTAGTAGTAAAAACCCATATATCCAATGACCTTCTTGATAAAGCAAACACACGTAAGAGGGGAGGGGTTGAATTGAGTGTAAAAAAAAATTTGCAAGGTACTTAAAATTGATAATATCCTCCTAAGCAAAATAAGTCTATAAATAGAAGGGTCCTATCAACCTTAAAAAAAATCCTATTAACATTGAAAACAAAAGGATCTTATTAATTGAAAGGAGACTGCTAACACTCAAAAGAAAAGGAGCATGTTAATTGATAGGAGTCTGCTAGTGCTCAAAAAGAAAGGAACTTAGTAATCAATAGGAGCCTATTAACGCTTAAAACGAAAGAACCATATTAATCAATAGGAGTCAGTTAACGCTCAAAATGAAAGGAGCCTCTTGCGATATAAAAACATTGGGAGCCTATTGTAAAACCGAAGGAGCCTCTCAGAAGTTTGAAAACACAAACATTATAATGCGGTAATTTAAAGGTTAAGAGGGAGAGAGTGACATAGTCGATTTATACTGGTTTGACTTATAACGAAGCCTACGTCTAGTCCCTAAGTATTCAACTTGAGTATTTCACTATAAAATTCAATTAGTAAATTTTCACAAGCTTCTCAAAGCTCATAAGTACATATTTTTCAAGATTCTTCAACCTTTCTCACTCGTAGTGTTTAATAAATTTCTACAAGCTCACAACAAGAAAAGTATAAAGGATTTAACAGTCTCTCTTAATAGAGTGATTTCACTTTCTAAGACACAAAGAGTTTGATATAATTTTCAAGAATATTGATGCTACTAAGGTATTTTGCAAGTCTCTATTTTCCACAAATGTAGTGGTTCTTCATTAAGTAGACATTTTCTTCAACTAGTCGTTGCTTAATCTTCGATATCATCTCTACTGAAATCTTTGCTTTTCAAACGTTAAGATAAACGTTCTGTCAAAGCTTCCAGAGCTAATTATTCGAATTAGTAAGATCCTTTTAGAGGTCATAAAACCATTTCTAATTAGGTAAGTTCATAAAGAAGGTTTCTGCAAGAAAGGAAGTAATTATCCTATGATTTTATTTCCTTTTAAGAATTATATCGTTGTCTATATAAGAAAATAATTCTAATTTGAATTTTGAAATATTATAAAGTTATCATCAAAATCGTTAAACATAAGCCTTAAGTTAACAATTTCCATTAGGTAAGTTCACTAAGTCCCACTTACCATTAGCATCTAAAGCATTCATCTCCTTTATCATAGTAATATGCCAACTAGGATGAGATAAGGCTTCATGAACATTTTTTCAGGAGGGTCATAAAATCAAGTGATACAATAAAGGAGCAAGAAGAGGAAGACAAAGGATTATAAGAGATAAAAGAGGAAATAGGATTAGTAAATTGACATTTACCTTTGAAAAGAGAAATTGGAAGTTCTGGATCATGTTGTGGGATTTGATGAAGAAGAAAAGATAGGCAGTAAACTTGTATTTGGATGATCTTTTTTTTTTTTTTCTGGAATAGACCAAGCAAATAGGTGGTGGTTGTGGTTATGTAAGAGGATTATGTGTAGAGACAACCATTATATAGGTGATCTTGTAAACTAACAGGTCGTCGTCCACCTTCTTAGAAATTGAAGAATTAGGAAAGAAGGGTATGTTTTCCATAAAGGAAACACCAACTGATACAAGATATTTGTTTAGAGTATGACAAGAACACTGACATCCTTTTAGTAGTGAGAGTAACTTAGAAAGATGCATTTCAAAGATTTAGGATCTAATTTAGTAACTTAAGGACGAAAATCATTTACAAAACAAGTACTACCAAAAATCTGTGGTGAAATAGGAAAAAAAGGTTTATTGGAAAAAAGAATATTATAAGGATTATGAAGAATAAATGAAGGCATACGGTTAATCAAAAAATAGGTTGTGGAGATAACATCAACCCAAAATGGTTTAGCTAGGAATATACATTGAAATAAGAGTGGTTTGATAGTTTCAAGGAGATGTCAATTTTTCTGTTCAAAAATGTCATTTTGAGATGGTGTGTCAACATATGATGATTGGCGAAGAATGCCATTCTGGATCATGTAAGTTTGGAATGATGTGAAAAAAATATTCTTTGGCATTATCACTTCTCAATGTATGAATAGAGACATTAAATTGAGCTTTGATCTCAGCACAAAAGGCAGTGAAATGTGAAAATAACTCACAACGAGTTTTCATTAAATAAAGCCAAGTTATACTAGAGAAATCATCAATAAATGTGACAAAATATTGAAACCTAGTTTTAGATACAACAAGATTTGGATCCCAAACATCAAAATGTACTAATTCAAACAGAATGTTAGCTCTTTTTGCAAAATCGAGAAAGTCAAGGCAAACAATGTTGTTTGGCAAATTAACAAGACTCACAATCTAAGTAATATACATTATGAAACTAAGGACATAACTTCTTCAATAGAGGTAAAGGGGGATGTCCTAACTGACAATGAGCTTCAAAAGAAATTAAGACACTTAAAACAAGCAATGGATCTTGGCACCTGTGTATTTAGAATGTATAGGCCTCTTAATTCTTGTTTTTTACCAATAATCTTCTTTGTCATAAGATCCTAAAAAAGATAATGATCAGGAAAGAATAAGATACAATAATTTACATCATGAGTGAGTTTACTCACAAATAATAAATTAAAAGAGAATCCTAGTAGGTTTAATATAGATGATAAAGATATTAATGGAGTGAGAATAACAGTGTCAGATCTAAGAATAGAGGAAGTTGATCCATCAACTAATTTAACATAAAAGAGGACGAGTGTTTCTGAAAAGTAGAAAAAAGACTAGAATTACCTGCCATATGATATAAGACACCAAAATCAATGACCCATTGTGATGAAGATGAAAGGAGACATGAAGGTGTGTTACTTAAACCGACAATACAAGTGATAGGAGGAGATGAACTTTTTAATGCTTCTTGGTACTGTATAAACTTAGCAAACTCATCTGCAGAAATTGTAATTGTGTTTTCCATATATAAGTTAGGTGTAATGGTAGTTGTGACATGAGTAGAATGAGATTTCTAAGATTTGTTCATTTGATCTAACAAGTACATTTAGTATAGCTTGACTCATGATAATATCGACAGTTAATTGTTTCGAAATTTTGATTCTTAATGGTCCTAATTTCATGCCCCTCCTCCTTTGCTATGAGTCTAATGATTTAATTTTTCAGTGTCAAATCTATTATTTTGACTTAAAAGGGCACTAGAGGTTTGAATGTTGGGGGGAATATATGCAATGACATCTGTACTGAGTCGTTGCGTAAATGTCTAATTTAAAAAAGAAAATTTCAACAATAGAAAGAATTTTAGACTTGGCAACTTCAAATTGAGAGTTAAGACCAGCCAAAAACTTCATTTCTGACATCTGCTCCCTTTGAATTTGTTGAAATTCAAAATTGGGACTAAATGGTAATAAAACATTTAGTTCTTTATATTTTTGAAATTAATAAAATATGTCTGAAGTGATTGATCTTGTTATTCAATTCGGTAAAATCCCTTACATACCTCAAAAATTTGCGAAATATTCTTTTATAAATATAAAAATTTTAGATAATTCATCAATTCCTTAACATACTTGCATTGATTATTAAGAGCAATGACATCATTATCAATAGAATTGCAGAATTGTAAAAATAATCAGGCATTATCTTGTAGTCATTCCTTCTAAATGTGGTTTGAATAAAGAACAAAAAGAGGCAAAATATGATCCTTTTTATTGCTCTTTATGAAGGTCAAGAGCTTCATAAAGAACAAAATAAGACAAAATAAGAGTTTGTTATGTGCCCGTGCTTGGGATTGAGTCCAAGGACGATTCGTAGGAAAGTGAATCTCTTTTTCCTTATTTACATTGATTCCCTTCCTTGCAAAACCTATTTTTGGTGATGAAAAATTGGCAGCACTTGACAAATACAAGGTCTGTAGAGATTGGCTAAATTACTCTACTCCTAATTAGTTAATTTTTATGATAACTTCTTCCTTACTTTATTGCATAACATAATAGCCTCATATATGCAAAAAAAACTAAAGGTTCCACCTAAACTAGGACTCTTAGAAAGACTCCTATTTAAGTTATTTTAGGACTCTTAAAAAGACTCCTATTCAAGCTGTTTTTATTAATATAACTAACAGAAACTAGTGCAAAAATAATAGGGAAATAATAGACTTCTACTAAAAATAAAATACTCCTATAATAGACTCCTAATAAAACACTCGTACTCCTCTAATAGATTCCTAATAAAACACCCATTCATATTGGAGTCCTTTTTGTTGCCTATTTTGCTCTTTGTAAGAGTAGGCTTTAGCAAGTACCCTTCCTATCCTTCCCAAGCTAGTCGTGGGTGTACCTAAAGTATCATCTACTTCCAAAGAAAGGTGGATCTATGCTTTAACCACAACAATAGACTCACGTAGTGGTTACAACTAAGGCATACAACTGGTAACTGGTTACCATAAAATCGATCCAGTAGCTACATCGAGAAATCTGCACACACAGTCTCAAACATGTTGTCTAGGAACTAGGATCAAATCCTCTGTGCCCATAATCTTGTGCCAATCCTGTTTCAGACCATCTCATTCACACATTTTTTGGGTCCCACATATTTGTGTGGATGGGATGGTCTGGAGCAGGGTTGGCACAGGGTTATGGGTACAGAGGATTTGAGGGCCCAGGAACCAGACCTAAATGTCACTACCGTACACCGTAGGCACAGGGGCGTTTGAGAGGAAGTTTTCATCGTCAACGAGGGTACCCTGAGGTCATACTAGTGGTATATAGGTTGTCACGTGAAAAGAGTAGAATCTTCGCTCTTTTGGGTAAGGTGTTGATCTCCTGCTGGCGCTCCCAATAGTACCAGTGGTAAGAAAAAAATGAAAACCTAAAGCTTTGGTGGCTCTTTGTGGGTGAGGTGCTAACCTAAAGTGACTGCAGAAGGAAAAACAAGAGATGCTATTGGTACCAAACTTAAAATAGTGGATGCAAAGAAGAGAATCTGGGCACCTGGAATGGTATTTGTTAACAAACTAAACACCCAAGTACAAACAAAGGCCCTGTTTGACAATCAGTTGATTACATTAGCGGTTAGTTGATAGCTAATTATATCAGCTGATTTGACCAACGGATTGTATTAGTTGTTTGTTAGAGATGTTTGGTAAAATTAGCTGTTTAGTATTAGTTGTTTATGTGTAAAATTATTTATGAGGACATGATTTTAAAAAATTAAAAGGGTACGAATATTATATATTTTAGTATTTTGTTGAATATTCTTATAAGAATTTAAATTTTAGATATTTAATTCTACAAATCCTATCATCCCTGGAGCAGAATGTATTAGAATACACACTAATATTGTTTCGTATAAACTAATTAAAAAGGTGAACCTGTAAGGAAACTAAAGTATATTCTTCATTTCTTTCAAAGAGAAAATCATGATGTTCCAGAATCAACAATCCTTCATGTCTTCTCATGAATGACAATCGCAGACACCGCTTTTGGGGGTGAAAAATTTGGATACCATATTCAAAACCTTGACTGAATCATCTGAATAAATGTACGAACAAGAAAGTTTTACTTGTCCAAGCATCAAACCTCTTTGTATCATTTTCATTACAAAGTACAACTAATCTCTTAGGTAGTGTGGTTAAGAGCACATTCAAATCCAAAGTATAATCAATGTGTTTCTTTAAATAATAAAAACACAGTCATGAATCTTTAGTTCTACAGTTCTATTCCCATCTGTTCCTCTTCTAAAAGTGCCTATGAACCAACCAACCAAGCTTTAGAATGCACAAGAATTACTGCTACTCACGGCAGAATTCTTACCACCATGTTTCTGTGGAAGAAAAAGGAAATATAAGTTTGTCTAACATAACCTCAAATTCTACCAAATTAAGTTCTTTCAGTAACCGAGAGAGATTGCTAAAAGATAACTGAAACTGCTTGCTTCCCTACGTTGACATACTTGTATTTGATCATGTGCGCAATTTGGCGCCTCATGGTAAGGGAAAAGAGAACAATCCAATAAATGAGCAGTATAGGCCAAAACACAGGAACATCAAATATGGAAAAGAAAGTCATCAGAAATGATATGCAGAATGCCTTTGTGAAGGAATACTTGGAAACTTAAACAAGTAGCAAAGAAAAGGGATTCATTTTCGAGCACAAAACTGGACAATTAATTCTTGAAATCAACCTCAAGCAGTTAGGGAGTCATCTGAGATAAGAATCTCAATGGACCTAACTGCTAACACTTCCAATCCCAATTATTTATTCTCAAATGCATTGTAAATCATCAAGAAATCAATTAGAAACATCATGTACTAGTTTTGAACATTTTTCTTGACATTATATAGGTGAACAGGCTATAAAGATTTATCTTCTGTTGGTGTTTCCAATTAGATGTAAAACATACGTCCAGTGGTATTTAACATGCTTAAATTTTATGAGAAACTTTACATTTACAATGACGCATATAGCATGCAACATCAACAATTAGCTAAAGTCTGAAAAATAGGTATGAATGTACAAATTTTGAAGATTAATTTTACCAAATCTGTCTAAATATTTATAGAAAAATTGGTCTATGACTGCAATTATACTTCCCTCCAATATTATCCAGCATCATGAAAGATTGATTTGGTGAACATATTGTACATATATACAGGAAAGCTAAATCATACAGCAATGGGTAAAGCGAAGTTGTATGTGAAGGACTAAACCAACAAGACAAGAAACAAAAAGAGAGAAGAGAAAATATTTCCTCACTAGAACTTGAATTCCGGATGTCGGCAAATGAATGGCTTGAACTCATCAGAACCCTTGGTTGGTAGAAGAGAGCCATTTGAAGCTTCAATTTTAGGATCAACCAGAGGTGACAAAAATCCAATGAACAAGTTAGAAAATGGGTATACAAGTTAAATATAGTCCGAATTGACTGCTTCAATGCAAACGAGTCTATATACATTCAATAATGAAAATCCATGATGTTACTATAACTATCTTGTGAAAAATCTTCGAAGCACTAACACTGAAACAACAAGAAGTTTAAAAAACAATCCTTGAATCTTGACACCATGAATGAAAACGTAAGATAACACTCAATACAACCCAGGAGATGATAAAAAAGCCTTTTTCTTGATTAATAAGAACCAATAAAGTAAACCAAACCTTAATCGATCTCAGTAACTATAAAAAAGCAAAGTAACAGGCAGTACCCACACAAACCCGATAAGAACCAAAAACACAAGATTCAATAAAAAACAAAAAGAATCCTCCTTTCAATCAAATGAGGCATGATCAAAACATAGAAATAACAAAATTTACAAACGAAAACAAAGAAAGACAACATTGGCATTAAAGAAAACAGTTAATAATTCACCAGAAAGCAAGATCCAAGTGAACCCACTAGGAATCGGTAAAGAATCAGAGTCATTAATTAGGTTAAACCTCGAAACAAAACAAATGGATCAAGACCGAGAGTTGGGAGATGTGAGAGCTACAAAGATGGGAGAGTTAAGAACGTTCTGGACAAGATCGAGAGAAATGAGATTGAGAGAGAGCAGAGAGTAGAGGTTGGGGGGGGGGGGGGGGGGAGGGAAAGACCAAAAAA
>JANZXP010000004.1:30472578-30485479 GCA_027576715.1 Erythroxylum flavicans | reverse complement strand
AGTGAAAGACCATCATAAATGAATAAGCTAACTCCAAATGCTGCATTCAATGAATTTATAAAAAATTAGCTGGTTGGGTTGAATTAGCTAACCCATTCAACTCAACCAATTCCTAACCAAATAAATAAAGAGCTTTTTAATATAGGTCAAACAACTGATAAACAACAAAAAAGCTCTTCACCAAACACGGTCAAAGTGTATCAATTACCTTTCACGTGGTTGACATCTTTTACAAGTCAAAGCAACGAGACTATTATTGCCTAAATAAGCAACTTCATTCAACACCAATTGCTTGTTTATCCTTTCTGCTTTACTACATCTCCTTTCTAGCAAACTTTTGATTCCAAAATGATTGTCATCATCATAAACCTACATATTAAAACAAAAGAACATGAGATAGTTGTTGTTTCGTGATGGCCAAGTGGAACAAAAATCAACCACAATTCCAATAAGAGGAACTGTAAGATATTTTTCAATATTTCAGTACAGTGGCTTTCTTGTTACGTCAGAAAAGAGAAATTTCCTTTAATTGAAATCAACCGAGCCTGAGTGTTAAAGTTGAGCACCCCAACATGTGAGAGAATGCCCCCTGCAACGGAAAGTAACTGGACTAGGGATGTGTCAGAGACCATTAGGAAGAGTTCACGCCTCGATGGGTAACAAAAAAATGTTTTTTTTGAACAATTTAAGTTGCCTTAGACTGAGCTGACCTGTGAAGCCCAAGCTTAACCCTAATCGAAAGTTCAAAAAACAAATTTTTTAAAATTTGAACTTGACTCGAATCTTATCAAATCAGGTCTTACCCATTAATTTTGGGTTGGACTCATGCTGTTTTACATAATTTCCTATTTCCGATTGAGCCAGAACATATTTTCTTCTGCTCTTGGGATGTAGTGGCTTCACAAAAGCCCTAATGTAATAGCTGTTCATGCTCCATTATTTTAACTACTACTTTGCCTTGTAGTGAAGTAGTGGGACGATGTAATTGGAGTTCCTTTGTGCATCAACGAGTATCGTGTCTTAAATGTTTGGAACTGATGTTGGATTAGATTAAGGAGTTTAAAGTTCCAAAACAACCTAGGAATCTGAAATAAGCATGAGGCACAAGTTGAGGAACTTCCTACTCAGGAGAACTGGAACTCTTATTCACTAGTATGCATACATAAGCCATTGATATTTGTACTAGGCTTAGTTATTATCTGCCCAGTGTATACACAACAGTGTCGCTCATACCTCTGAAAACACCTGGAAATACATGTACAATCAGCCCGCGATGAATCCAGTGAGATCTATCATCTTCATCTGTTTCTAATTTTCTTCAGCATTTTATGTACACCATCCTAATCACCATTTAAAAGACTTCTTCCACAGCTTTTTACATGGCATCACAAGCTCAGAAGCTCGCCAAGATCTCTCAATCCTGCGCAAATACTTCCATTAGTATACAACATATGTACACACAAACTTGAAAAATCACCATAGATTCTTGGACAAATCTCTGTAGTTTTAGGCCTTCTATCGAGTGTTAATCAACACGAGTCTCTGTAAGTTATCTACAGGCCCCTCTTTCGTCCTTTAATTGCTTTCAGTGAAGTCTAAGTGGTCAAGCTCTTGGTATTGCATAAAAGAATTCCATTGAGCAGGACCCAGGTAGCTGCCCTCTGACTGGTCTGTTCCACATAAATTCACATCTGTAGGGTCATTGCTCATAGAGATAGCGACTTCCTCCTTAACCATTTCTTCTTTTGTTGGCTTCTTGATTGGTAGGATACTGTCCTCCTGATGATTTGTTTCCGCGAACTTCCTTTTCAGTGGGTTTAACAAGTCACTGAAAGGTGTAACCGAGAATTGCAAGCTTTTTTCATCCGAATCATTCTTGTAAGTCCAAGCCTTATCACTACTCTGGAAGCTGAAGTTTGCAATTCCCCGATTAATGCAAGGAAAAGCTTGTGAGGCAAACATGTAAGGTAACATGGGGCAATCATTTTTTATCGTCTCAATGTTAGAGTTCTTATTGTTGGTCTGCAGTGGTTCATAAGCTTTTGGGAAGAAACCTGCAGGCCGTTCAAAACTAAGGCACTTTTGATGTTCCCAAGCGTTTACAGGAACGTTCTTTTGCCTGACTCGACAAAGCACCCAATCATCCAACTGCAACAAAAGGAAAGGTTTCAAAAAGAAAATAACAAAATCAGGGTATCAGATTAGGATCCATTGCTATTTAGTGTACTCGATTGCTTACACACCCTCATATGTCCTTTTTTCTTGGGATTCAAGAACATGGTGTCAAGTTCTAGCAATCTGTACTCGTGCATGATCCAATCGGTCTTAACTCCTTTTGGAGGCCGTCCCTTATAGAAAACAAGAGCCTTCTTGACACCAATATTCAGCTTTCCATTCGAAGAAAAGATTGGCTTATCTGTTCCTGTCGCCTTCCAATAACCTGCAGAAGCTGTCCTGTTCGGTCTTGCTCCATTCGGATACTTTCTATCCCTTGGTGTAAAGAAGTACCACTCATCTTCTCCAAATAGAGCCTTCTCTGCTCAAAATCACAAAAAGGGAGAGGTTGTCATGGTGACGAGTGAAATTTCCTGAAAAGATCAAAGAATAGGAAACCTGAAAGCTAATTACAGGAGGGATATGTGTACAAACTTGGTAGCTCCCATGGGTTGTATTTGTAAAGGTCGATGTCAGCAATAATGGAAGCTGGAAGTGGACGTGAAGTAACTTTGTTCTTCAAGTAGTGGACTATTAGCTCTTCGTCCGACGGGTGGAATCTGAATCCAGGAGGAAGTTGAAACTCTGAACTTAATTTGGTGTCCATGGCAGGGAAGATTTTGTTTTCCTGGTGATGATGGGAATTAAGAAAAAAAAACATAGAAGGAATCAATTAACCACCGATCTTATCGATCAAAAACTGTTTGGAAGTGTAGGAGTGGAAAGGTTATATAGGGTTACAGTCTTCTCTGATTAATTATGCTTAATTATAAAATTAACTAGATAACAATGTTCTTGAAGCTGTGATTTTGTCCCAAATCTTGACCTTTTCCAGGAAGGAACCCATTTGTCCTGACCTTTAACCTTACTTTATACCCTTATTTTCCATGAACTTATCCTGTTTATGGGCATTAGTACAACAATTCTAACTCATTGCCATCTGTTCCTTTTGACTCTTAGGTTATTTTTCCTTCTAGATTAAGAGAATGTCAACATCTATGATGACTTAATTTTCACATCTGAAGCCCAAAAGAGAAATGAAAATTGACCACATGCCTTCTTTTTGTCCCTATGGATATATATTAGTAAAATTTAAACTCTCAAGCTCAATCTTTTCAAAGCCTTGAACAATGTTAAGAAAAGTTAATGGCTTAGATCATTATAACTTTTTTAAAGCTAAAATACATTTTACTCTTTCGGTGTTTTATCCTTTGGTACATTATGCCCCTTCTATTTTAAAAATGAACTTATTACTTTTTTGTAAAAGGAGTTTAGAGTAAAAAAAATTTCTTTACTCTTATATTATGATGACATCATCACAGCTGTACGTGTTGCACTTTTTTGAACAAAAATACTCTTTTAATCTTTTGTTGACTAAAATACATTAAATCCCTATTTTTTGTTTTATTTTATTATGTCTTCCGTTTTAAAAATAAAATTATTTTAAGCAAGAATTATATTTTGACCATTAACAAATAAAAAATGACTAAAAATACTATTGTCTTTATAATTGTATTTCATGACCGTTAATTTATCGAAAAATTAAAAAGAAGAAAATTTATTTATGAAACAAAATTAAAAAAAGAAAGAAAATTTATTAGAGGTGCTATTTTTTCATAATTATACATTCAATAATGTGCCAAATTGGTACATTTTTGATATAAAAAAAAGGAAAAAGAAAAAGATTTATATTCTTCTTATTTGCACGTCAAATTTTCTGTTTCAGGTAATATGAAATCTCATCCTTCTGATTTGGCCATACAGTGTAAGGTGACATTGGAGCAAATAACTAACCTAACCAGGCATCAATCTAAGTTCAAAAAGATGTCCATGTCTGTGATAAGATCTATGAATAGTTGTCTCGAATTGCTTAACAGCTAGCACAATTCGATCCGTCTATGGTTAAGCTTATCCGTGATCTTCAAAGACTCCTTTTCTAGCTTCTCTTGGTAACAATGGTACGACATGGTCATAATAGCTAGTTCTTAAAAAATCAATAATATATATATTTCTCAATTTAGTATATTATCTGTAGTCGATACAAAATATACTTCAAAACATTACCTAGATTGTATCCATTCTATTATTTTTGTAGAAACCATATATCAAATGAAAGTGATGAATTATTTAATATCATTTTATGTATCTTAATAATTGGCACGATCTTTTAAGTCACTTATATATTATGAGATGGCAAGAAAGGTCTAAGTTAATTATCATTAAGGTGCTCTAATAGTCCTAGATAATAAAAAACTCATAAAAGGATCACAAGTATAACTAAGGCCTATAAGTCTCTCTTGACTAAATTGTAAAATAAAATATTAATTAATTGTAATTCATATAGAAAAAATAACATTCACTAACTTGAACGAAACTAATTAAGGTTTAATGATTTCTTTGAAATTTTTTTGAAATCGACTTGATTGAGTCAATAACAAATTCAATAAACTTGAGTGTAGTTTTGAAAAAAAAAGGTTTTAATATGAAGAACTTAATTAAGTAAACCAGCCATGTCGGTGAATGCTAGTTAAATATTGTAATTAACATACAACTTTCCATATTCACAAATAGTTCACTAACTGAATTTTTTGGTGTAATGTTAATGTAATGTGGATTACACATGTGATTCGTAAAATCATAAACCATACATAAACATATAAATTTAGTGTTAAATTGAGACATCAATCTTAAAACATGACTTATAATTCCTAAAAAAGACCATTAATCTTATAAAGAGATCAATTGCCAAAAAACATCCTGCTCCTTAAAGAATCATTAACCATTAAGGTCAATAATGGGATAAACTATCTCCTTCCATAAAGAAGTCATAACATCTTTCTAGACAAAAGGAATACCAAGATTACAAACATGCATGCTTTTCAAACATCACAGAGAAATAAATAAGTGTAAGACCTACAATTGTACAAATCTCAAATATTGTAATAGTCACAAACTCCTACTATAATAAAATATCATAAGATAACATATTATCCTTGTTGCTTACATAATTATGAAATCTATAAGCCTTAACCTCTTTAACATGTTTGTATTGACAATGTACTCATAAAATATATCACCATTATTAACCCATGCCCAACGCTTAAAGTACTTGGCTCCACTAGTGCTCTTTGTATTATTGGAAAATAATATAATGGACAAGTTGTCATAATGAATCATAATATTTTTATTAACCAAATCAACAATCTTAGTCCCTCAAATGAAATTCTTAAATCACTTAGTATGCACTCCTGCCTTAACACTAGTTATAAACTCAACTTTCATAGTTGAGGTTGCCAAAATAAACTGTTTAAAGCTCTTGTAGGACACAACTCTTCTTATTATTAGAACACCCACCAAAGTCAGCATCAACATACCCAGTAATATCCAAATTGTCTTACATATAATATATGGTCTTACGCATATATCATAACACTGTCTTCATCATAACCTAGTGCTTATGACTAAGATTTGTCAAATAATTGCCAATAGTACTAATTGTAAAAGCATTATCTTGCATATTTCATACCTCTTAATAAATAGGCTCTTAGTTACACTATTGTAAAGAATGGAACGTATTTATTCTTTCTCCTCCTCATTGCAAGGATGTTGCTCCTTGCTTAATTTAAAGGTATGTTGCTCCTTACTTATCACCTTTTGATTATAGGTGATATATTAGCTTTAAGTCTTATATGTAGAACCAATTTTAACACTTTGTCCATATAATACTTTTGACTTAGGCCCAAAACTTTCTTGAATATATCCCTATAGATCTCCATTCTAAGAACAAACTGTCTCCTTAAGATCTTTCATGTCAAGTTCTTTGAAAGCACCTTCTTTATATTATATATCATGGTTAAGTCGTTGTTAACAAGTAATATGACATCCATGTATATGGCTAGAAACATAAACTTGCTCTCACTTGGAGTATGCATAAGATTCAAGTGTATTCTCCTTAAAATCTAAAGTTGTGACCACGTTATGAAATTTCAACTACCACTTTTATGATGCTTGCTTCAATGTATAAATACTCTTCTTTAATTTGAAAACTTAACGCTTATTCCCCCTTACCTTGAAACCTTTGAGTTGCTACTTATACATCTTCTCTACTAGATCATTATTTTAAAAGGTTATCTTGACATTTACCTAGTGAAGCTTAAAAATTAAAATGAGTTATTAACATTATAATGATCCAAAATAAGTCCTTGGTTAAGATTGTAAGAAAGGCTCAATATAGTTCACTCCTTCTTTTGGAGTGTACTCCTCATATATAAGCTTTGGTTTAAACTTCTCAACTTCGCCTTTAACATATCTTTTGGTCTTAAACACCCACTTGTAGCCAATAGGTTTCTACCTATCTGGAACCAACTCATAAACATCATTATTTTTCCATTGACTTCATCTCCTCCTTCATAACCATTATCCATGTATCAGAATGATCACTCCTCGTTACTTCATCATAAGTAATAGGATTCATAATCTCTCCTAAAAAATAGATGGTCTCACCTATATAAGCAAAAAAATTATTAAACGATATAAGCCTTTTATATCTCTATAAACACCTTAATAATGTTTTAAAATCGAGTTGAGTCTTCACCATAGCATGTTCATTGATAGTTGCACTATCTCCAACATCAAGAGTGTATATTAACCTAAATCATCCCTATGTACCTCTAGCAGTACGTCTAGGATTACCTTAACAACTCTCTCATGCACCATAGAAATATGTATTGCTACTGGCTTAAGCTCCTCAACTCCTTCAACTCTCAAAGATACATCCCCTACATCATACTCCTAAAACTTTATGGCCAACCATTTTACAATTTTAATACAACGAATAAGAAAATAAAATATATAAACTTTCAAAGCTTCAAGATAGCCTATAAAGAACCCAAGAGTTATCTTAGAGTCCAACTTCTCTCTCAATGGGTTATAAATTTTTATCTCTGTTAGACATTCCCAAATCTCAGCTGATTCAAACTGAGCTTCCTACTTGTCTATAACCTAGAAGGAGTTTAGGGAACTATCTTACTAGGAACACAATTCAGGACTTAAAGTGTTGTCTTTAATACCTCACCATAAGATATTTAAAAAGCTTTAATCTAGCTACTCATTATGTCCTTTAGTATGCAACTGCACCTTTCTACTACTCCATTACACTCATGTATACTCAACATGGTATATTATAAAGTACCACAATCCTCTAAAAACTAAAAAAATGGTCTTTTTTCTTGACACGAATCTTTATGTTTACCGTAATATTGTCTACTAGGTTCTGACCGAACAACACTAATGATTCTATTAAGTTATTCCTAAACTTTTCCTTAATATTTTAAACTTCTCTAGGACCTCAAACTTAAAACTGATGAGATATATGTAACCATATCAAGAGTAATCATCAATAAAAGTCAAAAACAACTTATTTCCATCAATGATAGGGTTCAAAGGTCCACTAATATATGGGTGAATAATATCTAAAACCGTACTACTCATATTGACATCTTTCTTCTTACTTTTAGTGAGTTTATAATACAATCTACATAAGCAAGACTAACATCATCATAAACAAAATTATGAAGAATCATCATTCAATGTCTCAGTCTATATACCCTTGAAAAGAAGTTATAATAAGATATAGGGTATATGAGATGAGCGTGTCATAGTCATGTCTATATTTATTAAAGTTATAGGACAATATATGACTTAAGACAAAGGCATGTTAGATTTATATCACCCTTTAGGAAAGAAGCAATATGATATACGGTTTAAGAAACGTTTATGTCCCAAATTATGTTCGAGTTAAACAGAACATATGAAACAAACAGTAAACCTTAAATTTTGGGATATAGGTCATAACTTTTCAAATTTTCTTTTATTCTAAACCTAAGGTTGGCCTCCAAGAGGAAGACAACCATTTAGAGATAAACTTCATAATGGTTTTTGACAAAGAAGAAGATTTGAGATCATCCTATGAAATCAAAGCTATTTAGAATATATAGATTTCTAAAATTATTTATACCATGATGTCTTTTATTTTACCACTTATGATTGGCAGTACAAGGATGATATGTGGCTAATTGCTTTACATGTTTAAAAAGGGAAAATCATAGTATTGTCTTTGTTAAGGATTGATTCAATATTATTTACGAAGTGGCTTTTATTTTTTAAAATATCTTTAAATGTTCTTAAAGAATATTTAATTAAAGATAGCAATTATAATGGACCACTACTTAGATATTAGGAGTTTAATAAAGTGCTAGAGATATAACATAAATCCTCTAATGTTAAAGTCAAACCTTTCACGAAAATTCATAAAACTCAATGTTTTCTTGGGGGCTTTAATTGGATATAGATATCAATTAATCAACTTGAGAATATATGGTTGTGGGTTTAGGGAGCAATTTTATAATCTAAGAATTTCTATCAGTCTATATATTAAAAACCTTATAAGTTTATTAAATTATGACTATAAAGAAGATGCTAAGCGGAATTTCTTAACTAAACATTACCTATATCTTATTTCTTTATTTGTTTATTTGCTTTACTTTGATTTTGGTGGTTTATTCATTTATTTAGATTTCAATTCATTTTGTTATTAAAGTTTGTCAATAATCAACTTATTTATATTATTTGACTATTTAGTAGGAGGAGATTGATCTAAATTGTTTTAACTTCCTCGTGGAATTAACACTGTATTACTTATTAACATTATGTGAACTTGTCTTAGATAATGAGTATCTATTTTATGATAGAAAAAACTTTTAGAGTAGAAATAACACAATAGTAGTTTTATCACAAATTTCATACAAATATTAATCCAATGTTCCATAGGTACAGGTAAAGACATATACAATCCATATAGTAAAGTTATAAAATCCATGTAGTAAAGTTATAAATTTAGTCTTCTTATAAGTCATACACCTACTACAAACTCTCTCTAAATAACGTCTCTTCTTAAACCAATAAAAAATGCTCCCTTAATATACCTAAGGTGTTTTAAACATCAAAGTGACCAATTAAATCTCCACTAGGTGCAATATGTACAAAAAGCTCGTACATAGGATAGATAGGCACATATAATTTATTTCATAAAATAAATACTTACCGTGCCTATAAAACTTATCAAACTCCTCGTTTTCACATGCCGAATATACATTACCAAAGGCATTGTCACTAGTATAAAATTTCCTTGTTCAAATCTTGATAACTTTGCATATAAAGAAGTGAGAAATATATCATAGGCCTATATTTTACATATTATTTGAGGTTAAATTACTTGGTATTTGGCATCTCTATAACATGTTTAGTATGAATTTTATGAGATTTTTCTGTCTAGTTCATTATCTTGTAGGGGATGATTTTGAGAGGATAACTCGAATTGGAGTGTAACTTTCTCCACTGTTTTCTAATAAGAAAATTTATAGTCATTTAGAAGATAAAAAAATGAACAAAAACTTTGTGGAAGGCACGATAAGTGAACTCTAGCTCAAAGATGTTGAAAAATATAGTAGTTAAAAAGGGTATAATAAGCATAAAACATACCAAAGAAATACATGCCTGTCTTTAATAGATATTTTATTTTGTAAGAATTTTTTTAAATTCTTAAAGTTTTACCTCACCAAACTTGTATGGAATTATTGAAGACTTCTCAACTTTAGTTACCCTATTTGATTTAGTTTAATATCTTATTTGTTTGACATTAAGGGTGATGCCATGTTTAAGTGTAGGGGTTAAAATTTCTAAGTTTTTCCATTAGTTTTTGTGCTTTAACTAACGTATTTTCTTTATTAAGTTTTCGTTTGACAAGTTTTTAGGTTACAGGTTATGCATTATTTTATGTAAATCCACGCATATGTATCATATTTAATAAGTCAAAGGTCATAAAGGAGAAGACTTAGTGTAAAGAAGTTAAAAAAATTAAGTTAAAGCGTGCATTGAGGGTTGTGGAGGATAATTGGTGTTAATCTGCAAAGTAAGATATAAGTCGATGTTGAAACAGTGTAGCAGAGTGTCAAAAAGCTGAACAGAACTATAACTATAATAGAAAGTATGTTTGACACCGGTCTCATAAGTAAGTAACACTTTGAAGAATTAAATAAAACTGGAGCCAATATCAAAGAGTGCTCGACATCGGTCTTATTTTGGAACCCAATACTACAAAAGTTAAAACTCTAAGTTTTGCCAACCCAAAATCTTACTTCCTTCTTCTGTACCACCACTTAATGTCTAAATTCCATTATTTTTACCCAATTCTCAACTTCGAATGTAAAATCTAACCATCCAAACACCAAATCCTTCTATAAAACATAAAACACCTAGAATACCAACTTATTCACCTTTTATGATATTTTCGCATTAAGAGGACACATATTGGAAATGGTGTTCAAGGAGTTTTAGTAGATATTGGGCAAATATTTTAAGTTCTATACTATACAGGTAAGTCAATCTCACATTGAAGTTAAGTAACGAGCTTAAATGGAGACAAGTTGTGGATAGTATTACTACTTTTATGGAATTGTGGAGTTTGTATTGATTATGATGTATTGTGTTAGACACTATGATTTGTGTGATTGTTGGAACTATGAAAGAAGTGTTGTTATGGTGTGAGTTTATGGAGTGCAGTTTGTGAAGCATGATGAAGTGTTAGCATAGTTATTTTAGTGTGTTGAAAGGATGGCTCTTCCAAGATAAAGACCAGGAGGAGTCAGAATCCTTCATCTTCTTTAATACTACCCCTTCATAGGACATTTTGAGGTTCATAAATTAGGTGAACAAGAAATGGTATAATAAGAGGAATAATAACAATATGTTCGTGGAAAAAAATCATAATTGTAAATATTGATAGGGTCTTTAAGATTTGGAACATGCTCTAAAGTTTACAACATGATGACTTGTTTATGAGGGGCTATCACCCAAAGACGGTAAAAGAGTTTTATGTCAATATAAAGGAGAAGTCTAAGAAGAAACTCTTGGTCTTATACTCTTATGTCCAAACTAAGGAGCATCTCAGGTGGCCATCGGAGGATAAGAGGTTAAGCTTTCATAAAGAAAAGCCATCAGGTCATAATGGGTGGAATCAGAAGATCCATTGCATAGTTTCGAATTGGATATAATTTATTTTGCTAGATTGAAGCACTTCTTATGAAGCATTTAGCCATATAACCCCGGCTAATGCATAAGTTACAAGTTCAGTCTAATGAGTTAAATCACATTACATTATAGACATTCTCTTTAATAGTTTAGACAAGATACCACTGGTACGATTGTCATCATTAATGCTACACTCCCTCATCAATGTGGTTCGGTATAGGTTATAAGTTAAAAATTTGATGAACCCAGTATTAATTAGTTAGCTATTATAAAAATAAGGGGTGAAGTTGATGATCTACCTCTTCAATGTTGGAGTTATGAAGATTGGACAAAAATTATATCAATAATATTCAGATAAAATTATTGGTTATGATTGGGAGAATAATAGGTGGATTAATCTACATAAACTTGATACAGTATACAAAAAATCAAGGTTAAAAAGTGAGATAAGTTGAAGATGTTGATGAATAAGGAGAGGAAATTAGGATAATTGTTAGGCTGAAAAAGATAACAATGCAACAAGTGACATCATCAATTGATAGACTTCATAGAGAAAATACATGTATATGCTCCATATTGGATTCTATGTGGGCTTATTTATAACGCTTCTCATTATCACCTCCTTCGTCCTAGTGATTTTATCCCTACACACATGTTTACATGTAGTTAGGTTTATGGTGTTTTAAATTATATACCATGGGTGGGTAGAAAGAAGATCCTCTGCCAATATTGAATGTTATATAGATTTAAAGTACAGTAGAACATTTCTTAATGGGAAAGTTCCATTTCAACTATATAGGTGTTTAGGGAGTTTTCTAAATTACATTATTACGTTACTTTTGATTCACAATATTGAGGATAATATTGTTCTAAGTGTGTGTGGGGTTATCGAGTTTGATCTAGTTGCACTAATTTAAAACATGAATAAATTTTTTGATTTTTAGCTTTCATTTTAGGTTATATGTTTAGGTTCTCATTAATAGCTTTAAGATGATGATATAAGTTTATACATGATATTGAGTTGAGAAGAATTAGTAAAAATTAGAAGTATAATATAATTAAGTGAATAATATGCAAATCATAATTTTGTGACTACTATGATATTGAATTTGTTAAGCGATTGTACTTTAATTTGAGTTGAGTATCCTGTGAGAATTTGGACCTTCGTGTTAAATTTTCTTTCTTTTATAGAATATTTCTTATATTTTGAATTTCAATAGCTTCAATTTCATCTTTTTTAGATTACATGTAAGATGTGTACAAATATTAAAATTTGAGTTTGATTCAAGCTACCTATCCTTTATACATTAATCCATAAGCGAGCCATTTTGAGCCTTATATGAGATTTAAGGTTTTCTTGGTAACTTTTTTCTAAAAAATAAGTATTTACTCCTTAATTCATTATTAGTAGAGTTTTTACTTATGTTTCGATATTTCTGGGAATAGGATGTAAGAAAATAAGTATGGGGCAATTGATAAAGTATATGAAAGAGGCAATGTAAAAATGGGAATCTGAAGTTAATTAAAAAAATTTAAAATGAAAAATAGACAAAAAAGAGAGGAAAATGAAGTTTTGAAAATTGACTGGCAGGGAGTCTGG
>JANZXP010000004.1:30422625-30450536 GCA_027576715.1 Erythroxylum flavicans | reverse complement strand
TTTATTTACTAAATTTATTTTATTTATATTTTCTTATTTTATTATTTATAATTTTAAATTTATATGATTAATAATATATTTTTTAATTATTTATACAACAATTAATAGTTATTAAATCAATAGACTTTTTAGTCATTTTAGCTCTTTTCAGCAATCGCAACTGCACTTGCTAAACACCTATTTTTACATTTCAACAGTTACTAAAATAATAATCCTAAATACATAAGTACTTATTGAGAATAAGTATTTATCATTTCAGCAAGTTGTCAACCGCCACTACTCCCCCAAACTAAGCCTTAAATTATTAGATAAGTTAAAGCGTCAGTTTGGTTAAAACATTAGCAATAGATGAATCTTATATAAAAAAAAGTATCATTTAAACTTAAGAATGAATGGTTCTATTAATTTTAAGGTCAATTAGGATTATTTTTATATAATGTAAATACTGAAATATCCTTTTTTATCAAAAGAATTTAAGAAACTGGAAATATATTAGTAAAATAAATGGTTAAGAGTGAACAAAGCTACTATGAAAAAAGAAAAACATGGCATTTTTTATCCTTTGGCTAGACCCCCATGAATGGGTAGAAATCAAGATGATGCTTGAGGTCTAAGTCGATATTGTGAGTTTTAGAAGAGTCTTAGTTAAATGCAGCATTTTAAGATTTTTCATGATCCAGGCCACTGTATAAGAACAAGAAATTAGTGAAGTAATAGCTTGGTTCAAAGATTCTATCAGGATACTGAATTAATATGGTGAAAACAACAAAACCCTGCTAAGAGGATTTCCACCGGAAAATGGGATCAGAGTTTCCTGTCCAACAATTACCTTTTTCCCATTCCTCTGTAATCGAAGAAAATGACCACACACATACCCGGCGTGTTGGAGCTATATTACCTAATCGGTGTAAGCATCTCATAACATGCATAATGCATTATTGGAGGGTCATAGGAAAAGCTCTTCAATGGTAGTGATTATAAAGAAAAGAATCAGAAATCAAATCACAGACCAAAGTGTTTGGGTCCCATATTCATACTCAGCTTCAAGACAGTGTATCACGGACGGTCCTATCAATTGCCTCGGGAAACGTAATCAACTTCTCTCACTCTTACTCTCCATCACACACTCACTGCTACCACTCTGACTATTGCAGCTACTGCATGCTAAATTGGGTCTAACTTTAATTATGGTATAATCATTCCACACCTGATCAAATGGCTATAAAGGCAAGTAACTTTTCAGATGAAGCTCTTTCTTTCTAGATCGTCAATTACCTTCTTATATTACACATGCAAGAGCTTAGCTTGGTGTTTTTTAATCCCTTCATTCTTTAATGGTTTTCTTTAATGTACCGAGTACGATTGGAGTTTGAGCTCGAAAGGGTACAAAAGACATACACAAACCTACACATTCCGGTTACAAAGCTGCACAGTATCCCATACAAAATAACTTTTTGATCGCCTGTGTATGTGCGTGCGTGTGTTTGTGTGAGAGGAGTGGTTAATTCAAATCTAATGGATGACCAAGCTTGATGATGCTAGTAGGATAAAAAAGAGGGTGAGTGAGACCGTAGAGAATAAAGAGGAGAGAAGGGTTAGAGAATAAGATGAGATATTCTTTTTAGCCATCATGGTTTTTGGTGTTTTCCTTTGAAACCAAACAAAGAGAAAACCAGATCTCTGTAAGAAAAGTCCGAAGTTTTGGAGTGTATTTTTTAGTGGGTTGTATTTAGGTTGAAGGTTAAGCTGTGTTTTTCTTGTCTTTTGGCAGAATTTACTATGAGATAGTATAGTCAGGATCTGGATACACCAAGCTGTTTGTTTCTGAAGGAAGTCTTGTTGTTATTTTGTTTTTGTACGGTCTTTATCCTTTCTGAAAGCTTGGTCCGTAAGTGTGAAACCAGCTCATTTGGCTCCTTTCAGACCAAAATGATGTCCGGGAATAATTTTCCGATGCCTTCTTCGTTACCAGCAGGGTTTGCTCAAGAACAGAATGCAAACCCTAACCCTAAACCTAATTCTAATCCAGCTGCCAAGAAGAAGAGAAACTTACCAGGAACACCAGGTAACAGTAAGACCAATGTTTCTTTTCTCCTTTCCTTTGTTTGGTACCCTAGTACCCATTTCTTTAGTTCTTTGTTTTTGAAGCTCTCAAGACTGTAACTTGACTTAATTTTCGATTCAACAGTGACATAATTGTTAGTTTTTTTTCCATGACTAAACAGATCCAGATGCAGAGGTTATTGCTCTCTCTCCAAAGACTCTCATGGCTACCAACAGATTCATATGCGAAATATGTAACAAAGGGTTTCAAAGAGACCAAAACTTGCAGCTTCACCGAAGAGGTCACAACCTTCCGTGGAAGCTAAGGCAAAGAACCAACAAAGAGGTTCGAAAGAAGGTCTATATATGTCCCGAAAAGACCTGCGTTCACCACGATCCTTCAAGAGCTCTCGGAGACCTCACTGGAATAAAGAAACACTTTAGCAGAAAACATGGAGAGAAGAAGTGGAAGTGTGAGAAGTGCTCAAAGAAGTATGCAGTTCAATCAGATTGGAAAGCTCACTCCAAGACTTGTGGGACTCGAGAGTATAAATGCGATTGTGGGACTTTATTTTCCAGGTATATATTAGTATATAAACTTTGTTCTTTTCTCATTCCAAATCCTTTTCGATTTTACAATCCTTGGCTCGCAGTAGGAGATAATAAATGCTGACATCGAGGTCTTCATGGCTTTTTGGATTGAAATTAATGCTCAAGTTCATTTATTAGTTCTTAGAAGGAGTAATAATCTGTGCAGTTAGTTCATCAGGTTCTCAGCTTTGTTTCCAATTGTATATTCCTACAGGAAAGATAGTTTTATCACCCACAGAGCCTTTTGTGATGCTTTAGCTGAAGAAAGTGCAAGAATCAGTTCTGTAGCAAATCTTAATTTCAGTAATGATGCAGTAAACTTGCATCCTGGATTTCCTATCCGAGGGGTACAAGATGTTTCGACAATTTCCCAATTCGGTGGAAGCTTTAGACCAGATTTTAATGACATAGGAGCTCCTGGAAACTCACTTACCACAGATCAACAGAAGCCCGGATTGTCACTGTGGGTAAATCAGGCAAATTCACATATTAATCCCGCCGGTCTCATGTCAAGTTCTGATCTTTACGTGTCTTCAAGTTCTAATACTGGTTTGCCTGAGTCGGTACAAATGGGATCTGCCAATCTCTACGGTTCATCATCCACCACCAACTACGGGAATTTAAGCTTATCAGGATTGCCTCAGACGTTAAAAGAAGAAGGTGGTAATAAAGGGAATAACAGAGTGGATTTACTGCGGACTCTCTACTCCGATAACCAAAATAAGCAGTCAAAACCAGCAGCACCAATGTCAGCTACTGCACTTCTCCAAAAAGCAGCCCAAATGGGTTCGACAAGAAGCAACCAATCATTCTTTGGAAGCAATTACGGACTGATGGGCTCTTCTTCTTCTTCTTCCTCGACACCAAATCTCAACACTACTCTCAATTCTAGCAGGAACGAGCTACAACAGGTTCTTCAGAATGTTAATAAACAAGCAGAGAGTTTAACACCAAGAAGCAGTACTGTCGATGCAATGATGGGCACTTCAATAAGCCTCGACCAACTTGTGATGCGAAATACTGGAAAACAAAACGACCCATCTCAATCCAACCTAGTACAGCCAAATAATCCCAGTCGCATTGAGAACGGTTTAACAAGAGATTTCCTTGGCATGACTAATGAGTCTGATCGTCCATTTTTCTCACCAGAACTAGCCAAGTTCGCTTCAATGAGCTCAGCCATGGGACTTGACCAATACGCTACTAATCATTAAAACCCCCGGTTGCTGCTTATTACACGCACCCATT
The DNA here is from genome assembly GCA_027576715.1 of Erythroxylum flavicans. Lineage (NCBI taxonomy): Eukaryota > Viridiplantae > Streptophyta > Magnoliopsida > Malpighiales > Erythroxylaceae > Erythroxylum > Erythroxylum flavicans. Next base: position 30,446,654 of record JANZXP010000004.1, on the reverse strand, counting down.
CATTCATGTGGTGATCAAATTGTGAAAACAAGCCAAAACGTACGGTAACCAAAACCCGAGTTGGAGCGGATTGAGCTCGGTGGAAATCGGTGTAAGCAGAGAAGGACGGCTTGTGAATGGTCAGCGACAAGTGGGGACCGCCCACAGGAGAAAAGTGGGCCAGTTACATTGTCTGAAATGACTAAACAATGAGAGAACTCCTAGTCCATGCATGTTCTCGTTGTTTTTATTGTTGTTTCGTTTCTCTTCTTGTTGTTTTATCGCCTGTCTGAACTCTTTTATCGTATATCTGGATCTCTGCCCTTTTTGAAATCCAACAAGGTAGAAAGACTGAGCTCTCTCTCACCCTCTCTTTCTTTTTCTGTATGGTTGACTCCTCGTCAAACTAATCCTGCTGTCTTGTCAACCTTGGTGGGTATTTCCTAGAAGTAAAAAATGAAGAAGCATGTCATTGGTCTTCTATAAACTTGACTCTCATACCTAAGAACAATAATTTCAAGACAAGTATACAATAATGGGTCATCGACATGCAAGTTGACACCTAATTAGCATGCAAGTTGAGCCATTAGGTTTTTTAATTTACTTTTCACGTGTCAATCAATGTTTGATTATTCAACATTAGGCCTTAAAGTTCCATTTTTGGCTTAAGTCAAATTATCTTTAATTTTATATTAATCTACTTTGTCATAGCAGTTTAAACCAGAAGATTCATCCTCCCCTTTAGTGTGATATCTATTAAAGACTAATGTTGTATAGGTACTAGGCTTTTGCTAACAATTTTATTAAAAAATTAATGTGGACCAACAACGGTCCGCTACACCTTAATTATAAGTTTAATCAATGTCTTAAAAATTGGATCAAAAGTTAAACCAATAAGACAAAAGATTAAAGGATTAAAAGATTCAACCGATATTAGATCATCACAAAATCGATTAAAGATTAAATAAAATTAAAAATTTTAATATATAATTGAAGGACGCTGTCCTTGGCAATCAAAAATTTTGAAATTAAATTAAAAAAGAAATTGTTAAATTAAAATTAACTTATTTATTTTGTTTTATAAAATTTGATTAATTTACGAAATAAAATTAAAGTTTTTTCAGTTAAACTGACTAAACTACATGGATTTTTTAATCATTGAGTTTAGTAATAACCAATTGAATGTTGTCACATTTTTCAAATTTTTAAAAAGAAATAAGATGATATTTGTAGATATTAATATAACGAATTTCCTAGTACTTTACTTGATTTCTAAATTATGAAGTGTTGAATTTTATATGTTGTCTTTTGCACTACTTGATCAGCCATTGGCATTGAGAATAAGGTTTTATTTTCAGAACTTCCAATATAGTACTGAAAGCCTGCAGGCAAGTGAGGGCATCGCGTAGAAAACAAGAAGGAAGTTCTGAATATAAAAAATGAAGCATTAACATCTGTTCAACTCCAAATTCAGATAGATCAGATATTCATTCAAACACTTCCCACCAGTTTCTTACACGTCGTTTTACTGTATATTCAAAGTTCTGGTAATAACTTGCGAACTATCAGGGAATGTCTGTGGATCCTATGCTTAGATATGGGAAGCGTCAATAGACGCCATTTTGGATTATTTTCTTTAACTACCTCCACCTACCTAGTATACTACGTTAGGTGAATGCTATAAATGATCTAAATCGTTGCAAACCAATCTTAATTAGAATAAAGGTCAAACTGAATTGACCCTAAGATTCCAATTACTGATTGTATTACATGGCTTTTTTAATGGTAAAATTTTGTAATTATTAACTTTTAAAATATATATTAAATAAAATTTTAAGAAAATATAATAATACGTTAATTATGTGCGCTAAATAAATTATTTAATACTAATTTAAAATTAGATGAATCCAATTTAATTAATTAATTAATAATAAATTTTAATATACAATAGACCTAAACCAACTATTTTCTGATATGTTAATGTTAACGGTCAGACCATTCTTTGTTGCTTTTGCAATCAAATTCGAGACTCCCCGTGAAAACCTTCCGAGACATAAAACATGGAGACAAGAGAAGTCATACTCTGACTACACTTAGAGGACCCTTATTTTTGGGCACACCTCCAAGTGTAAGGCACTGTTAAACACCTAAACACCCTCGTTGCTGCGTCTTATATAAAAGTTTTGACTTTCCAATGACCCTTTTGTTGCTTTCTTTTATAGAGATTGTGTATGGAGATGAGATAAAAAATGTTGGGGAAACACTATTGCTGTAATCTAGGAAGTCCCTTGTTGTAAGATGAACTTTTTGGTAATGAGTATTGCCTTTTTATTGGAACTTGGCACGACCAGCTCTTTTTGAGACCTGGGTTAGGGTTACATTCTTGGACTTCCAACTTGTTTCCTGAAACAATTCTCTCGTTCTTTGCAAGATATATGTTACAGCAATGTCAAACAAGTTTCAGACCACGATTGTTGCTCTACATAGGATTCTATGATGATTCTAATAGTAAAGTCTCGTCATTATCTATATTAGGACGGTCTTCTCTATAACTCCTTTCATTTAAAAAAAATATGCATTTCCATCTTATACTTTGTCTTTTTCACTTTAACTAAATAACACAAACACATTCTATAAGAATTGGAAATTGGGTGATTTAGGCTTATATTATGATTGTGTTTTATATAAATCACTGGACATATAATTTATTGAAATCGTCCAAAGTTCAACATATGATTTGTTCTTAAATATTTACATATAAAACGGAGAATGTCACTTGTCAAGCATTGTTTGCTGTCTTGCTTAACACTTCCCCAATCACTATTTTGCTGGGAAATGGAATGCAGAAACCCATTCGTTATTCCACATGCATAAGTTTTTACTGATCTTCGTTGTCAATTTGTGTTTTTGTAAAATTATCTCTCTCTTTTTTCGAATGAACCTTGAACATATAAAGTTAATTATTTTAATAAATGAATAATAAAATTTGTACAAATTTTGATATTTAAAACATATTTTTTTAGAAACACAATTTGAAGTTATCTTTATGCTAATTCCTCATTATACATTAAGGATTCACTTACAAATTTTGTGTAGATTGCATGGATACACTTCCCGTTAGAATGTACTATCGATTAGTTGAATCAAGTTTGTTGTTTAGTTTAAGTCATGGTTTCATCAAATACTTCACTTAAAATATATATGTAATCAACCATTATTGTAATTGAAGCTTCTTTATTGTCTATACACAATTGTGAGCTTGATGATTATTTTAGTTAGTTTAAGGAATTGATTTACATTAGGTCTATTTATATATATTGATGATTTTACCGAAAGCAAATTATGATTTTGAATTGAAAAACTTAGTTTAATAAGATAATAAATTGGGTACTTTAATAAATTTCTATTTTTACGTAATAATACTAATAAGTAGAATAATTAGTTTTTCCTTTTATTTATCATTCATACTTTATGAAGAATCTTTATGAATAATTGATAATTAACTTAATCATTTTTACTGTTATAATATTAATTTATTTAAGATTGTAATATTTACATATTATTAAATTAAAAATTATTTTATTAATAATTAATATTTTATTAATATTTACTAATACATTAATCAATTTAATATGGAGATAAATTATTCATTTTATTACAATTTTATTCCATTATTTAATAATTTAATAAATAAGATTATCAGCCCAGATTCCGCGCATCAGTGGGGCTTCAATTGGGTATTGATGATGATGAAGAATAAATAAGATTATCAATTTTAGTTATGATTTATTTTCTATAAGTAAATAATACTAATAATTTGATTATTTTGTTATTGTTAATAAAATATATAAACTTTGGTTTTCATTAATTTACCATGTTTTAAATAAGTATATTAAATAATATAATACAATTAATATATAATAAAATTTTATTTTATCAATAATTAATGAACACTATTTATCATATTTTATTAATAGTTATAATATATTTACTAGTTTTATATAATAGTAAATTATATATTATGAAAATTTTATTTATTATCTAATAATAGTAATAATAAGTTAGAAGATTAATTTTTTATATTTATTAAAGTTTATAATATTGTTTATTTTTATTGTTAATTTATAATTTATAATTATTTTTTCTTATCTTATCAACTTCTATACAAAATACTAAGGATGATACTTTTTTCTATAATATAGGTTTGCTGAAATTAATATCAATGTTGTTTAATTTTTATATTTTATCGATCCACTATATATACTTAATACTTGTGCTGGTTAATTTTTCTTTTATATCGACTTGCAAGACTCATCATAAGTACCGAGTAATTTTTCCCCTCATTAATTTTTTAGATTCAATGCTACTATTGAATATTTATTACTATTAGTATATTATTTATAAATTTATATTTTATAAATATATAGAATAATTATTTATAAAGTAAAATAAGCATAAATAATTATAAAAAATGTAACACTTTAAGTCCATATTGGTCCAACAATGACTCCAAGTTGAACTTAAGAGAACCACAAGGTCAAAAATAGCTAGCTAGAAATTTAATTAATGTTCTTTTCTGTAAGTTTATGAAAACTTCCATCTATCCTTTTCTTTCTGATATGAGATTGTAAATTTGAGACCTTACAAGCTCTCTCTTTAAGCCCTCGTTATAAGTCCGTACTAGTCTAACAAGGATTCCAAATTGAACTTAAGATAACCACAAGGTCGGGAATAGCTAACTATAAATTTAATTAATAGTCTTTTTAATAGGCTTATAAAAGCTTTCATCTATCCTCTTCTGTCTGATATGAGATTATGATACTCTTCTCTCATTTGAGATCTTACAATCTCCCTCTTTGAACTCTTGATATCCTTATCAAGGTTCAATCACAATTCTTATTCTCCCCTCCTCTTTTAATATTAAATCAGACTAAAAGCCTACCATAAACTATCTATTATTCACGATCTTATAAGTTTTAAAGATAAATTTTGTTTTAATGTGAGAGAATGTGAGACATTAAAATTTTAAGTGATTGATATTTATGATTTAATGGATTTTAAAAGCTTAAAAATATTTTTAATGTTGTTTAATTTTTTTGGATATTAATATTAAATACTTAGAAGGTTTATGATCAACTAGTTATAGTGATAACATTTAAAAAAGAAAAAAATTTTTAATGAAAAGGACAATTATCATCACTGAACATTATTCCACATTTAGGCATCACTTTTTACTAACAACGATTGATATGATTCAACAAGTTGTTAAAATTTAAGAGCAACATATACATTCTATAACAAGACATTAAGAGGAGATATTGAACTCAAATAGGTGTAAAGAGAGTGTGAGTTCAAATAGGAGAATTTGGTAAACTCAAGTAGTTGACATCTTGGACTTTTTCCACATAAGTTGGGAGCCCAAAAAATCCAACAAATCTCCACCCCTCTTGACTATGAGGAGGAACTTCTCATCCTGATGAGTGAGCAATATATTTCAAACTTCCATCTTGGCAATGACTTGGTTAACATATCAGCACCATTATCATCTGTATGTACCTTCTTAAGTTCAATCAAACACATCATGTATCCAATGATACCTCACATCAATATGCTTAGACGTGGAATGAAAAGTCGAATGTTTTCTAAGATGAATCACACTTTGACTGTCACAAGCAATACATACCTCTCATGAGAGCGACCAAGTTCCCTTAGAAACTTCCTCAACCACAGCAACTCCTTGTATGCTTCCGAAGTTGCAATATACTCTACTTCAGTGGTTGACAATGTAACAGAATGTTGCAACTTAGATTGTTATGAAATAGCTCCCTTTGCAAAGGTAATTAAGTAACTAAAACTAGATCTCATTATATCAACATCTCCAGCCATATCAGCATTGGTATAACTAAAGAGAACTAACTTTCCACCTCCAAAACTAAGCTTCAAGCTCGAAGTACCAAAGAGATATCTCAAAAACCATATCACTACATTCCAATGTTTTCTCTCAGGTTTTAAGAGAAACAGACTAATGGTACCAACTGCATGAGCTATATCAGGTCTCATGCACATCATTGCATACATCAGACTACCAACAATAGATGAATAAGGAACCTTCATCATGTCTTCTTCTCTTTATCAGTAGAGGGACTCTGCTTAATGCATTGCAAGAGGAGTGCTAACATTTTTTGCCTTCTCCATCTAAAATCTTTGAAGCGCCTTTTCAATGTGCTTCTTTTGTGATAACCAAAGTTTTATTGCTTTTCTTTCATGCAAAATTTTTATACCAAGAATTTGCTTTGCTGGTCCCAAATCCTTCACAAAGAATGACTTGCTCGATTCCTACTTGAATATGTCAATTTTAGAAGCACTTTGACTAACAATAATCATGTCATCAACATAAAGCAAAAAAAAAATGAAATCATCATATTCAAACCTTTGTACAAACACACAATGATCAACAGTGGTCTTCTTGTAGCCTTGTTGCATAACGGACTCAAACTTTTTATATCACTATCTCAGAGCTTGTTTCAAGTCAAACAAGCTCTTTTTCTACTTGCACATATAATCCTCTTTACCCTTTACCCAAAATCCTTCAGGTTAGTCCATATAAATTTCTTCATCTAAATCACCATGAAGAACTGCAGTCTTCAGATCCACTTGCTTGATCTTTAAGTCAAGGCTTGTAGCTAACCACAACACTGTACGTATTGAAGACATGTTAACCACAGGTGAAAAAATCTCTTCAAAGTCAACTCCTCTATTTTGACTGAAACCATTAACAACCAACCTTGCTTTGTATCTTGGTTTTGAGGAACCCTCCTCTTGCTTATTCTTCAAAGCCCTTTTACCTTTTGGTAACTTCACCAACTCAAAGGTGTTATTATTGTGCAAAGACTTCATCTCATCCTTCATAGCATGATTGTTGATTGTCTACACTTTCCATAGCTTCTTCAAAGAATTCAGGCTCTCCCCTATCAATCAAGAGCATATCCTCATCTAAAGAATATCTGGCAGACTGTTATCTAACTCTTGTAGACATTTTAAGTGTGGCTTCTTGTAGATATGTTGTAACGGGTTGACCATTATCAGCATCATTTGTAGGATTATGCAAGTCACCATCATATTGGTCATCAACAACATTATCATGCTGCATATCAGTCTCACCTCCTCCACCAACTCTAGTAGGCAATTGTGACATAAAACTGGATCAAAATCTGTGAGATCACTCTGAATATGAGAATCAGACTTCTCTGGCTTCTCAATATCATCAATGGTTTGGTCTTCATGAAACACAATTTCATGATTTTTTACAAGCTTATTCTCAGTAGAATCATAAAGCCTGTAACCAAACTCATCCTGGCCATAGCCAATAAAGATGCATTGTTTAGCTTTAGCATCCAACTTCGACCTCTCATCTTTTGGAACATAAAAATGAGCCTCGCAACCAAATATCCTTAAATGATCATAAGAAGTATTTTTACCAATCTAGACATTTTCTAAAACATCACCTTGCAAAGCAATAGTAGGAATTAAATTAATCACATAAGTGCAGTGTACAAAGCCTTACCCCAAAAGGATTTTGGCATCTTCAAACTTGCAAGCATGCTTCTTACTCTCTCCATCAATGTTCTGTTCATTCTCTCAACCAACCCATTTAGCTGAGGTATCTTTGGAGGTGTCTTTTGATGTCAAATTCCATGTTGCCTATAATACTCTTCAAATGGTCCTCGATACTCGCCTCTATTATCAGTCCAGATACACTTCAACTTCTTTCCATTTTGCCTTTTAACCAAAGCTTAAAACTCCTTAAACTTATCAAGCACTTGATCCTTTGTTTCAAAGCATAAGTCCACAATTTCCTGGAATGGTCATCAATAAAAGTGACAAAATAAGATGAACCAAAAAATTGAATGAACCTTCAATGGACCACAAACATTTGAATGCACAAAATCTAACACATTTGGAATTCGGTAAGGAGGATTAGTCTTGAAAGACACTCGATTCTGCTTTCCTTCAAGACATTGAGAGCACTTCTCTAAATAAGCACTCTTTAACTCTAAAAGAACATTCTTCTTCGCCAAATTTTCAAGTCCCTTTGCACTAATGTGACTTATCCTTTTATGCCACAACTCTAATGAATTCCATTTCTCCACCAAATTCACAGTACCATTTGAAATAGAAGCTTGTATCAAATACAAAATTGTCCTTAACTTCTTTCCTCGAGCTATAACCAGGGACCCTTTGTTAAACTTCCAACAACCATTACCAAAGAAGTTATTATAATCATCATCATCACGTTTTCCAATGGAAATCAAGTACAAGCAAACATCCAGAGCATGTCTGATATCTCTAAGGAGCAGTCTAGAGCCATTACTCATCTTCAAACAAACATCACATATGCCAACTACCTTGGACACACCATTATTACCCAACCCTAATGAACCAAACTCACCTGCAGTGTCAGTAGTAAAAATTTCCTTCCTAGAAGTAACATGGACCGTAGCACCAGTATCAGTTACCCAACTAGTATCAGAAGAAACTAGATTAATGTCACAATCATCAAAAACAATAACTAGATCATTTGTAGCAATGGCTACTCAATCAACACTACCATCTTCAGACTTTCTTGATTTGGTACCATTGCTCTCATTCTCATTCTTCCACCTGTAACAACTCCTCTTAATGTGACCTTTCTTGTGATAATAATGACACTCAGCATCCTTATATTTTGACCCGGGCTTGCTTCTACTTTTGCTCTATCACAATGACTTCTATTTTTCTGTCTCCTCTTTTGCCCAGCAACCAAAACCTCATTCTGCAATGATGATGAACCCTGAGTTTTCTTCTCACTTCCTCATTGCGGATTTCACTCTTCACATAGTCTATGACATAACACCATTAGGGGTAAAATTAGTGTTTAAGACCTAAAATGTCTCCCATGAATTAGGCTAAGTATTCAACAACTACAGTCCAAGAATCTCATCATCAAATCTTACCCCCACATTAGACACCGGATCTAAAATACCTTGAAACTCATTCACATGATTAGAGATATGAGTACCTTTAGTGTATCTCAAATGCATCAGCTACTTAAGTAAAAACAACTTATTATTCCCAGTCTTTGAAGCATACAACTGTTCAAGTTTATTCCACAGTGTTCCAGCATATGTTTCATTAGTGACATGATTTAAAATATTATCTTCCACCCCTTGTCTTATATAACCATAAACCTATTCATGCTCAAATTGCCAATCTTCATCATATTTGGAATCCGACTTCTCTGAAGCAAACACAAGTAGATGCATACTTTTCACAAATAATAGGTCTGTCATCTTACCTTTCCATTTATGATTATTCATGCCATTTAAAGATAATATCCTACTTGTATTAACCACCATAATTCTGACAAATCAAACAACTGCTTTAATACCACTCTTATAAGAGGAAATGAGGTTTCCTAAGAAATACAACACACAGTGAAATCCTCCCCAGAATATATTAGGAGTGTTAAAGTAAGATTAATCTAACAACCAATGAAAGATAAAACAAACATCAAAATATCCGAAACGCAAACAAAGGAACACCAATGATTTATACGTGGAAAACCCCTCCAATGTGAAGAAGAAAAATCACGATACTCATAAGCATAGCTTTAAAACTCCACTATCACTAATCAAAAGTATAGTACAATATTTAGCAAGTATACAATTGAGATATGACCTTTAACAATCAACGGAAGCACCAAATCCCAAAATTGATAACAAAGCCTGTGAAAAACTTTACCAAAAAAACAACACTAGTCTTACGAAATTTATTACTAAATATCTAACCTTTAAATTTCGATATCCACTGTTCAGAATATAAATTGGTACATCGACTACCTCTAGTTAAAATTTCAGGCTGATCAGACAACGTTCCAAATTTCGATTGTGCGTTTGATCACGATTACTCTGTGTTGAATCTTGCTGAAAAATTCCTGCAGAAATTCTGCACAGTATTATCATCCAAAAACTACGAAAATTATCCCTTAACAGTGCTTAAAAAGCTAGGGCAAATCTCTAATGGGCCTTAAGACATTATTCATTAGCCTTGGACTTTTTTCATATAAGTTGGGAGCCTAAAAAACTATGATTGTGTTTTTTATAAATCACCCGACAGTTCAAACCATGTTGTTCTTGTTCGCACTAGACATATCATTTATTGAAATCATCTAAAGTTCATGTGAACATATGTAGTAAAACAATGGGTTAATTACCAAAAAAAGCCTAAACTTTCGCTAAATTTTTAATTATAGCCTGAACTTTTAAAAGTAGCAATAAAATGCCAAAATTTTCAATTTTTTTTCAATTCTAGCCCAAACTTCAAAAAATAACAATAAATTGCTCAAACTTTCAATTTTCTTCAATTCTAGCCTAACGTTATCTGTTGTTCTCCCGATCCCTTCAGTCTTTTGTTTTTTGTTTGTTCTTCTTACACCCTAAACTACTCTCGCATTATGGGGTACTGCATCAGTAAGCTTTTCGTTTTTAGTTCTTTCTCCTAATGCCTCTAGTGTGAGGGCGTCGGTCCTGTGCGAGAAGATAAATTAAAAATGAAGGAAAAAATTGAAATTAAATCGTAAGGCCGTCGGGACTGCGTAATCTGATTTATGTCATTTTTAAACAATATCTTCATTTAATTACATGATTAATCGACGTCGTTTCATTAATCTTTATTTTTTGTGTTAACTTTGGCTGAAGTGTATTAATAATTAAGGTTTCTAATACATGTAGCAAGTCACATTAGCAAACTTGTCGGAAGCACTAACGTTGGGTGAAAATTGAAAAAAATTGGAAAGTTTGAGAATTTTATTACTACTTTATGAAGTTCGAGCCAAAATTGAAAAAAATTGAAAGTTTGGGCATTTTATTGTTATTTTTTAAAGTTTGGACTATAATGAAAATTTTGACGAAAGTTTGGACTTTTTTTGGTAATTAACCCTAAAACAATATATGATTTATTCATATTTAAAATGGAGAATGTCACTTGTTATGCATTGTTTACTGTATTAATTAACACTTCCCTAATTACTATTTTGTGTGATATTTTTTATAGTCCTACATGTTTTTGATTTACATAAATAGATAAGAATTAGAATGATGATTTTTTAGGAATAAAACAGATGAAGAATATATAGAATATGTATTATTTAATTTTTAATGATAATATAAGGTTAACGTGTGGTTTAAAAACATAAATTTAAAATAACAAAAGAATAACTAACAACAATACTAAAATATTCATAAGCCCTTTCGTCCCCCTCTTCTCTAAACGAAAAACTACTCACTTTGTCTGCTATCTCCGCCGATAAAATGTCCCCTTTCAACTTTCTTGTTGGAAGCTGAAGGCAAGCTAAAGACTTTATGAAGTGAATGAGGAAAAGTAACTAGAATGAAGTATAAAATGTGAACCTTTTACTTTTCCAGCTTCCAAATCTTATCGTTTCATATTGTTTTGGTTTCGGTTAATGATGTTGGTCAATTATGGTTCTTTTTCTATCATTTTGAACACGGTTAACTTATTTATGTAGCATGGAGATTTGTCTCGATACAAGCAGTGAAAAAAGTTTCGATATTTAGACTATTTTATGCATCGAATTAATCTCATTAAACATTACAACATAACCCCAGTTGTTGTTTTCGATGATGGGAGTATTCCCTATAAAGTTGCAAAAAAATATGAAAGACACATCTAAGTTACTGTTCCCAGGCTTTAGAGCATCTGGAACTTCAGCAGGATGTTAATTTCAATAATTTCCATTTTTTCATCACTGTGGTTTCTAATTCAGGAAGAGACAAACAAATCGTGATTTGGCAATGGAGAAGCTCAAAGAAGGTGATGTTAATGTTGCTTCTGAGCTCTTCTAGGTATGGGATGATAGAATTTAATTCCTTATGGTGAAAACGATCGTCAATCATATAAGCAATCATGTCAAATCGTCAAGAATACTTAGATCTATTATGAAAGCATACCTGAACCCATGAGAACAACCTGATTCTTGTAGTTATTTATTTTCCAAGTCAATTTGCACATTTGTTTTCTCTTAAGAATCGTCACTTTTTTGACTGATGGGATATTAGAAAAATAATCGTACATCTGACTTAGAGACCATAACCCCAATTTTTTATATAGTTTGTCTTATTTCTATTTTAGCCCATCAGACTATTGGGTCTCTACACATTAAAGCCCATACTCTATTAAATGTGTTATAGACTAAAGCTTTTAACTTTAACAGATCACTTTAATCGGGCTTAACCTTATGATAGCTTATAATATACAATTAATTCATAGATATATGTACCCACATGTTGGATTAGATCCAACAATCTCCCACTTGGGTCATGTATATATATATAACTCCTTTAAGTGCATATCATGCCATAACCTTATGAGCTCAAAATTTGCTATCACTACCAAATACATCTTTAATCAATCTTGTTCATCAATTGTACTAAACCCATCAATGGTCATTTATAATATAATTGAACAGCATAGATCAAGCATGGACATGTAGCATGAAAATTAAATGTAATGTGATCTTAACATGCTTATTTCCAACTGGTCCAATTTCCTTATTCCTTTTTAAGATCAACCAAGCAAACTTTAAAGTTCAACTAAATCATAAAAGTGTCTATAACTAAAAATCATTCGAAATAACAAACTCCCACTAAAGTGTTGTATCTTCAATAGATACAACACCCATATGAGTGACATGCTTATGAAAGACTTTTGGTGGTAATCCCTTAGTGAGCGAATCCGCAACCATGGACTTTGTCCTTGTTAGATTCCCATATCGGTTAGAGAGGGGAACGAAGTACGCCTTATAAGGGTATGGATGCCTCTCCCCCAAAGACGCATTTTTTCCAATGGTGGGAAGAGCAAAACAGTGAGGGTTTGACTGGGCCAAGGCCCAAAGTAGACAATATTTGTAAGCGAGTGGTCCGAGCTGTTACAAATGGTATTAGAGCCAGTACCCGGATTGATATGTCAGCAAAGACGCTGGGTCTCCAAGGGGGTTGGATCCAGGTCTGTGTGCCAGCGAGGACGCTGGGCCTCCAAGGGGGTGGATCCAGGCCTGTGGGCCAGCGAGGACGCTGGGCCTTCAAGGGGGTAGAATGTTAGATTCCTATATCAGTTAGAGAGGAGAACGAAGTACGCCTTATAGGGGTATGGATACCTCTCCCCAAAAGATGCGTTTTCCTAAGGGTGGGAAGAACAAAACTGTGAGGGCTTGGCTGGGTCAAGATTTAAAGCGAACAATATCTGTGAGCTGGTGGTCCGAGCTGTTATAGTCCCAATATGTTCAATAGATATTTGATGAACTCTTTCTTTGACAACCAGGAACTTAAGGTCTATATGTTTTGACTTCGTTGAGCTCTTGTTGTTATTAGAATACAACAATGTTGACTTATTGTCACAAAATAACTTTATTGATCTTTCAATACCATCTACAATGCGTAGCTTAGTGATAAAATTCTGCAGCTATAATCCATGACTGAATGCCTTATAATATGCTATAACCTCTGTTGACATAGTGGAAGAAGCTATAACTGTCTATTTAACACTCTTCTAAGAAATAACTCCTCCAGCTAGCAGGTAAATATGGCCCCAATGTGGATCTCTGAGTATCTTGGCATCCAGCGAAATCAAATTCAAAATACCCAATGATCTCTAGCTAATCTGACTTCCTGTATGTTAGCATGTAATCTTTTATTCTCTTCATGTAACATCCCCTCACTTACGGGAAGGGTAATATGGTAAATTGGAACGGGTTAGAAATGTGTAAAAGTGTATTGACATATTCATGCATTCATATATGCACATGAATAGTAAATAGTGAATTTTTGCACATGTAAATGTTTGTACATGCATTCATGACAATTTTCCGGTATAATTGTGAATATTGTGTTTTATAGAAAATGTGTTTTGTGTGAATGAGAATTGGTATTGGAGAGGATTTCTAGGGGTTTTCTCATTTTTAGAGAATTATAGAAATTTTTCGGGAATTTTTCGAAATTGTTTTGCCATGTGGAGTTCTGTAGTGATCGCACGTAGTGCTCCCTTATCTTAGGATATGTATCGGAATGACCTACGGGCGTCCTGGTGCGTACCCTAAGGTAATGGGGTGTTACAATTGAACTAGCAGTTACTCTGTTCATGGGTATTTAGCCACTCTTAACTATCGATTTTGCTTATAGTAATTATGTTCTGTGTTGTTATGTAGCCTATTGTAAAAATGTATATAATGATGTACTGATTTTGCTTTTAGATGCTTGTTGTAAGATAATGTTCATTTTGTTTTATGGTCTCTGGCAATGAACTAGCTTTGCTATTATGTGATGATAACAAAGAGAGGCATCACGTAATTTTATGGTTTTCAATTGTAAGTGGAATCTATGGTAGAATAAATTTGTTGATTGATATTTTACTTTCGTGTTTCTAAAATCAACAAGAAAGATTGGAATGGATAAAGGAGTTGCTTTTTTAGAGATTCATTAGGGTTTCAACCATATGACGTTTTAGTGAGATGATAAGAGAGTCCTATGAGATGTTAAAGTGGCAATCTTTTAGGATTATATTTAACATGATAACTTAAGGCAATGTCATAGATAACCACGTTTAATTAACAATTTCATTATTTTAGATTGACAGAAGTAAAGTTGAAGCAATAGTTTCATCAACAAGTAAAGTTGAAGCAATAGTTTCATCAACTGATTTACAGTCTATCACTTACAATATAGAGTTATGATATATGTTAATTTCGAAAGTACTTTTTGTAAAGTTTTGAGAATTTTCTTGTAAAGACATTCCAGTCCTTACTGATGAATATAGAATTTCTTAGGAGTTACTAAAATGCATGGTTAAGTGTATATTTCTGCTGGGGCTACTTTGTTGGAATTGGCTATTAGTAAACAAATTTATATCTTCCATTACAATAAGTTATGATTAAAAGCATAGGGACAATTTAGCTAAACAATAGATTGATGTGTAGTTCTTTGCAGTTTCACTAATGTACTTAACTAATCAAATTGGTTATATGCTTCCTCAGTTTGCTTTCTTTATACACCTTTGAAGCAAAAGACAATTGGTGTATCCATTTCTTATATGCAGGAATAAAATAACATGCTTATTTGTCCAAGCATGCAGGTTGTATTTTACTTTCTCAATCAAGTGGCCATAATGTTCAATATTAACCTTACAAATGCCCTCTTTCAATGCTTTGCAGCTGATCTTAGTGGATGGACTCAAATTGTTGTTAAGAAATAATATATTAGAGTCTTAGTGATTCATACACTGCACCATGCAAATAAAGTAGGTCTTTTAGTTATTGTGGTTCATAAAACTGCAAATTTTTTGCTTCTTTGTGTGTTGCAATCATCTTCACCTCGTCCCTTATCTTGTCTTTGTCCTCATGAATTTAACGTCCTGATATATGATTTTAACATATCAACCCCATCTTCATCTTCCTAAGTTATTTTGATATACATTTAAGGTCAAAGATTGCATTTTAACTGAATCATATATTATCTTATTATCATCTTTTAAGTATGCAGATGGAATCATTATCATCAACAAATCAAAGTCCGACATTGTTGTTTGCTATTATGGACCAAAGGCTCTATTGAGGACTTCATAAAGTGATTGTAATCCTGGCTGAGGGTTTTGTAGATGCCGCAATTATCCGGTGAGAATTTATTGTTATTGGATTAATGAATTTGAATGTTAAACTTTGTTTAAAGTATGTTGTTTATGAAAATTGAATTGAATGTTATAAGTTGGGAAATGCAAGTTTTTCAAATGGTACAATAAAGAATTTAGTGAGAGAGACGTTGAAGTGATTCAAAATTTAAGGAGTGATTTATCAATGTCAAAGGAAGAGGTTAAAAGAAGCACAACAAAGGAGTTTGAAGAACAAATGAATCTTTTGAAGGAGGACATACATTTATTGAGAAAAGAGAGAAAAAAACAAATTAAGTGTATATTAATGAACATTGTGATTGTAATAGGATTACTTATGGTAGTACTACTTTTTATTTGTAAAAATATTATAAGGATATTGTATTGATTTTGATTTTGAATATATAACTAATAAACAATGGTAATGTTGTATAACAAATCATAATGAATACGTTGTATATGAATAATAAAATTTGGAAATGAATTGTGTAACTCAATTGAATAAACAAATCTACTATATACAACCAATATATAATAGGTAAGTTGTAGTACAACAACTCACAATTCATATACTAGATATTTTGTATATGAATAATAAAATTTATATAAATTTATATACAATGAATAATTTGCATATGTTGTCAAATATGGAAAAAAGGCAATGTAAGAGAGAGAGAGTATGAGGTTGTGTAGGAAATCATATTAATTAACAAAAATATTTACATTGTATTTAAACAACATAAACATTCATATGTGTACAACAAAAAATCATTTACATTGTATGTATACAACTAATCAATATTTCCTTCATTTACACTACACTGCGTAAGATCTGTGATGATGAAGTCAATGATGTTCTCCTTGTATTTGCTTCAACTTGTAAAAGTTGTAAAGTAATATTAGGACATCCTTTAAATCGTATCCCTTGGCTAAAATGATAATTGAAATGTGTGTGGGTCAACATCTCCAAATTGGTCTATATGGGCATTTGCAGGTGTACCAACCTGCAAAATGGAAGAAAAAATATTACAAACACACTTTGTAATTATTACAAGTTAGACAAATTGATAAAAAAGCTTACAATATTGTTTGGTTGAGTTAGTCCAACATTATCATTAACCAAATTCCCATCGCTTAACTGTAGTTATAATGAAAAACATGTTTGTTAGTAATTAGTTCAAATAATAAGTAATATAAAATGGAAAAATTGTATACCTGTGAAGATCCCTCTGTTCCAACTTGATTGACATAATTATATACATTAGTAACTGCATGTTTATAAAATTATGTTCATATGATTGAAGTTCCCTGTACACACCTGTGAAGAAGCCTTATCATTTTGACTTGATGTATTATTGTCACATTTTTTGGAGTTATGACCTTGAAGACTACATTTTTGGCATTTATGCACTTGCCCTTTCTGACTCGTTTTGTTTGGATTTTTCATCTTTTTCAGCTCATCTTGTTGTTTTCTTCTAGCAATTTTCGGTCTATCGAGCATAACCCTTTTAGGTGGAGGATGTATTAACTCAGCGTCACTTGAATGCCAGAAAATTTCGCCTCGTATTGGTTGTAACACATGTTCATACAAACTCAAGAAGTGACCTTTCTGATAGTACAAATCAACGAATGTCTCAACCTTTTGTCTTGAGTGATGGATTGCACTAATTGCATGCTTGCATGGATATCCATATAGGTCCCATGCCCAATAATTATGTGTATATTATCTACCGATCCTGACAGTATGCTGCCCATCACCCTTTGAAACTTCATAATCACCATCTCCATTCCATAGAATTCTCTATTGTATTGCTTCTTTCTTGTTTTTCTCCAACTTCTTTATTATGTTTGGTGCTATATCATACTTCCACCCAAGAACAAACTATTTCCTCTCAGTATGCCTCCTCATAACTATTATTCTAATAATCTCCAACATGCTAATCACTGCCCTCTCCCTAGCTATAGAATCCACCCAATGAAGGTTTCGTTCATGTTGTTATCAACAATGGGACATTTGCTTTGAAAGGATTGATAACATCTGGCCCACCTCTCTTTCGGATACTCAAGCAACACTGCGGCACATCCAGGGCTTATTCCGTCAAGCCTCTTTAGTTATTCATCGAAATCTTGAACATACGTTGACCAAGCGCAATTCCAAAACTACTTTCTTAGGTATTTTCTCTTCCAATTTGCAGACCAATTGTGATATATATATCTTGCACACATACGGTGATCTGCATTGGGCAAAGTGTCCTTAATTGCCCTGACTAATCCCTACAACAAATACAAAAGATATCAAATCATATTTCCTATAATTACCTTCAATCCAAAATTTGATTACATACCTTCTACATATAAGATATAATTTTAATTCCTTGACCATCTTCTAATTCCAAATCAGACATTAACAAATTCATGAACCAAGTCTATGAATTTTGGTTCATGAATTTGTGCTTCCACTTTAACAATTGCCTAAGCTGATGGAAACATTCCTCTATCACCATCTCTACCAACAACACTTAACAATTGCCCTTGAAATTTTATCTTTAGGAAGCATCGATCAAGCCCACAAATTGGTCTCAAATGCTTCCATCCTCGTTTCATGGCGTCGAAACAAATATACAATCGTTTGAATTGCAATATAAGAAAATATAAAAACACTATTAACATACTATATAACATGACGTAATGAAGTACAATATAAGCTTTATAACATAACTTACCTGTAGCAAGAAGCCCTATTCATTTCTTGATAATTGTAACTCAATTGTTGACCTAGGATTGCTTACCTTCAACTCGTGTATATATCCTTGCATCTTTGCATATTCAGCGATGAATCTGTTGCTCTCTCTTTCCTTAAACTCTTCTTCTCTCTTCTACACATGCTTGAATTTACAAAAATATTTAGCTTCTCTCTACATTCTTCCACCATTTTCTTCGTTGTTATACTAGGCTTCTCTAAAATTTTACCCTTAAAATGTCTCATTAAGAATTTTGTAGAAACCAATTTAGGTATGTTTGTAGTGAAGCAATTGTGATTAGGATTATATGTTTTCACCATTTAACATCTCTCATTCTTAATATATGCAGCATAAAAAACCCATTGGCATCCACCCATACAAACATACCTAATTCGAGTACTCTCACACTTTTTCAAACTAACATTATATCCTGTATGTACTGCATAACAAAATCTTTAAATTCTTTTGCAGTCCCGTAATCCATTACCAACCTCCACTCATGTCCAACTTCTACAGGATTATCCAAATTCTCTTCCATTTCTGCACCTTGTCCCTCTCATTCTCATCCCTTTCTGCACCCCCCTCTATGTTCTCATCATCATCATCAATAGCATGGATAGATGTGTCTACATGATGAGTTACATATACATCTGCAATCCCATGTTTTTGTATTAGGTTTACTAGCCTAATACAACTTTCATTTGAGCCGATAACTTTCAATGAGTCCTTAAAGTTAACACCAAGCTCTCTATATTATGCCCTGTCAATTTTATCATATCCTAACTCCATTCCCATCTCATTTATTTGTCTGTTACTAACAAAGTCAACATCAACTTTATTAAATGTAGCAACATCCCCACTGACATATGTCAATTCAGGCTCTATTATAAAATTTCCACCATGAAAAAGCCTCATAATTCCATATTTAGCCATTAAAACCTATAAACATAAGCATACACACAAGTTTAAATGAAAAAAGCAATGCAGTGATTAAAAAAAACAGCAAGTTGATTATCATAAAATGTAAAACCAATGTAATCAAAACTATAACAACACATTGTGATCCCAATTTCTACCAGAAAATATTTTCTCCTAAAGACTGTATGAGCTACTATTTCAATAGATGACAACACTTGTTTGCATGTCCTCATTTTTAATTACTACCTATTGCCATGTTTATGAAATGAGAAAACAGAATGGAATTGCCCTATAAGTTTCTTCCTTTTTAAAGAGTCTACTTTCGAATTGTAAAAGCTTTCTCCCTAGCAATCCACAGTTCAATAATGATTAGCAGTCCATTTCTAGCAAATAACATGGTTGTAATATAGCAAGACAAAAATTTATCATTTTTTTCATGCAATTTCAAAATATAAATTTTAGGCAAGTTCATTTATTATTTACTTTAAAGAATTCTCAGCTCTAGATTTTTGTTTCAACCCAATCTCCTTACCCTTTCGATGTAATCATATAAAGTATGGTGGAAAGCTAATGGGATCCACCAATGAAGTCATGCCCCTCCATTTAAATGGCACTCTCAGTCAAATGCTTAAGTCCTACGAAGCTTTATCTAAAACATTTACTATGATCCCAATTCAAGTTTGGAAGAATAAAATTGGCTTGATTAGTCTAATCTGGTATGTATTAAGTAGCCTAAACTATTTGAGTTTTAATGCTTATATAGCCTAAACTATTTCAGTAAATTTAGATTTCTGACATTTCACCATCTGTAAAGTTACAAATTACGCAAAAACATATACATCTACTGCACTTCAATGGTGCATATTGACATGTCCATCAAATTTCTGCTGAAATATTCAATTACATGCAAATGCTTAATTGGACTTATTAGTATATGATTCCCTGAGTATTCTTTGATACAAATACAAATTACAAAGGTTGGATTCTCTAAGCAAAAGAAGAATCAAGATGCATTACATAATTGTCAATGCTAAAGAAAATTCCTGATGGAAAAGCCGAAAAATGAAATTAAAGAATGGATGGACAGTAGATGTCCAAGACCAACTTTTATAACTCCTAATTGCCTTCTTCCATTTGCAAAAAGCTTACAAGGAAAATGTTTCCCCTAAAAGATTATTTGTTGGAGTACTAGGTTACCCAAAACTAGCAAACCTAAATAGTATGGAACCAAATACATTTGTGATGCAAAGTGATGTTTAAAACTCTAACTAAAGCTAACAAAAAAGTATAAAAATCATAACAACAACGAGACCACAATGGGAACCAGAAACAAAGCAAACAAATAAACATTTGGGACCACACCCAACACTAAATAATGGCAACATCCATTATCTAACATACACCAACAAGAAGGAAGCATCCCCACACACAAACATATCTAATAGACACCAATAATAAAATCTTACATACCTCAGTTAACTCAAAAAGCTTCGATGCTCAACAATGAAGACTTCTCTCGATGATTCCAAACCACCATGTTGCGCGATTGGTATTCCCTCTACCAACTTCACCGTTGGTGACCAATAATGCTAGAGAACAAAGAAGACGGCGAAGAACGATGAGACAGTAATAACAACACTATCGTTTCCACATCTAATATGTTTACTTAATTATCAAAATTATCTTAACTAATTCTTTGTTAACCTAATCGTTGTTTTATTAAATTAATCACATGATTAAGGTTAAGAAACTTATTAGACATGTAATCCTAAGGTTATCCATTTAAGGTTAACGATAATATAAAAGTAGGTCCCACTTGTTTATTAAAAATTATTTTTAAAATTTAATTAAGAAGTGGGCCCCATCTGCCTTGTCAATGATGACATGGCAAATGGGGCTCACTTACTTGAATAAAATAATAATTTTGAATTGCATTTAACAGACACATTTGAATTTTCCGTTAAGGTTGGGTTATAATGCAACGTTTTTTAAATGTTAAGGTTAAAATTGTTAACTTCTGAATGTTTGGTTTGAACTTGTCAATTGGTGAAAAACGTTAGGTCAAAGGTGACCCTTTTGCCTTTAGGTATATATTAGTTTCTTTCTTCAGCAACCAGGTCAAAACCAGCGAAGATGGGTTTTGGGGTGAGTTTTATTTGATTTGACTAAAGGGAAAATTTTGGTTCGATTCACAGTCCATAAGTTATTTAACTGGTCAGTTTTTACTTTCAATGGTTAAAAATTAAAACCAAACTGGAAACTAGTCCGATTCGTACTTAATTTGGTCGAATCGGCTGATTAGATCTCATTTTTATATCATTGGATCTATGAAATGTTCATTTTTCTGTCATTACTTGGTCTTTTGGCATTGTATGAGAAGATCTTACCAATGTTTTCATGAATGGATCAATCAATTTATTGCATCATCAAAAAGGAAGAATGGAGAATGATTTAAGAATAAATGATCACATCTTATTCCTTGCAATGGCTTTTTGTCTTCCTATTTTGCTTTAATTTAATACTAAAAATAGAAAGCCACTTTTAATTTTATACACTTCTAATTTTTCAAGAGTTTGAGTAAATCCTTTTAAGTTAGGTTTCAAACTGATCCTCTCAATTAAAATTAAAATTAAAATTTGTTACGGTCCAATTGCAAGATATGAGACTTAAGTCTCACATTAGTCATATGGGGGCTGATGTGGGGTTTATATAGGCTTATGGGCTCTCCCACCCTTTAAGCTAGCTTTTGGGATTGGGCTCTCCCATAAGACCTGTCAATTGATATCAAAGTCAATACCACTCCTCCGAGTCCTCATGCCATGTGTAGTGACGACAGTATTGTAGTGTTTACCTAGGGTTAGAAAAGGTCTAGTGCACAATCAGCCTGGGCTACAGAGCCTGGTGGAATGTGACGGTCCAATTATAAGATATGGGACTTAAGTCCCATATCGATCATATGGGAGATTGATGTGGGATTTATATAAGCTTATAGGCTATCTCATCCTTTAAGCTAGCTTTTGAGGTTGAACTCTCTCATAATACCTATATCAAAATTCTATCAATTCGAATTAAGTAAGACCAACACGGAGTTGTCATTCCTAGCTTCAATCATTCCCATCAACATTTTAGATGAATTGTAGCTCTTTCTTACTATTTCTCAAAACTTGCAACCTTTTAAGATGAGAGGCTCGCAAGGTACTTGCTCTATAAATTGAACCATCCTTATCTTAGCCTTTATGGCTTTTGATTTTATCGTACATGTGGGGTGACTTTCTTATCCACGTCAATGGTGTGCTTGCCTTTGTGGTTCTAATTCATGCCGCTTTGTCACGAGAATATGTCGCATGGAAGCAAAGTTTTGTTTTTCATACTGTACCGGCTGGTAAACGGTATAAAAAGTAATGTTCCAGTACTAGCTTGTACTGGACTATTTCGGTTGGTAACGGCCGATATTCAAAATATCAACCAAATACCGGTCGGTATCAAAAATTTTAAAAATTGAGGGACTTTTTTTGCAAAAAAAATATTAAACCCTTCTTCCACTACCCCCAACTCGACGTTTCCCTGCATCTTTCTTCTTCATTTTTTTTCTCTTTCATTTTCTCCCTCACAAACTCACACTCTCACTCTCTCTTTTATTCAAAAAATCACACTCTCTCACTCACCCCCTCCCTCCCACACACCTAACGTTCTCCTTCTTCTTCCTCTCATTAGTTTCTCTCTCACACACTCACTCCCTCTCTTCTTCACCGTCGCCGCTTGTCGCTCTACGACCGTCTGGTGACCACCACCGCACCCCCCAGCAACTGTCTGACGCCACCCACTGCCCTCCCGATGCCAAATCTGAAAAACTGAAGTAGATTTTTGATTTTGTGGGTGTATTTTTTGCTCTTAAATTTGAAAATCAAATTCATTGTATTTGGTTATTTGGGTATGTTTTGTGATGGAAATTGATGGAAATTATTGGTATGTTTTGTGATGGAAATTGATGGAAATTATTGGAATAAAATTTGTTGGAAATTATTGGAAATAAAAATTGTTTATGTATGTTGAAAAATAAATTCATTGTATTTGGTTATTTGTGTATGTTTTGTGATGGAAATTGTTGGAAATTATTGGTATGTTTTGTGAAGAAAATTGTTGGAAATTATTGGAAATAAAATTTGTTTATGTATGCTTTTGTAATCGTTGAATTGAAATTGTTGAAAATGAATGTGTGATGGTTGAAATTGTTGGTTGTTGGAAATGAAATTGTTAGTTATTGGAAAGAAAATTGTTGAAAATTTGGAAATAGAAATTGTTTATATATGTTTTGTGATGTTTGAAATTTTGAATTGAAATTGTTTAAAATTGTTGGAAATGAAATTGTTGAAAATTATTGGGAATGGAAAATGTTAGAAATGGAAATTGTTTATGTATATTTTGTAATGGTTGAATTGAAATTATTGGAAAATGTTATAAATGAAATTGTTGGAAATTGTTGAAATTAAGAAATGAATTGTTGAAAATTGAAATTATTTATGTATATTTCATTATTTTGTGAATTGTGAATTTCTGATGGTTAAAATTGTCGGTTGTTGGAAATGAAATTGTTAGTTGCTAGAAATGAAATTGTTGGAAATTTGGAAATAGAAATTGTTTATGTATGTTTTGTGATGTTTGAAATTTTGAATTGAA
>JANZXP010000004.1:30407772-30419502 GCA_027576715.1 Erythroxylum flavicans | reverse complement strand
TGTTAAGATAAAATGCCCTCGGATCGGATACCGATTGAATTTAATAGCCCGAAAAATAATAACTAAAATAAAGAGAGGCAAAAGCATGCATTTGTCAACAGAGTCAATCCTTCAAGTTCGAACCTAATTAAATCAAATCAAACATATTAACTTTAAAATGAGTCGAAAACAAAACCATTCTAAATGTCATACCTAATCAAAGGGTGTGTCATGCTTTGTTTTACTTTTCTTTTGGTTTTAGCGTTACTTTTTTCTATGGCCAAATCATATATCACATGTCAATGCAATAGACAGCTGTTAATGTTTTAAACCTCTGATTTCACTTCTCTAATTACGAGCCACTGGCCCTCTCCTTCTTCAAAATACTGATTAAATGTATTTATGGTTACTTATTCAGTTTGCTGGAATTCAGTGCTTTGGCTGTGTTTTTTAACTTGAATTGAAATTCTTGACATCAAGTCCTGCATTAACCATTAGTACCATCTCCTACTGAGTTTTACTTGGGACTTCACTAGGATCTTGTGGATTTTGACGTTAGTTTCCTCATTAAACATGCATATCTAGCCGTCTGCATATCATCCCAGAGCTGTGAGCATCATTTGAATTTTATAATATCCAACTTCACTCTTGAACGGAAAATCTCAAATTCTACTTGGGACAAAACATGGATCAAACTCCAACGAGGCAATCACGGTGCATTATACATTGAATTTGGAAGAGAGAAAAATATGGAAAGAATGGTTCAATTCAGTACAGATAATAACAGTCTAATGAACAAGACCTCCTCGTCATTGTCCTGAAAGGCTTATAGCTTCAAGGAAATTGCTGCTATAAGAACAACACCGAAGGATATCACAGTGGTTGCTGCACCTGAATTGTCAACAGAGGCATCATCTGAGGAACCTGTTGGAGCTTTGTTAGTGATATCCTTCTCAGGCTTTGAAGGTGCCGGAGCCGGTGATGGTGATGAACTGAAGATGTCTAATGGAAGAAGAACCTGATCCACCTGATACACAGCCAATTGGCCATCAGTATATATAGTATTAGCTACTGTTGCTTGATCGACCCCGGTTGTAAGGTTCACTTGATTTCCTGAAGTTGTTACATTTAATGGGAACTCGCCGTTGTCACTGTTTCCAGCTTGTGTACGCAGGGGATTGCTTACTGTTTGGAACTGTGACATGGAAAGGAAATTGGGAACAATGTGGAATTGAACAAGCTGGACTTTTTGCTGATCGGTGAGTGAGTTCAATGTGCCCGCTTTGAGGTTGGCAAAGGCATTATCAGTTGGTGCAAAGACTGTTAGGCCTTGGTTTGAGTTGTTAAGTTGTGTGTTGATTTGGTCAGCTTCTTGTGTTGTTTTCATTAGCTTAATAAGGGTTGCGAATTGACCACCTTTCTCAAGGATCGCTGTGATGTTGGTCGGACCAGATGGTGCTGGTGATGGGGCTTGAGCTAAAGTGGTGGAGAAGTAGAAGAAGAACAGGAACAAGAGGGTGAGCGTGGAAGCAAGTTGCTTTCTCATTGTCACGTAGGCTGTGTGATAAGGTCCGATTACTTACTATTTGGTTGTAATAGTAGTATTGACGAAATGTTTGAGGGGTTTAGAAAAGAGAAGAGTACATATATGAAGAGAAGAGAAGGGTAATCCAGTGGGTGTTATAGTTAGGTGGAGTCGTCGGTGACATGAGAACCTCAAGTCTAGTAGTAATCTTGATTGTTAAGGTAGAGAAAACAAGTGATGTTGCTTTGCAAGGCAGGATACACGAAAGCGTATTTGATTCCAACATGAGTAAGTGGGCCGAGTTCTTATACCAAATCATGGCCATGATGGTTATTGCTTGTATTTCGGGATATCTTTTAAGAAAGCTACCTTCAAGTCCAAGTTTTCAATTTAGTTTTCTTACTTAAAACTAGTCAAGGTTGTTAGTGTGAAATGAAGCTCTCAGATGGATTTGATTGAACTTGGTCTTTTCTTGGCTTTCTGGGTATGGCTGTTGCGAGGTTGCTTTACTTAAAGTCTTTAGGGCAACTCAGATTTACAAGACTAGAATGTGATGTACAAACTAAAAGACGTAATGGGGCATCGATTTTGTTTTGTGTGCAGTGGGATACGACATGGAGGCCAACCATTCGAACCACTACCGTGCCGTCGATACATAAATGATTAACCAGTCCAGTCCAAATTGTTTGGTGGAGTTGCCTAATCAGTTAGCTCTCCAGTCAATCTAATGCATAAAGATTTTATTTTGGGTAAGAGACAGGACACTTTTATTGTAATTAACTAATTTTAATTATTTTAAATTATTAATAAATAATTTTAATATTAAATTTTTAAACAAAGATTCTTTTTCTGTCCTTAGAATAAGTGGCCTAAATCATATCTATTCTATTTATTAATAGTTTCTACTAAAATTAAATTTTCAAAATACTATATTAAAACTTATTACTATTTTAGATAAAATTTTAAAATTATAAAATAATATCTCAATTTTATGTAATAAAAATTTAAAAAGTATATTAAATTTTAACCACTATTAATTATATACTTTTTGAAATGTCATATTTTTTAACAGCAAAGCATCACAACAATAAAAGATTACCGCCACGACGCAACAAAATGGAAGTAAAATCTCAAATAAAAATATTTATAATTTATATTTTTATATTGCAGATTTAGCTTTAATAGATACATCAAATATCAGTAAAACTAAAAAAGAAAAAGAAAAGATGGAAAAACTATAATGTAATTACACAACATATACAGTTAAATCATATTGACCATAACTTTCATTTGGTATATAGTTATTATCAATAACATCATTCAAATTTAATACACTAAATGATAAGTCAGTAATTTTCTATCCAAGACTATCTTCTGATTCACTCTCATCTATAAAATTTGGTTCCTTTAAAACTCAATCTAATTGGAGATCAATAGGATCAAGATATTTGTATCGGGTAAATACCAAATCATTTAACCCTATATTTTTCAATATATTTTGATCTTCTAAATGGATAAACTCAAATATGCTTCAATTTCTTTCACAACTTGCACTCGTACATTAATTAAGAATTTAAATAGAAAAATTTTGCAATTATAAAATACTACTTCTAAATTAGACCGACCATGCAAGTATAAGACAATAAAAGTAATATCATAAATAGAATGAAGTAATGATTTTTTCAAATAAGTAGCATAAGTAAAGAAATGTAAACTTGGATTAAGTTTGTCTCATTGAAGAATTACAATGGACATTTTAAAATTACCATACGCATCGTTGTGCATCCATTTAGGAGTTAAGCAAGTCTTACATCATCTCACTTGAAATAATTATTGAAATAGTTAAAAGCATTCCCTTGCTAACTTCAAATATCTTCATGAAACTTGGTTTGATATAAACAGTTAGATTAAGAATTGAACAAAACAAAAAGGGTAAGTTGTCCATTTCTACCTCTTATTAATGACAATTAAATAAGGCAGGTACAAGAAATTCTACTTTTCAAATTAGTCTTGATTGTTTCCTTAGCCCTTTCTATAATATTACAAAAATAACATATTGTTAACTTTTTTAATCATTATTAGCCAAACAAAGAACTTTCAGTAAAGGCTCACAAACTCAAATAACAAGCTAACATTAAGACAAAAATTCATAACACTCAAATATAATTATGTAAACCTCAATCTGACATTAGCTCAACATGTTGAGATGCAATTCATTTATTGCTAGTACGTATTTGCCTAAGCTCCTTCAATTGAATAAAATATTAATGTGGTAAAAATTTGCTGCAAATAAAAAAATATCATTATGAGACAAATTCTTACAATTTATGAAATCTTTCCTTATAAAATTCCAAACTCATCCACAATCAAAGATGGACTTAATGATTTTCTTTTTGCTTTCTGCACAATTCAATAATGATAGGAAATTATCCATTTCTTCTATATTTTTCAATATGAAGTTAATACAATACACAATATAAGGAGTTCAATAACAAAGATTATACCTATATTACAACATATTTATATCTACTTTATAAGCAACGTCATTTTTAGTGATGAATTGTGCAATATTATAAGGCCCAAATTCATTCATAATTTTATCAAAAACATTTCTCATAGAATATCATTTTTTATGAGGTTCAGTGTATCAATTGACTTTAAAAATATTGATCTCTTAATAGAAAGAATCCAAAAATTTATAATTGGCTCATGCTTTTATTTGTCTAACCATTTATTCAACCCTTTCCTCTCTCATTCAGATAAACTGTTGTTTTAATGACATAATTATTCAAAAGTTTACTTCTATAATTATTAATTTAAGAAGCTTTAAATCCTAGACTAACAGAAGCAATAACATTCACTGTAAGCTAGTAGTAGTAAGATTGCATAACATTAAATGACAAACCCGTATCATATTACTATCTAGAGATTGTCATTTTTGTGTTATGAACTTCTTTTTGGATTCAATGCATTATAGTTGGAAGGTTAATTTCTAGGACTTGTTCGTGGAGCAAAAAATTAGACAATTATCTTATTCTCTTCCTCCCATTAGTTAGGATTATATCTATCCCTTTTTTTTTAGGCGTACTAGCCTGACATAAATGTCAATTCTCGAACGTCTGGAAAAAAAAAGACAAGAAAGTTCCATCCATGCTCCTTCTTAAAAGAACCTACAATATTATCAATAGTATCATCATTAGTGTAAGAGGAATTACTACTATTATTTTCATAGCTAATTGTTTTCCTTCTTTCCTTTTTATTCTTATATTCTTTAGATAAAATTAGTATTTATGATATATATTTTGTATGGTTTCACATTACTTCTTACTAAATGTTTTTTAACCTTGTGATTATCTCACCTTTCAAATGCTTGTCACAATACAAATAGATAGTGTGGTTTCTCATACTAGGAATCAATTTTTCATTATACTAAGTTAGATCATTAAATCTTTCTAAAGAGACTATAATGTCAAGAACACTTGAAATTTCCTCTGCTTATCTATAAAAAAAAGTGCAAACATATGTAAGTTAAAATTTAATTTGTTCTTTACTTTGAATTTGTTGCTCTAAATCTTAATTATCTTAAGAATAGTATTAAGTTCATCATATAAAATAAAAGATTTTCTAGGCGGTGGATTTATATGGACTTGGTAGAGGGAGGGTAGCCATGAAAGGCAACAAAGACTTCAAGTTAGGGATGACAATGCCTAGCTCATGCTATTTATGGAAAAGAAGTAATATAGTTGGGGATGACAATAGATCAAGTCTATCTAGATGTGAAAATTAGTGTTCGGGTTTAGTTCTGAGACACATTGTTTGAAACTCGACCGAACTTGGTCCTAATTTTATTATTATTTTTATTTAAAATTTAAAAAATGCCATTATTTTTCTTAAAATTCTCAAATTTTGTACCGGATTTAACTGGACTGCCCGAAGCCTATTTGAAGTTTGATCAAAATGAATTTCAGACATAGGATTGGCATGTCATGGAATGTGGCGCACTTTACAGGATGATGAAATCAAAGATACAACTTAATGGTGGTGGCAATTTCAATGCACCAACTTACAATGGAGGACTAACGGTGAAGGAGCACTGATAATAAAGGAGGTGACAAAGTCAGTTAATTTGGGATTGAATGTTGAGTTAAAGACTATTTGTTTTTTCAATTTAGCCCTTTAGATTTTATTAATTTATAATTATTATTTAATGTTTTCTTCCTCCATCTTTGTATGGTCCGGTAAGATTATACAAGTCAAAATTTCACTGCACATCCTAATATAATTATTTTGAATAATACAGCCTATTTGTATACCCATTTTTATAAGTACAGTTGGTACGGAACAAAAATATAATGTTATTAAAACATCACCCCTCGGGTTACCTTTGGTCAGAGGGTACACAGGGATAACATCATCAAAGTATGTGGCATTGTTTGCACCAGTGAGTCAAAAAAGACTCTTCTCTTTACAACTTCTAGGCTCATAGAATATTTCACCGATAAGTTTCACCAGAGATATATCACGAATTTTTGACCCTTATACCAGTCAAATGGGTTATAGAACAGATCATCATAAGAGATTAAGGATAAACAAAGATTGAATTTAGTATAAATTCTAGTTATACTAGCTAAGACACGAGTCCTTTTTCCTAGGCATCAACTCTTAAGACTTGCCTTTTAGGAATTTACTCTCTTCAATCTTTTCCCATTTAACAACAACTTCAAACAGATAAATTTAATAATTTTTTTAAAATTTTAATATTATAAGGTACTTTTATGTAATTCAAAATAATAATAACATTACTTACTTCTTTTATTTTTATTAAAAGAAATAAAAATTTTTATTTTATTTCTTTTATTTTACTATTATGGCATTTAGTTTGACTCCACTTTTATTTTACTATTATGACATTTAGTTTTTGTTTTTGTTTTTGTTTTTGTCTTTTTCAAATAAAGAAAAATTTTGTGTGCTTATTAATGTCAATATAGTTATATTTTTATTATTGATAATAATTACTTTATTTTATTAAAATAAATATTTTTAAAATTAAAATTTATTTTAAATATATTTTAATTATTAAATCAAAAATTTATATGAAATTCATACATTTTGAGGATATTTTAATTTAATTTTATTTATTAATAATAAATTAATATATTTAATTTAATTACAAAAATTAATTAAAGTATTAAATATAATTAAATTATTTATAATTTTAATTACTTAAATATAATATTAAATTAAATCAGCCATAATTGTTATTAATAATTACTTAAATATAATATTAAATTAAATCAGCCATAATTGTTATTAATAATTAATATATTAAACAATTAAATAATATATATTTAGTTGATAGTAAATTAGGTTAAAAACACTTTTTGTGATTTTTATAAATTTTGAAAGTTAAAGAATTGAAAACCCAAAATAGAAACTAAAAACTCCAAAAACAAGTTTTTTTTTTAATTTAATAATTAAAACAAAAAATTAAAAATAAATAAAAACCAATAGGGGTTTTGCTTTTTCCTTTTTTTTTTGTGTATTTCTCCTACCATTCGACTGTTGATTTCTCCTTTTCTCTCTTCTTTCCAATCAGATTGACTCATCTCTTCTCTAAATCTAATTTACTCCTTTACGTGGTTGCAAGTACCACTCTCACTCATCCTTTGCTGCCAACAAAGATACATCAGGATTGAGCAGGTCTGAACAAGTGAGAGACGTATGTGTATATTGTAAGTGTGTCTCGGTGGATGAACTGCCAAGTGAAGAAGGTTCATCTCATCACCGGCAACGAAGTGAAAGTTTGTTCCGTAAAAACATGACATACAACCTACTATAGAATTATTAATATTTTTTCTAGGATAAACTTCGTATTATTTCTTTAATTTAGTGCTTTTCAAATAAAAACTTACGAATTCAAATGGGAATTAACATTAGAAAATTTGGATTTATAAATCAATTATGTTCTAAATGATTTATAATTAATTGTTTTAGATATATTGATAATTTTTTCACGTAAATTTGAAATATACAATAAAAATATATTTTATCAATTAATATTAGAAAATGTATTTTTATCAATATTTTATTGTTATCTAAATATAACAATAAAATAGTCTTCATTTGTATCTTCGGTCTATAAAATTTTTTAAACTTGGTATTTTGTTTTTCATTATGCCTAATAGCTAAAGTTAAATACAATTTAATAGCTTAAAGAGAATAGCCCAACTCAAAACATAGCTTAATATTTATTAAACAAATAAGATATGATAGTTAACATTCAATCCTCGTACTTGGTCCATCCATTTAGAATAATATGACTTCGTGAGTCTGTCAGTGCAACGAATATCACACTTCTATTATCAAAATCATGTTATTTTCAAAATAAAAGAGTATTATAGTGCTATTTGCTAAATGAAAAAAAGATACAAAAAGAATTAATTACCGGTGGAGAGTAAAGCCGAGCAAAACAATGTGAAGTTTTCTTAGTTAACCTGCATAAAACCACACAAGTAAAGATTTATATTTTCAATTCAAAAGGACCAAAGCAATCACATGAAAAATAATAAATCGATAAGTAAAGATTAAAGAAAATAAACCAATAGTAGAGGAAACGAGCAAGCTAATTTTCATAATCAAGATCGTCAATACTTCATATTACTTCATCTACATGTAAAAACATTATTTTGTAAATTATACACAATTATACATTAATTCTATTAAATGAATATTCAACATATGATAATTAACTATTAAATATGCCTTGATCGTCAAATATTTTTTCAAAGAAACTCTACATACTTGTAACAATATAAAAAAGTTAATATAATATATTATTAAAAATTATTAAAATAAACAAAACTAACATATCATAAATAATAGAATTTATCCTAAATATCTTCATCACCTAACCAACTTTGGGTATGTATAAGGGCTTTCACAGTATTACGATGAAGTCAAGTACGAACAGGACAAACTATCCAATCGTTAGTACTAAAAGTAAACCTTAAAACAATAGTAGAAACTAGAATTGTTAAAAGGTCTAGTGCAATTACTTGCATCATCGAAAAGCACATGTGCTTCTACCATGATAATACATTGAATTGCACATTTTCTACCAAGGTCATAACACATGTCTCCAAATAATTGTCTAATTGCATGCTACTGTAAGAAGTCCTAGCTTATTTTTCTTTGATGAATTGTGAAAATTTAGGACTTACACCAGACATATCAACAACAGATGAGGATGAAGTTGAAGCTAATACTGAACTACTACAATCATGATCTTTGTCTAATTTCAGTTGATAACTATTAAATCGTAGCAAAACTATTTATTGATATCAATATGTTTTAGAGTCTGATCACCACAAAACTTCTAATAATAAAAAATAACATCTCATATCTTGGGCCCAACACAGAAATAATTGCCATAAATTTTCCTATTATAGATGAATAAGAATTGAGTTTTTCCATTATTTGCTCTGTCATGACCTTGATCACCTTATTGGAATCAAATATCTAACTATATAAAGTTCGTTTGATCTCACATATGCGACTAAGGCAAATGTGTAAAGTTAGATATCTTGTTCCTGAGAACAACTTAGTAGCATTATAAAATATTTCCAACTTCGCGAAAATGCTTTAACCAACTCTTATTGTTTTTTTGTTGGTAGGTAAGTAAACCGAGAATCACTTTATCTCAAGTTGTTGAACAACTCAATATACTTAGTTTTTGACTCCAATATCTTGAATATTGAATTCCACCTAGTCAGGTAATCCAAATACCAACTTCTTTGTGCATGCAATGCATAGTTATCATGCAATTACTTTAAAATTTTCTACTCTTTT
The DNA here is from genome assembly GCA_027576715.1 of Erythroxylum flavicans. Classification (NCBI taxonomy): domain Eukaryota; kingdom Viridiplantae; phylum Streptophyta; class Magnoliopsida; order Malpighiales; family Erythroxylaceae; genus Erythroxylum; species Erythroxylum flavicans. The sequence continues at coordinate 30,410,150 of JANZXP010000004.1, read as the reverse complement.
GGTTGTTGCACTCTAATGCATTTTGTTACTTTAAATTGCCTCCACTTCTTCCTTTATTACCTCCAACTCATCCTTTATAATTAAATTTATAATATGTATGAAACAATACATATGGACTAACCTTCCACTAATCACCAAGCTCCTAACCCACAACTTATTCTTCAATTTTTCTATTATCGCATCATTTTGTTACAACTGTCAATAGTTATGGTTGAGAGCTTGGTGTCAATGTTCTAATCCATTAATAACTCTATCATCATAATTGTCAACCTTTAACTTGTATGCAGTGTTGCCATATAAATAAACCTACTATTTAAAAACAAGAACAATTATCAGTTATAAAATAATAAATAAATAAATAAATGATAATAATATTAAAGGGTATCTTGGTAATCAACTACATCAAATTTAGTCATCATCAATGTAGTATGCCATTACCACCATATAATCCTTTATTTGGTTATTACTATCTACATATCTAGTGTGATGGCCACCCATTTGTGAATAGTCAACGTCTTCAATATTTCTTTCTTTTGACCACCATAAATCTTTAAAATGTCCTTCTTTAAAGTTTTTTGAGTTAGAAACTTGAATTTCGATAGGAGTGAGGTGAGAAACATCCTGAAGTTTTTACTGTCAACAATAAAAAGTACCTATTCATCACTAGTGATCATCTTAGTTATAATGTTTGACCTCTTAATATCATCTTCTTTATATTGCAAGACTCTATGTATCTCTTTAAATGAGAGATTCTACCTTTGAAACCCCTAGTTAACATCATCTGACAATACTTACATTCTGTCTTTTCAACTCCATCCCTTGATCTAGTCTTGGTGAAGTAACTCTTAACATCAGTTCTTAATTATCCGTTGCCTTCAACTTTAACCATTTCTTCACCTGGTACTAGATTATAACTCTTAATTGGTATATTATGCAGTATTAAATTAGAACTCTTTACTGAAGGAATGTGCTCATCCATATGAAACAATCAACATATATGAATATGATGTATTTTATGTTCATATAGTTTACACTTTAATAACATTAACATGCATACACACTAATATTAATGAGCATATAAGTTATTCATACACATTTACATGTATAGATACACTTTATATATATTTCTTATGATTATGTATTTGCCAAAGCTAGTTTAACAAGTACATTGATCTCTATTTCCAATTGTTTACATATGAGGAAATTTATTAATGAGTATAAAGAAATGAATAGCACTTGAATTATGATTCAATAAGAAACTCAAATAACATAAGGATTAGAAAAGTACCAATAGAAATGTCTAAACTAATAAATAAAGAGGAAGCATTTTTATTTTATGGTTAGCAATCCACAAGGAAACTATATTGAAAGAGATTAGGAGAAATCAATTTCATAGTAGGAAAAGAGGAACCTTCAAGTTCAATATATTGATAAGTTAGGGTTAACACATTAATCATTTATACTGAGCATTTGGAGAAGCTCAAGGCATCCAAACAATTGTGGTTTAGGGTTTTAAATAAACTAGGCACTTAATAGCAGCAAGTTCAATATTTAAACTTTTAAGAGCTAGCATAGACCTCCAAACGAAGGACCAAAACATTAGATAAATTAGTGTCCAATCTAAGTAATAAATTCCATATGTATTCCCAAAATTAGATTTATTAGCTTAAACAAATGGCAACTTTGTAATGGGGTGTGTAGCTATGCCCTGTGTGGCATACAATATACTTAGGTTTTGCTTGGTAACCACTAATAAATACAAATACTTCGATCTTGTTTGGTAACTAATAATAAAGAGGTGGGAATGAGAATACAACCTTTATTACATAACTTTTTACTTGTTTGGTTACTATGAATGGATAAAATATATAGGGAATGACAAAGTTAGAATGATTTCTAAATAATCTTGGACTTTTATTCCTAACAGGAGTGTGGGTATAAGTTGGAATCAGACATCAGGAATAAGAGATAAGAGATGTTATTAGAATATTACCAAGTTATTATCAAAATATCATCAGGATATTGATTCTTATTAAAATATTATCATCAAAATCATATATTAGGATCTTTTATTTTAATTTCTTTAATAATTATTTTATTTTGTTTCATTGATACTTTTATTCTTATCATAACAATTATTTATAATTAACAATTTTATAAATTATTGAAATTTTTCATTAATTATTTATACAATACAAAATAGATCATATAATAACTAAATATGAGTAAAAAAAATTCATTATCATTCCTAATATTTGATACCAAATACTAGCATAACTATTAATGTAACATCCCATCACCGATGGGAAGGGTAGAATAGTAATTGTGAGTGGTCCATGGGCGTTTAGAATTATCTTGACATGTTCATACATACGCAT
>JANZXP010000004.1:30385918-30403219 GCA_027576715.1 Erythroxylum flavicans | reverse complement strand
ACGCCATCCTCGCGGGGCACGGGCTCGGATATCATCAAAGATGTCGGGTTCGGGTCTTGCGGGAGTGGGGTGCTACATTTAACATTAGACTTGAACAATTGTTCATTATTTTTGCAAATTCTTATGTAAAGTTAATCGTCTTGTAAAAAGAGTTATTATTTCATCATCCTTTACTAGTACACCTCTTGAGATTCAATATAATTCAAAACACTTTATATATTTTCAAGTATATTCATATATTTTATTACTATTTTGTTATATTTTATAATTAATTAATTTAATAATATAATTTCATTTTGTAGGATTTCATGGGAGAAATTCATGGTATACATATTGATGCACATGTTCTAACTAATAAATAAACACAATATAGTGGTAAAAGAATGGATCAAACTTAAAATATTATGTCTTGTTATTTATTTGATATGTATTTCACATGTACAATGGTTGGATTAGAAAGTACTATAAACGACTGCGAGTACTTTTATAAAAAATAACAAATGTAACAAACTAATTTCCCATGTCTCCATAAGGTGTTACATTATTTTAAATAAAAAATGTAATTACAATTAATTATTATTAGCTTTTGTTAATATTATATTCTTTATATGTTTAGGTAACTTTTATTTGATTGACTCATACTACATTAATATGTTTGGATTTCTTTCATTATATTGATGTGAAAGATACTATTCGTGAGATTATAGAAGAAGAGGAAGACCTCAAGATCCACAAAAATTGTCTACCTATTGGCATTCTTCACCAAGAATTAGTTTTAAACAATATTTTAACATTCTAAAAGTAAGATTTCCTGTACTTCCGAACATGACTAGGTTTATCTTCATTTTTATTACAAATTTTAACTAAATGAACTTTTATTTAAAAAAACAAAATCTAATAATAAAAATGAAAATGAAAAATTATAACAAAAAATGAAAGTACCAAACTACTCATAAACTAAAAATTTCTTTACTTTATGTGACATGTACTTGTGAGTTCGTAAATATATAGGGGTGATAGATGGTCAAATCAGACTTAGATAATGATATGGATTCAAGCTTAGCTTGAGGTCTAAACAAGCTCAAGACTCACCACCCAAGTTGAAACTTGATTGCGCTTCAGCGAACTAAAGCTCGTTCAACTCGGGCTATTTTAAAATTTTTAAAACTTGAAATCTAAAATTAAAGAAAGTCTGAATCCTGAATTAAGTCAAACTTTTTGACTTTAGTATGGGTGAGGCCAACCTGAGCTTTAATGTCATACCTATTAATTTATATATGAATCAGCTTTATAGTCTATACAAGTTATTAGAGTGAGTGGAGTGCTTACTTGGGGCTCATTGAAAACAGTTGTGTAGCCCATCAAGTGACATAAGATGGCAATTACCCATTTCAAGGAAGATCAGATCACCTGTTCCCATTACTTTGTTCCTACTCTGTTCCATGAAAATCTATTCATTCAATAAGTGAGACCCACAAAAATTGGACGGTTGAGATGAGACGGGAACCAAGGGAATAGGTTTGTTGGGAACAAAAAATCTGTTCCCATTTCAAGGCATGCAGGAACCACTCGTGAGAATTGTAAAGAGACCATCCATGGGCAGGAATTGGGATTTTAGGAGACTACAAGAGTCGAGTGTATACATCTCGGAGTTTAGGTTGGAGTTTTTACTTGCAACATTGTAATTTATTCAAAAGATCTTAAGTTTGAGAAATATATTTATTAATATTAATTTGTTTAAATTTATAATTTAATTTTATATCACTAATTTTTTAAGCGTCTCTCTATTAATTAGGGATAAGGCTGTATACTATTGAATCTCCTCAAATCTTGTGTCTCAATGAAATTTCTACTAGATATTGTTGTTGTTGTAATTTATAAAGTGATTAATTAAGAATGCATAATTTATAAATTATTATATATTTTTTGTGAATTTGAAGTTAATGTTTTCCTTCCTTAAAATGTAAATAAATTGGAAAATGAAATTTGCATTTTTATTCTATATTGGGCCATCAAGAGCCCAAGATGGTATCCTTCTTAGATACATAAGCAGAGAGCCCACTACGCAGCCCAGAATATCCTGTAATGGAATGCATATTCTCTCTGGATTCACACCTGATCTGTTTAAAATACCCCTTGGGTGCACGTTATAATTCCTCAACACGACTTATTTATTATAATCAGAGACAGCAAATGTCGGCCCACCACCGTCCTAACCCCACATCCCCTGCTTTCATTACCTCAATCATAAGCTTCACGATCTCAACCGTCAATCAGGTTGACTTGTTCCTTCGCAAAGTCAAACCTCTCCCTAAGTTAAAACACACACAGACGTTGTCGTTTCTAGATAGCCGCAAACTAAAGGATCTATTTTCTAAAACCTCCATTGAAGAAGAAGAAGATCATCACAAATCAAAAAGAGACAAAGCAAAAGAGAACCAAAAGCTACCTTTTCTGCACATGCATACATATGCACCCACATATTGATTCTATATAGAGAAGAACTTTTCAGGAGGAGAGTTCCCAAAGTGTCATGATCAGATGTGTATTGTAGGGTGAAATTACTTTCACCATGATCAACACAACTAACGGCATGATTTCACCTTCGTCTTCGTCGGCGACCACCCAATCGCCGGGACTCAAGACCTATTTTAAAACTCCGGAGGGAAGGTATAAGCTTCACTACGAGAAGACTCATCCTTCTGGTCTTCTTCACTACGCTCACGGCAAAACCGTCACTCAGGTGCTTCATTCATTCTCTACGATTGATTTACTACTACCCATTTCTTCGAGTTTTCTTCTTTTCTTGTTTTCCTGGACCGGTTTGTGATTTTTGGTGTCTAGGTCAGTGCCCATATGTTGAAATGTCGTTTTTATCTTTTTTATCGCGTCTTTCACAATCTCTCTTGTTCTTCGCGAGAACTTTGTGAAGGACTCTTTTTTTTTATAATTTCTTTGGAAGGTCTAGTGTTTTTCCGTCTTAATGTCAATCATACATTGTTATTTCATTAGTTTGTTAGAGCTTTATGAATAGACAGGGTCTGCAAATTGGTGGGTGCCATTTACGGTTTTTATCTTTCTTCTTTAGTTTCAGTATCCCCATAATGTAAACGATAGAAATTGAGTTTTAAAGTGATTGCTAGTAGATATTTGAATCCAAATGTAGGTCTATTGAATTTATCGGTTTATATATGTGTTTCTGATACCAAATGTGTGGCAAAATTTGATGCCAGGTAACTATAGCTAATCTCAAGGACAAACCAGCCCCTACAACTCCTACGGCTCCGGCTTCAAGTTTCAGTGCTACCAGTGGTGTAAGGTCAGCTGCAGCTCGGTTGCTGGGCACTGGCAATGGAAATCGGGCGCTTAGCTTTGTTGGAGGGAATGGTGGAAGTAAAAGTGTCAGTGGAACTAGTAGAGTTGGATCACTTGGAGCTTCAAGTTCAAATAATTCAATAATAAATACAAACTTTGATGGAAAGGGGACTTACTTGATCTTCAATGTTGGTGATGTGATATTTATAAGTGATCTAAACTCTCATGATAAGGTATTTTTAGTAAATATCTCATTTTTGTTTATGAGCTAGAAACAATCGGCTGCTACTTGAGACCTTTATTGTTATGCACAGGACCCAATAAAATCTATCCATTTTAGTAATTCGAATCCTGTGTGTCATGCCTTCGATGAAGACTCCAACGATGGACATGATTTGATTATTGGGTTAAGCTCGGGTGATGGTGAGTACTTCAAAAGTTTGAATTTCTGTATCTTTTCCACAGGAAGTAGACTTTCTGATGTTATTGGTCATCTTTTTTTGATTACAGTATACTCGGTGTCATTGAGACAACAATTACAGGATGTTGGAAAGAAGCTTGTAGGAGCCCAGCACTATAATAAGGATGGTTCTGTTAATAACAGGCAAGAATTACCTAGCTTCCTTGTATTTTCCTGCAATCCATTCTGCTAATATTTATATGATTTCTGTTCTTTAAAGTGATGATCTAGTCATTTAATGTAATAGGTGCTTATGTACTGATGTATAAAACTAGTTTGATGATTCAACGTATTTTAGAGAAAGTACCTAGTGTATACTGTAAATAATATTTCACTGAACCCCTACTGCGTAACGATATGGAAAGAAGTGCTTACTCTTAGTGGTTCTTCGTAGAGAGTAAGTATAATTAATATTAAAGTAGGATATGTGCATTTGGTGCATCTACGAATGTGTCTACGGATCTCATTTAGGCATTGAGAAATCAATCTGTGGACCTCTATTGTTCATCTAGAAGACAAGAAAAGGCCTATATATTTTTGTGGCATCAAAGAGAAAGGTACAAGAAAACTAATCTGAGCTCTTCAGTGGAAAGTAACTAAGTACCGTGCCAACATATTGGGATAAATTTGTTGATTACATTTATCAGTCCGCTCATCTTTTAAGCGTGATCTGTAATTGCTTTAACATTCTGAAGTTTCTGACAGCGTAGTAAAGGATGGTTAGGCAATAAAATGGGGCACAAAAATTCTTTTTATTTTACTAGTTGTCTTTTGTATCTTTTCCTGGGATTTTTAAGATCTTTCACTTCTTCATTTGGTTCTCTGACAACCTTAACTAGTTGTTCAGCATGTTTCTTTTGAACCTTTGTTTACTGCCAGTGATATGCACCCTAGACCCTATAATTTTCAGTTATTCATTGTGTTTCAAAAACTAACCGCCCATTTTCTATATGCACATAAAACATTACATCTTTGGCTATAAAATTCTACAAAAGCCAGAGTATTGTTATGCGTTTTCTCCCTTTCCTTTTTCCTCAGTCTGGGAGTTTTAGGGGCAAAGTCAACTTAATAACTCATAGCAAGTTTGTTAAACATACTGCAGTCATTTATGAATTCTGTAACAACTAGTGGTTGGATTAAATTTCGTGATCTAGAAATCATTTATTCGAAAAGTAGTTACATTAACGCTGCTTTTGTAACAGTCGTTGCACTAGTGTTGCATGGGTACCTGGAAGTGATGGCTCTTTTGTTGTTGCTCATGCTGATGGGAATTTGTATGTGTATGAAAAGGCAAGCTTGATGGGAACGATTGTTTCTTGCAAATTCTTTTCATTTCATGTTTCTGCTTGTCATATTTAGTCTGTCTGATTAGTTCATGTATTCTTCCTCTAGAACAAGGACGGAGCAGGTGATTCCTCATTTTCTGTTATAAAAGATCCAACACAATTCTCTGTTTCACATGCTCGTCATAATAAGGTAAACACTTGATTCTTGTAGTAGTTAAAATCTTTTTTTTTTTGGTTCTTACTAGTTAAATGTTTCTCGTTTCAAACATAGAATTCAGCAATTGGTATTTTAAATCCACAGAAGTAACAATCTTCTTATACATGTACATTTCACTATGTAGCATCTAGACTACCACTTATTTAGATACTTTTACATTACTTTTGTGACTGCAAGAAATTCTTTAAATTGATGTTTCCAAGGGATATTTAAGCAAAATTCCAAGGATATATAAATGCTTATATGCGGGAACAGTAGTTTGCCCTGATGTCGCAGCCCCAAGATGATCATGATCTGTGTCTTTCTGAGGTGCCTCTATTTTTGAGGATCAGTTTCTTGATCAAACTATTTGAAGTGACGTTTCTGAACAGAATGCTTAGTTATTTAATTTCTACTCTTTTAAACTGGTCCTTCCCTTGTGGCTCTGTAGATTCATTAGTTTCTGGCCAACTCTCTCTCTCTCTCTCTATATATATATATATATTTGAGTCTATTTTAATCAAACTTTCTTAGATCCTCCTTTTCCTTGATGTTATATCTTGTTTATATTCTACATAAGATTGTCATGCTATCTATATTCTAGTGTAGGAGAGATTCTAATTTCATGAATCAATATATCTGCCATCTCCATCAATGACAAGGTTTTGGTGCTTTCTGTATGGCTTTATTAGGAGAGCACCATTTGTATGAATGTTTTTTAAATTTATCCCCTTTTAACATCATAAATACATTATCATAAGAATTGCTTGTGTAGTGTTCCCTTAGTATCAGAAGAATATCTAAACAAAATTTGCTGATTATCATTCAACGTGTTATTTGTTAAAAACTATATGCAGAGTAACCCAATTGCCAGATGGCATATTTGCCTAGGTTCAATTAATAGCATTACATTCTCAACTGATGGGACCTACTTAGCTACTGTTGGAAGAGACGGTAAACCTTCATCTTCTTCACTTGCAGTCAACCTTTCACATCTATTTTCTCTAAATTTGTTGAGAACCTTATTGGCCCAAGTTTCATTGAGCACAGGGTATTTACGAGTTTTTGACTATTCAAAAGAGCAACTTATCTGTGGTGGTAAAAGTTATTACGGTGCTCTCCTATGTTGTGCTTGGAGGTGAATGACTGAACTGATTTTCAAGTAATGTCATTGATAGAAACTTGCTTCTGGTACTATGTTAGAAATTATGGTCCAAGCTTGTTACATTTTGGAGGGTGACCTAGATTATATTATTTTGTTCTTCTTGTTTTAACTTCTCCCCTAGTTTTGCTATTCCCTTATTGAAATTTGTATGCAATTTTTTTCTGTCAGCATGGACGGGAAGTACATTTTGGCTGGAGGTGAAGATGATTTAGTTCAAGTGTGGAGTATGGAAGATCGGAAGGTTGTGGCATGGGGTGAGGGGCATAACTCGTGGGTAAGATTCTCATTAAACAACGGAATAATTGATTGTTTGTCGGACATTAATATGACGTTTTACTTAGTTGCTATACGATGGTGCTGGCAGGTCAGTGGAGTGGCATTTGATTCCTATTGGTCGTCACCAAACTCAGATGGCACAGGCGAGAGTGTCATGTATCGGTTTGGTTCTGTTGGTCAGGTACTTAATTTGGGTGATAAATATTACTGCTGAATTCTTAACTTGCCATCAAGGTTGAACTCTGCAATTCTGGATTTTTTGGCAGATTAAAATGTTAGCCAGGAATTACATGGGTAATTTTTTCTGTGGGAGAACTGTGCCTTAATTATTAACATTACAGTAGAAAGCATCTTAGCATTTTTATGATATTTTGCGAGCGTCAGAGACTTTAGCGTTGATAGATTGGACATAATTGAACATGTAATAGCATGGGCGTGGAGCCACTACATGGTAGGATAAGAAGATCTATATTATTGCCTATAAGTTGAAAGGAGTAAAGTGGTTGGAGTTGGAATAAGGTCAACTAGGCAAATCTTATCTCGTAACGTGTTTGCTCTCAGTCTTATAGTTCTTCAAATCCTGCCCTTTTAAAGCCTCAAAGATCAGTATTAAACTTGATGTATTTGTGAACAGGATACACAATTCCTTCTGTGGGACCTGGAAATGGATGAAATTGTTGTGCCATTACGCCGATGCCCTCCTGGTGGATCTCCCACTTTCAGCGCTGGAAGTCACTCTTCTCACTGGGACAATGTTGTCCCTGTTGGCACTCTGCAACCTGCACCAAGCATGAGAGATGTTCCCAAGCTTTCTCCACTAGTTGCTCATCGTGTTCACACAGAACCCCTTTCTGGCCTGGTATTTACCCAGCAATCTGTTCTTACAGTGTGCAGAGAGGGCCACATAAAAATCTGGATGAGACCTGGAGCAGCTGAACAGTCAGGCAACTCCGAAACCTGTTTAAGTAACAGTTTGAAGGATAAGGCACTATTAACGAGCAAGATTGGCAATGCCAAAACTATGAATAGTTAATTTAAGGAATGTCATCAGAAGTGAGGGCAAGCCTACTCTCTTTTTATGGTTTTATATTTCAATTTGGTAGTATGGTTGTTCATCTTTCACCTAGTTGTTTCTCAGAAGTGGGACCAAGAGAGCCTTAACTGTTTATTAGCAGGTAGCTTAATCAGGTGGTTCCATTGTATATTGAGGAATGAAAAGCCATTGATGGCACCGGGAGCTTGGAAGGGGCTGAACCCACTTTTGTAAGTAAAAACAGTTATTGCTAGGATGTATACACATATTTAATTACTGACACAAATAATTGCAAGTTACCTCTTCCGGATTTCTAGTTTTTTGAGGTGCGTTTGAGTAGTAATTTGATGCTGTAGGCAATGTTCCATTGTAGTTTCTGGGGGAATATCCCTGAGCTACTATGGTGAAGAAGTCATAGCTATAGGTAATAACCAGATGGAACTCATATTTCCCTTGGCTGTGTCATGCCATGCTCCCGTTATATAATTTTGGGACATGCCTTGCTCCCATTATATAGGATTTGGACCAAAAGTGAATTGACGATTCAGTTTTTCTTGTTTTTATGTACACTTTGTCTGATCATCAGACTTAAATCTGAAATGAGGTTATTGTTAACTTCCTTGAACTTCAAAACTAATTTGTCCCAAAAGGATGACTTGTACCGTAAATTCCACCCTACATTATCATAAAGCCCGATTGTAGCAATCAAAAAACACTTGCAGAAGATTTAACCATTCGAGATATTGATGTGCCATCGATGTTTCCCCCGTAAATAATTCACTTGAGGAACTAACTGCCGGCTATTAAACCAGAAATTTTTATATTACATATACTAAATAATATGAGTCTACAGACATATAACTGGAAACAGCTTAAACCACCCCATACAGGAAAAAGAAAACATCTATTTTTTATGTGATCTGCAGACTGCTCCATTAATGCATAACGATGTAGATTCAATTACCATGCACAGTTTCAGAACCTGCAGTTTCAGTTTCTTGGTGAGCAGAATCACTAACAGGTTGAGGAATAGTTGCAAGTGGTTGATCTGAAGGAGTCACATTTTGAGAAGCACGTTGTTCTTGTGATTGGTTAAGCCATCTTCTCCTCCAACGAACTATCTCAGCTATGGCAGAACTTCCACACATTGTAACCCCGAACCCAGTGAATGATGCAAGTATAACAGATAAGACAGCTTGCATATGTAACTGAAGAATGCAAGGAGAAATTGCAAACATCAGTGTATACAATATGCAATTATTCGATAAGTTGTCCAATCACAAGTAGTGAACAATTCTTCAGGGTAAGTTATAAGGAAACTCTGACACCCTACCCTTCCATAAGACAAAAGTGAAGCACCCGATCGAATTAACATAAGTAGTTGAGTCTAATATAAACAGTTAATAATACTTACCAACTTGTAGAAAAGGTGAGCAGATAGGACTACTAATCCAAATTGAACAGTAGCATAAACCCACACATGACGTCTCCTAACTAAGCACAAATTTCAACAGAACTGGTTAGATCATGTGATATCTGATTACAAAAGCATTTCAACTAAGTAGAGGATCCTCACCCATTGTTGTTGACGTCATGGATGCAAGAATGCCTAATATACATGAAAAGGGGAGGGAAATGGCGATTGCACCAGAACCCAATTTGCTAATCTGCATGCATGTGAAATTCAGATCTTTGGTGACCTTGAACAGAAAAATTCACAAGTTGCAGACTTACCAGAAGTTGCTCAAGAAAACAAAAGTAAGCAAGCATGCTGACAATCACCAGGATAGGAACGTCCTGCCAGACCCTGCCAAATTTTGTGCAAGCTAAAACAATCTAACAGGATAATCCCAAATCTTAAAAAAAGAAAAAAGAGAAATTGAATATGCATTAAGTTGAATCATGGGACATTGTCATCCTTTATTACAAAATGAACTGTAAGCCCAAAACAAAGGGAAGAAAAGGGCAAATAAGCGTTTAGATGGCTTCTAGTAACTATTGGAATAAAATACTGCGATACAGTTGGAGAGAGAGAATTATAGACCAACTGCAATAGTAGCAGAGATCATTAACATTTTATTTTCTGCTCTTCTATATAAAATGGAGATTTTATAGAAAGGAAAAGGAAAAAGAAAACACAGAAGGCATTTAAAAACACAGAATGCAGATGAGAATAGCTCCCGTTACCTATACTGAACAGGTCCCAACACATTGCCAGCAGCGCTTCCTCGAGAATTGAGGGCCTGAGTATTTTGAACTCGTAAAAGGGTAACTGGAAGGTTCTTAACATCTTGCTTGCACACATCACATGTTTTGTTACCTTTAATGCTAAACCATTTTATGGCACATTCTTCATGTGCTAATGCTAGTTCTCCTTTGCAACTGCATTCCATCTTGAGGGTGTCACCGCCTTCCCCCAGTTCAACCAAGCAGATCCTGCATACAGCCTCTTCTTCAGGGATGTCTTCACCACCATCATTGTTCTCATCTGAACCACAAGGCTAAGATAAGGCAAAGGTTGGTTATCACAAGTAACAAAATAAAAAGAAAGCTGCAGGCAAAAACTAAGTAGACAACCACTTTTTAATCTATAGTAACTAAATTGTTAATTCCAGCATGTATATACTTCTGCATAAAGCTTCACATCATACAGATTAAAATTTCAAAGGTAGCATTCATTTATCAGTGGGCAATTCCTTGCAAGCTCAATATGATAATACCAACCCAGTTGATCAAGGCCCCTCTTAACCAATTCAATTAATTATTTTTTCCACAAGAAATAAAGATTAAAAGGCAAGTTAACACAATGCTAGAAATTATCCAGATCAAATTCTTCACATCCCTGTTCCCTTTTCACTCTTTCATTTTCATCTCTTGAAAGAGGCCTCTTGAAAGAGGGAAAGGGGGCTGGAAAAGGGGAAGGTATGCAATAGATAGAAAGAGTATCAATATGAGAACATATTTACCAGTATCACCCCTGGTAGGCGTAGTTGCCATTCCCGTGACAGGAGCTACCCGTGGTGTAGTTGGAACCACGCGAAATTTGCCACCTAACGAATCCAAGTTCTTTATGCTTCCCTCTTTGCTCATCACAGGAACAGACAGTGATCGATGAATGGGTCGCTGGGCCTCTCCTTTCTGTAAAAAGAGAGTTTCAGACCATCAAATGGTGGCAGACTGCTGCGGCCACATTATGCATGAAAAATACAAAATTATTCAGCTAGTTACAAAAATAAATTTGAGACTTATGCCTTTTTTCAACACAAGGAATCTTAAATACAGAAAGATTAGCAGGTGTCTTGTAAATGGTCTAGTATTGATTTTCCTTTTAGGCTGTTCCATATTACCGACTTCATTTATTTTATACGACAAGTTGCAATATGAACAAAATTTACATTGCAATGAAGTTCATCAAGAATATTTGGACAACTCATAAGTGATAAGATCATCTTAGCCGCAAGAGACAAAAATATTTTTCAAAATGGAGATCCTCACAGCAGAACTTACAGGATTAATTGGGTTTCCTCCATGTGTAGATTCCGGATTTGAGTGTGCAATAGGAGTAACAGGCAAAGATGATGGTTTTTTCATCTTAGGTGTAAACAATTTGGAGAGAGACAGTGTTCTAGACATAAACGGTTTATCCCTTCTCAATGTTGATGAACCCCCAAGGGCTAGGATAGCAGCCTTCTCAATATCCGAAGTAGTATTGCGAAATTTGAAACTTAACCTTGGAATGAAAGTCTTTATGCCTGATCTACTTGATGATGGAGGATCTTGGGACTTGTTCAGTTTTACAAATCCAGGGCTTTGCATCGGGGAAAAGTTCACCCTTTTTGGAGTGCGACTTGGTGTTGGAGGCATGTTTATCATTGCAAAATCATCCCTGGAATCCTCAAGAGTTCTTGATGGAATTTCTAAAACTAGGTGTGATCGCCTGCGGGGTGTATCCTCTGGCATCTCCTCCATTATCTCAGTTGAACTCCCAACCTGGGGCATAAAAAAAGAGAGAATAGTAATTGGTATAAACCACTACAAAACAATATATAGCCTTTGGAAATTTGCAAATACAACTAACTTGAGTAGCTAACAAGAAACAAGAAGGCGAAATTAACAAAACTGACAGTCAGAGATTGCAAAATAAACCAGTTATGAATGTAACAATGAATAAACCTGAGCCAAAACAATAGGCAGAACTTTTGATGCTGGTGTCACTCTTTCATAGAGATAGAAATATTGAAGTACAGAGGATTAAATAAGGTTGCCACAAAGGTATGTTGAATTCAGTTTCAGAAAAAATGATGAAGACAGCACAATTTATGAAATGAATTGTATGTATTTAGCCGATAAACAGATCTTCATAAGTCCCCAAAGGTTTTCCATTAACGGCTGTTTTGGAGGTTATGAAAAACAGCAAACTGGCAGGAGTAACGAAGTTTAACCAGAAGGCCTTTAGAAAGTTGGCATGTGGATGACTTTCTACAAATTCAGGTAATTTGCTATTCAATACCCCTCAAATGCAGAAGAATCGTTGGAAAACTTGCAAGCATGCAGTCATGAGATTTTTAAAGAGTTTTATCACAAAGCCAAGCCGGAAGTATCTCCACTATAATTCTGTTCATAAGAAACATTCCGTGAAACTCAAAAGTGAGGCGCATAACTTGTATTTATTTCCAGCATTGTATAGACGGCTTTTTAGCAATCAAAACATCAAAACCAGTTCTTTGCTCTCAACAGTGGGGAATGGAGGGAAGAAGAAATAAATAAAAAGTGAATAAAACCTCAGTAGAGTGTGTGATCATGATGTCCGCGTAATCAAACAGCTAAAACTACTGTGGGAATCGAAAGAAAACTATAAAGAAGATTAGCAGAGACAACAGCCAAAGAAGGACAAGGGAAGAAACAAAGAACACACCCTTTGAGCTGGAGGATCAACAGAGTTGCTACAACCCCCTCCACCAACCTTCTGTGATTCAGGCTGTTCTTGATTCCCCATACTTTCACGAGCACTCTTCAAAGACCCAGAATTGGCAAAGGCCAGAACTTTCCTGCCTCGCCTTGTACAGCAATGAACTGTTTTTGATGTTTAGCTGAATTCTCCAAATGCCCTTTTGAAGAAGAGAGAAGGAAATGAAGTATAAGCAGAGAGACACCTGTATGGCTCTGCTAAAGTTTCAATTTTTATATGTTTTCCAACAAGGAAGAGAAAGAAAAGGGCGGATAAACAGAGAGATAGCTCCCGGCGTAATCCTAGGTAAAGAAAATCATCAAAAGGGGTTTATGGGGTTTATCTGTTTCTTCCATTTCAGTGACTCTCTTCCATCTTCTCTCAATTTCTGAAAGTAACAAGTTAGGCCCACCGTTTCAGTCAGGTATATGCAAACCATATTTGGAAAAGGAACAACTTTGGAAGAGGCTTAACTCTTCTTCTTGTGAAAGATACTGCAAAGGGCCAAAAACTTGTAAAATTAACAAAAGGATGAAGTAGTAATTGATTGACCTTTTATTCCCAAATTATTTTTAAAAGATTTGAATAGATATATATATATATATATATATATATATATATGAATGATTATATAAATATCAATATTAATGATAATATTTATTTAAACACTAATACGAAAAAAAAAGTTTAAGGTATAAAGATTAATTAGTATCTAATTTGGTAAAAAAGTTAAGTGAGTTGCTTCTTTAAACTAATGTTTTAAAAAGGAAAGTTAAATTCGTAAAAAAAGTTTAAAGTTTAAAAAATTTAACAAAATTGTCATAAAATCTGCTAAAGATTGAATAAAATTAAAGAATTTGAAATATAATTGAAAGAAATTATTCTTATTTATTGAAAAATTTAAAGTTTAATTAAAAAATTATTAAATAAAATTAATTAATTAATTTTAATTTATAAAAATTTATCAAAAAATTAAAATTTGAACTAAAAGTTAATCAATTTAAAATTTTTGCAATTAAAACGAGTAAATTTTTTATTACTTTAAAGAATTGGCATCACCTTTTAATAATATTTTTTAAATAAGTAACCCTTTCCACGACTTCCTTTTTTATGTTAGTAGCAGGTTAGGTGGGCGGTATAGTTTCGATCAGTTGGGCAACCGCGCATGAAAGATGCTTCTTTGAATTGACTATTCATCATTTTTTTGTTTTTTTTTGTGAATTGGTTCGTAACTAATTGTAGTTAGCAATCTGATTCCGAAATTAAAAATTTAGGGATAATTTACCATAAAATTTAAAAATATAAATAAAAGATTTAATAAAAAAAAAAGATAACTCATTGACTTCAATTATGGCTGGAAAGAGAGAGATGTATTTGTAAATCCAAAGATATATGTCACACTTACATGTTAATTGGTATTAAAAATCACAAATACCTTCATCGTTAACATATAATTAAAGTCCCGCTAAGACGTAAAGTCGAGAAAAAAAATGATAAATATTTTTTTATTTTTTATTTTTTATTTTTTATAATAACTTTTCTACTCACGATAAATTTTCTATTTCAATTACTTTATTCCAATCCTGTTCATATAAAAAAAAGATCATATCTTCTATTTTAAGTATAAGATGCATATGTTTAGATAAATATATAGATAAAATTTAATAAAATATTATTATAACAAAGTAATTAGAATTGACGTGTGTTTTCACCTCGGCAATGATACTTTTCCCCTTTTTAAGTGGACTTGACATTTTGATTCTTCTTCAATAATTGCAAACTCTAATCATTATGGAATCAATTATAACCTTAGCCATCATTTTCCCTATCTTCTCCCATATTTTACCTTTTCTTTTCTAATCACACATTCATACAAAGCATAAGCTTTCCAAACTTTAAAGTATCAACAATCCGTTCATTTATTAATTTGATTTTTATATAAGGCTGGCGTAACGGTAATACAAAAACCGGCCGGCCAATTCACAACAAAAATAAAACAAAGGCAATGTATAGAAGAGTAGATGGCAAATACAATGCAAAGTCAACACATACCACGTACGTAATCATTCATATATATATTATAAGGTTGCAATGTTTGTCGAATATGTAGAGACTGAAGAGGGTCTTGTGGATTTTCAGAAAAATATTCAAATGAATGATGAACAAGCTAAGCTCAAAGCCATTGCCTGTAAGAACAGTGACTCAACCACCATCATCTTCCTTTATAACCAGTTACAGAAAATTATTGAGACCTAATGCCTCTTATGAAGGGAAGAAAAGGGATTGTTTCTAGTTCTTTATATACGTGATTACACATGAAAGATGGTCATGAACAGTAGTATATAGTTAGTCCTGAGATTCTCAGAAAAAAAGTTCATTCTAGGGTTAGGATTTTCCTGGTTAAGCAGGAACCTGAGGATGAGTGTGGCAATGGATCGAATTAACCACCCTCTCCTCTCATGTTGTCATCAATAGTACTTACAGATGGTACTTACATCGCAACTATGTACTCTATGTATAATTAGTTTGCTTATCAGATTAAAACTGACATAACGGTGCAAACATCTGCTTGAGTTGCCTTCAACTGTGGTCACTTCCGCACTTAGACACCACTTAAGTAGAGGTGGACAATTTCAATCTACATAGATCCCATGTTCTAGTTGGTTTGCTTCCAGGTTCAATCATTCAATAAATATGAAGAGGAGCCCGCATGAAGCTGACATGCAATATACCAACTTCCAAGATATTTCCGTAAGCGAAATCTTCAGGAAATAGTAGCAACTTATTAAGTTGGTGATGCATATGGTTTCTCCCATCTCTTTCAGTGATTTTTCAATTACAAAAATAAGGATCAAGCTCTGTCCCCTCCCACCTCCAAAAGATCATATTAGTCAAAAGATAAGATTATCTCCATTATTTAAATGCCTAATTGGAAAGCATTTGAGATATTGGGTCCAAGAAGGGTTAGTTCACAATACCCTTATAATTAACATTAGTTTCAAAATGAAAATTTATTTTAAAAAATATAATTATCTATTTTTTATTTTCATCAATTGCATGGGCCTAACTCGAGAAACATAATTGGGTTAGTAAGAAGAAGCCAGCTCGGTGGCAGGGGATAAGGCCTCGATCCATCTTGGATCTTCTTATAGGTCCCCACTCTCAGCCTTGTAACATCAAATTCCTCTTATTACAAGCATACCCTTGACCGAAACTAGCAATACAAAAAAATTTAAGATTTAAAAAATTAAATTAATATTAAAAATTAGATAAAATTAAAAATTTTAAATCTGATTAAAAGAAATTGTCTTTGTCTATCTTCTTCGAAATTTAATTAAAAAATTTGCTAAATAAAAATTAATTAATTAATTTTAGTTTATAATAACTTATTGACTTACAAAAATTGACCTATTAATTAATAAACTGATTATTTTTTAATAACAAGAATTATTAAAGTAAATCAAATTGAAAAATTAATCAGTTCAAAATTTTTATAATTGAACAAGTCTAACCATTGAGTTCTTTAATCATTGGAATTTATAAAAAGGATGGGATATGAAATTTTTAAATTTTTAATAAAATTTGGGTATGATTTTATATTGTTTAGTACTTGTATATAAAAAGGGAAAATAAAGTTTTAAGTGGATAGATACCAAGCTTCCTTAGTTTATCTTTTTATTTGTTTAGTAAATAAGTATGTGCTCTTGACAAAAGGAAAAAAAATTAAATTTAAGAAGAAAAGATTATAACTTTTAAAAATTTAAATGCTTTGATGATATGTAAATTCTATCTAAATATTTTAAAAAGAAATTAATTATTGACATCTAAACACTTTACAAACATATAATTAATATATATCGACTATTTTCATAAATTTAAATCTCTAATTAGGCACGTATCATTTTCCATTTTAAGATTATTCAAACAAATTATGCATGCAAGAAGACGCAGTGGATCACTTGTGAGATCCTATATCAGTTAGAGAAGGGAACAAAATATGCTTTATAAAAATATGGATACTTCTCCCTTACAAACTCGTTTTTTCTCGCGAGTATGTGGGAAGAGCAAAATTGTGAGGGCTTGGCTGAGGCAAGGTCCAAAGCGGACAATATCTGTGAGCTAGTGGTCCGGGTTGTTACAAATGATATCAGAGTCAGTATCCGAATCAGTATGCCAGTGAGGACGCTGAGCCTCTAAGGGGGTAGATCTAGGCCTGTGGGCCAGCGAGAACGCTGGGTCTCGAAGGAGAAATGTGAGATCCCATATCAGTTAGAGAGGAGAACAAAGTATGTCTTATAAGGATATGGATACCTCTCCCTTATAGACGCGTTTTTCTGAGCGAGTATGCTGCAAAGCAAAACCGTGAGAACTTGACTGAGCCAAGGCTTAAAGCGGATAATATCTATGAGCGGGTGGTCCAAACTGTTATATCACTTATTTCTTATGTTCCTGTCTTATACTATGAGTGTCCATCTATTCACAAAAAATAAATAGATAAATGTCTGATAGGAACTAAAAGGTAATCTAAGGCTATGTTTGGTTTAAGGGTTGAGGACGGAAGGGGATGGAACGTAACACGCTTCCATTGTTTGGTTGAAGGTTTCATAATGGAATGGAATGGA
>JANZXP010000004.1:30353859-30369491 GCA_027576715.1 Erythroxylum flavicans | reverse complement strand
GCTTGCCATACATCAGAGTGAATTAATTCTAGAATTTCTTTGCTTCTGAACTTTGATGTGTTGAACTTCAATCGATGCTGCTTACTCACAATGTAAATGCTCATAAAAGGGTCATGATACCTTTGTGAGACTTGGAAGTAGATTCTTCTCTGCAAGTATCTTCATTCCTTATTTTGACATATGTCCAAGCTTGTTATGCCATGTCATTGCTGATTCGTCATCTGGACCAGTCATAGCAACGGATGCCTCTCCTTCTTGCAAAGTTACTCCCTTTAGCATGTACAAATTTACAGTAATCTTCTCTGCTTCCATAAATACCAGCGCTCTTTTAATCACTTTCATGATCTTGTTTCGGATCTCAAATCTGAAACTGAGATCATCCAGTTATTCTACAGACAATAAATTCTTCTTCAGGCCCTCCACATGTCGCACTTGTTCAATAATCTGAGTTGTCCCATCTTACATCTTTAGCTTGATGGTGCCAATACCAACTTTCTTCAGAGCTTGATCATTACAGCTATACACAGATCCCCCAGAGACAGATTCATATTGATGGAACCAGTCTCTTCGAGAGGTCATATGAAAAGTAGCTACTGAATCGAAAAGTCATATATCAACAAATCTTCTCTTACCTCCAATAGTTGCTGCTTCATAGACCATTACACCTCCATCATCTGAAGTAGTTGCTACATTTCCTTTAGGAATAAAATCTTTCTTATTCAGATTCTAACAACCTTCTTCAGGTGCCTTTTCTTGCCATAATTGTAGCACTTGAAATTCTTCTTACTCTTGGATTTTGATCTACCATGACTATGACTCCCACTTGGGCTACATTCTGTTGATCTTCCTCTCGTCACTGCCAAGGCCTCCGCTTGTTGCGAATTTGTCAGCCTGTCTTCCTTACTTTTTTTGAATCAAAATGGGTTGTTTTATTAACTCAAATCATGCAATAAAACATCCATTACATAGTTGGGTGGTTGTTCAATCCACTCTCCAACATTAACATCTAATCTAGTGGCTTGGGCAAGCTTATGAGCTGCCATATTTGCATGGCGAGAAACACATCTCCAGCTGCAGTAGAATGGAGCTTGTTGTTTTAATCGCCGAATGTCCCGAATAACTGCTCCAAAAGGAGTAAAATTATCATTTAACCTACCATTAACAACATAGAAAACCTCATGACAATCTGTCTCAACTACTACCCGATCCCAACCTTTATTATATAGCCAACTTAATGCTTCCTTTAATGCAAAAGCTTCAGCTATTCTTGGACTAAAAGCACCTGGAATTAACATATTTCTAGCAGCTTTGAAATTACCATTTTCATCTCGAGCAATAAAAGCCAAACCTGTTGATCCATCAACATTCGTAGCCGCATCGACATTAACTTTGAACCAACCAGCCCCTGGTTTTTGCCACAATCTATTCTTTCTCTGCTGTGGTGCACTAGAGACCTTCACTTGGGCATCTTGCCAATCAGTTTGTGTGCGTTGTGCACTCATCCAAGTTTGTAAAGGTGTGCAATATTTATTCTCCCAAATAATAGAATTTCTTGAATTCCAGATAGCCTAACACGTCCACAACACCATACAAATAGTAGAATCATTAAACAAACGAGTCACAGCTACTAACCAATCAACAAAAGTTGCAACAATCGGTTGATACCAACCAATATAGGAAGCTGTCTAAACCTGTCTTGCATGTCCACATCGAACCAACAGATGTAAAATAGTCTCTGTTTCCAAATTACAAAATGGACAAATATGAGGCACAGGGACATGTCGACTCAACAATACTTCCCTTGTACGCACAATATTATTTCCCACTCGCCATATAAAATTCTTGACTTGTGGAGAAAGAGGGAGCTTCCAAATCCTAGTCCACATGTAATTTAACTTTGCACTCACCCTTCCAATATCTGGAATTAAACTTTTATATGTTGTTTTGACTGAATAGTGGCCCTTTTTATCAAGTAGCCAAAACTGGGAATCTTCGTTATCGTTGCTCAAAGGAATGGATAGAATTAAGTGAACATCCCTTTCAATAAATACTGACCGAATTAAATCAATATTCCAGTTGCCATTGACCATCAAATCACTAACCATATACACTTGCTTGTCATCATTGAACTGGGTTGCAACGTATGGATTTTTAGGATCATGAAGCCATGGGTCCATCCATATAGAAACTTTACTACCATCCCCAATCTTCCAACATACTCCTTCTCTAATTAATTATTGAGATTCCAATATACTCCGCCACACAAAGCTTGGATTGGAACCAATATGAGCTTGCAAGAAATCTGAATTAGCAAAATAGCGCCAACTCTCTTCTTATAGAATAACAACTGCAATATTATCGAAGACTAGAGTGTCTGTGTTGTTTGTTAAATTGATGACGAGTTGATTATATGAATCTGGTAGACTTTGGAGTAGAAGTTTCACACATTCACTTATCTCTATTGTGTGCCCCAATGATGTGAGTTAGAAAATAGAGTATTTAAAGTATTTAAATGCTTCGTCACTGAAGTGGATTCCGCCATATGTCAAGTGTATAGTTTTCTCTTTAGAAAAATTTTATTATGGAGTGATTTAGCCTTGTACAATTTTGTGAGATGATCCCAACTTCCTTCGTAGTCTTCTTTTCCTCTATGCTGGATAATACTCTATCAGCTAAAGTTAGGTGAAGATTAGCTACAACATTCTCATCCATCTCGCTCCATTTTTCATTTGTGACTCCGGCTAGCCTTTCACTAATGGCCGCCAGACAACTATCTTTTCTCAAGATAGCCTTCATCTTTAATTTCCACAATGAGAAATTACTCCTATTGAACTTTTCAATTTCAAATTTTTGCTACCATTGCTTCTATCACGAACAGAATTTAGCTCCCACTATTTCACGTGAATAGTACATGTATGTATGAACAGTACCATATGTGAATAGTGCCATATGCGTATATATGAATTGTATCGTACACCTGAATAGTACTATATACTTGAATTACAGTAACTGCACAGTTTAATGTAGAAATAAATGCATAAACATGTCAGCTTTGAGGTTACTATTCACCAACTTTCACTGTGCTCACCCAAACTCCGAACGGATTACGCTAAAAAATTCATCGTTATTAATTTTCTCACCTTGCTCTGATACCACTTGTTGTGAAAATTGACCGGATTAAAGTAGGTTTGCAGCCAAATAGGACTAAAGAAATAGTAATGAACAGACATATTTTACGTGAAAAATTCCTAAATTAGGATAAAAATCACAGGAACGGATAGAAGAATTTTACTACTGAAAAAATTGAAGAATTACAAGGATCCTAAATCACAGGAAAGGATAGAAGAATTTTACTACTGAAAAAATTAGAGAATTACAAGGAGAAAACTACATTCACAAAAATACACAAAATATTTTTGTCTCTCTCTGTTTTTTTTTCTCTCTCTCACCTTACGTCTCTCTTCTCTGCTAATGGATGCACTCTCTTTGTTTATCTCCTGCCAATTTATAGGTAGGAGATTGGAGGTATGGTTGGCCAAATTGGCCAACCATTATTTGTCTTGTTAGGCATGTTACGCACCGAATTTCGGTGCCTAACACGCCAAGCCTATTAAGTTTGACAGTTCGAACATGTTAAAAAGAGAAACCTTGACACTCCAGTGAGAAGATGCGGGAAAATAGTACATATGAATTGTAAGAGGAAAAACGAAATTCCTGAAAAGATTTTGAAGGAAGTGATCAAGAATGATATGACTTTGTTATAACTGACCAAAGATATGAACTGAAATAGAAAACTTTAGCGTACTGGGATACGGATAAAAGATATCTTATAAAAAGGTCGTTCTTGTTCTTTTAGGTTTTTTAGTTTGAGTTTTTTTTGTGAACATATAATTCTTACCTCTTAGTTTTTTAGTATAGACAGTCGTTTACTTAATCTAATTACATTTTAACATGGTTGATTTGATTTACTATTATCCTTGTCTTTTTCTAGTTTGTGTGTTTATTTTATTATTTTATTTATTATTATTAATCTTTATCGTGCTCTATATAAACGGTATTATGTATTGAATATTTGTATTTTTTATTTATACATATTTATTTATATTTTTGTACTATCCTTGTTTTGCATTATATGTAGGTTTATTAGAAACAATCTCTCTATCAGGTAAAAAATAAGGTTGTATATTACTGAATCTCTCCAAATTCTGCGTCTCAGCAAGACTCTCATTGAGCATTGTCGTCGTTATCATCGTTATTGTTGTTATTCTTGTCATTCTTATTGTTATGGATAACACATTAAAAGAAAATAAGAAATTGCTTTGAATTATAATATATGAAGTTATACCACTATTATGAAAAGTGCGATGAAATACTAGAGAAATGGTCATTTTTAAAGACATAAACATGAAAATCTTCGAAAGTAATGCTCCCACGGACCAAAGTTTTGTCGTACGTGAACATAGTAACATTCATAATGCAGAAAGTAACATTTGTTTGGCATGTGATGATTCAAATAGAGAGTCAATGTTGGACTATAATTGGACTTCTAGACAATTGTTTGGTCCTAGGAAATCCTATTTTCTGAACTGAAACCGGACATTTTGATCATCGGATTGAAAAATGCTCTTCTCTGATGGCGGCGGTTTTTAAGTGATAAAGACTTCAAACATGGTTTTAAGGAATTTTTAATTCTAAGTTTTGTCAATGGTTATATAAGAAAATATGTGTTTTTTTTCCAATGATAACGAAATAATATATAAATAAAATAAGGTGGTAGCTAGTGAAGTAATATCTAGGTGATGGGTTTTGATTTAATTTTATAAAAGATAATCTTATTAATTGTATAGAACTTTTTCACATTTTTTGGTATCTCATCTAATATAAATATAAAAGAATAATAGATTTAAAATGTTTAATTTGTGAGATTTTCATCAAAATTTTAAAAATTTTAATTTAATGACTAACGTTTTAAATTTTGCATAAAGTAAATCAAAATATTAAAGTCAACCTACCCAGTGCATAAGGCTCCCTGCATAGTACACACAACTTTTTCTTTGTAAAAAACTATTTTTGTTACTTAAATCTGTAATTTTATGGTCACAAATGAGCAACTTTATCAGTTGCACAAAAACTCACCCTCTAAAATTAAGTCAAAATATTAATTTTATCAATGTAAATAATAGATAGACATGTATGTGATATTTATTAGAAATATCATATTAACAAAAAATAAAATTTTGAATTGATTTATACAAGTTTTAAAATTTTAAGGAGTTTAGTATTAAATTAAAAATTAAATAGTTAGATACTATTTAATTTATTATCCAAAATATAAAATATAATTGCATGATAAAGACAAAAGCAACGAAGCTATTCTAAGTTTCAAAGGCTTTCAATTCAACGCATTAGGTAGTGGTTAATTAGCTCTTGATGGTGAGTTACGTAATACGGACATACACTTTTAATCTTTTTCTATAGCTCAAGGCAAGTTGACTTTTTACCAAACTCACATATACGTAAAATGCTATCCCATTAAGCTTAGAAAACTTTACATTCCAACTTGAATATAATAACTTGCCATTCTTCTTAATTTATTTATAAGTTATTTCTATTTTCATTCAATCTACTTAAATATTATTACGGGAAATAGTTCAACAAGGATTTTAATTAAAATATAACAACAACTGATCAGTAAAAATCTTGCTAAACGCAAGGTTTCGGGAGGTTTAGTGTACGTAGTCTTGCTTCTAACTAATAAAAGGACTATTTTCGAATAACCCACGAGATCAAATTGATTAAACCCAACACTAAATTAAAAATGGATGATTGAATAGGATAATTCAATACTATTGGATTATATTTTGTTATCAAATCTAATTTTATAATATGATTCATTTTACATATTGGTCAAACATAAAATTCGGTCTAATCGAATATATCAATTAGCCATAGTTGATCTTAAGTAACGTTAAAAGCTTTCCTAAATATATACAAGCATAGAAAGTTACTTGTCATTGTAATGAAATGTAGAAAAAATGTATCAACTCTCAATAATGAGTGGATGCACATAAGATAAAGTACTATTTGTATCTAATAAGAATTAAAAATTTTATATTAATGTTTTAAAAATTGGACTAAAAATTAAACTAGTAAGATAAGAGATTTAAAGTTTAAAAGATTTAACCGATATTAAACTGTTACAAAATTAATTAAAATTAGACAAAATTAAAGAATTTGAAATATGATTAAAAGAGACTGTCTTGCCAATTGAATAATTTGAAATTTAATTAAAAAAGATATTAATAAAAATTACTTAAAATTTATTTTGATTTATAAAAATTAACTAATTTATGAAAACTAATCGATTAATTAAGAAATTAATATATTTTTAATAATAAAGATGATTAAAATAAATCGAACCTAAAAGTTGAAAATCAAGCTTAAAATTGAACACTTCAAAATTTTAAAAATTAAATAGGTTCAACGAGTTAAATTTTTTTAGTCATTGTTTAATATTACCTAAACAAGCAAATACTACTACATTTAATGAAATTTAATGTTATATGTATATATTTCGGAATTAAATCTTTTGTACCGATTAACGAGTTCCTACTACGTTTCATTCAATCTCATTCACATATTTATATAGAGCCTATACAAATATATGACAAAATTAAGTGACACAAGGTTAGAACACTCAGTTTGTTGAAGTTAAGTAGAAAAGTAATGAGTTATTGCCTAAATGTAAATATGCGACTATATATTTTATAGTAAATAAAAAATTATGTTATTAGAATATTCAAACCAAATAATTAAGAACAGTGACGAGTCAAATTTACCTTCAATTCA
Source organism: Erythroxylum flavicans (assembly GCA_027576715.1). Taxonomy (NCBI): domain Eukaryota; kingdom Viridiplantae; phylum Streptophyta; class Magnoliopsida; order Malpighiales; family Erythroxylaceae; genus Erythroxylum; species Erythroxylum flavicans. Next base: position 30,362,642 of record JANZXP010000004.1, on the reverse strand, counting down.
CCCCATTCAAATTTGATCAGTCAAATTTACCTTCAACTCACCCCATTCAAAATTCTTTATTTTTGATTTAAATTTGACTTAAATTGTTTTGGACTGCTACCAGAAACATGTCCTGAGGCACAGCCAAACAAAACTATTCACACTAATCCTACTTTGATTAAGTATGGCCTAAAGCATAGCCATAAACTGTTCCAAAAATACACAAAGTCAAAACCCAAGAATAGGCTGCTCATCAGCACGTTGTTATGCTTTGTTCAGATCATTCCTCCTTCGAGCCATCTAAATTCAATGTGATCTTCTACCTCTCGTCCTTGCTTTATAAGACTTAAGAAGTTTCAATCTTTGCAATTGGAATTGGCCAGTTTGTGCTTGAATACTCCTCCCTAACATGAAGTTTACCCTTGGTTGCTTTGGCTTCTTCTCCTCTCAATCAGTGGCCACGGGCATCAGTACAGGTTCGTCAGCTGGAACGATGTTTTCCAACCCTGTTTTTTGTTTGTACCACTGTTTAAGACAATGCTTTTTACATGTCCAACAAAACCAGGTGAACAAGAACATGGGTATTTACGAATATTCTCTAGCAACGAACTCAGAGTGGCAACTCAGAATTTTTCATCGTTCAACAAGATTGGGGAAGGTGGCTTTGGTTCTGTGTACAAGGTAATTTACTTTCTTTGCTATCTAATATGAGCTACCAACTTTGCTTATATGGGTTTTCTGTGTGTTTCTTTCCTTTCCTTAATCATTACATTTTGTGCTGTTAAGGGCCGCCTTCAAGATGGTTCGTTCGTGGCTGTTAAGGTTCTCTCAGTGGAACTCGAATCTATGGACGGGGAGAGAGAATTCATCTCTGAATTAGCTGCACTATCCAACATCAAACATGAGAATCTGGTCTCCCTTCAAGGTTGTTGTGTAGATGGAGACAACAGATACTTGGTCTATGAGTACTTGGAAAACAATAGTCTTTATCATAACTTACTTGGTAATGTTTCTATTTGATCTATCGTTACCTTTAAGTTACATTCTTTCTTGTACTACAATTTTTATGCTCAGATTCTCAGTATGGAACTAGCTAGTCAGGAAAGTTTGCTTGTTCTTGATTAATAGGAAAAAAAGAAAACAGGACGAAATTCAGCTGGGAGGCAAGGCGGGCCATTTCTGTGGGAGTAGCTAGTGCGGTTGCCCATCTTCATGAGGAGGTTCATCCTCGTATCTTGCACAGAGACATTAAAGCAAGCAACGTGCTTCTTGACCAGAACTTCACTCCAAAAGTTTCAGATTTTGGGCTTTCCAGGATGCTCAGAGATGATGCTTCTCATGTTAGCACCCTTGTGGCTGGGACAATGTGAGTGATTCATTAATTGTTTTCATCTCACTTTCCGTGCTTAAAAGGCTTAAAGCTAACTGGTTTTCTTGACAATGGCTTGTCGGAAAAGAGGATATCTTGCTCCAGAATATGCATTTAGTGGGCGGTTGTCGAGAAAAGCAGATGTCTACGGTTTTGGAGTTCTATTGCTGGAGATTATTAGTGGCAGATCAGCGGTAGATTTCGACTTAGAACAAGGAGAATACTACCTGGTTCAGAAGGTACCATATTGAAACAATGATCCAATGCATAGTCTTCATTTTTGTTCAAAATGTTACAGTAATGAAACATTTCTTGGTGACAATTTGCAGGCATGGGAATTCTACAATGGCAACAATCTTTTACAGATGGTAGACCCTATTCTTTGTATGAACTTCCCAGAAGAAGAAGCACTTCGGTTCTTGAAGGTTGGCCTGCTTTGCGTACAAGAAAGTGCCAAGCTCCGTCCACAAATGTCACAAGTGGTCAGCATGTTGAAAAATGAAATTGACATCAGAGACGTCATGGTAAAGCAACCTGGATTTCTTTCTGATCCGATGAAGATCATATCGCGTCAAAAGATTTCAAAAAAGAGTACATCCTCCAGGGAATTAACTTCAACGATAATTCCACTTCTACCTTTATTTGACCGTTAGTGCTTCTGTAACCAAATAGTAATAGTTCATGATAAGTAAAAATTCTTACAGGACAAGAAGTTGACAGATTGATCAGGACCGAGTACTGAGGTTTAACCGTTTTCCTTTATGTGTACAGCATAAACTATACGAAGACTTCAAATCACTGTCTGATTTCTACTCGAATAGCGAATTTATAAGGTTATTTTACATGAAATAACTAATGGAAAGAGCATTAAAGAGGTTCACATATCTTGCGATAGATTTTCCTTGGTTAACTGTATAGCCAGCTTTATCTTTTCTTCTTTCCAATGTATGCTCCTGATAGCTCCAATTTTTATTCTCTAACATGAAGTCGCAAGTCCTACATGAAAAACAAACTTGTAAGCTATGAACAAGAGCAAGAACCATGGCGTGTTTGACTGGAAAGAAATTGTGCTGGAAGATGCACTAATTCTTAGGATTGAGAGCTGATGAGTGTTCTGAGATCTTTGGTTTCTAAGGATGTCAGACCAGCAAAACCAAGTATCAGAGATTTGGCCGTATCGTTTGGTTATTTTAATGGAGCTGGGAGCTGCATGAGAGTACTACGGTAAAGCATATCAAAACTTGGCTATTGATTCCACTCGACCATGACCATTGGCTGTCCACGGCAATTTCTAGCTACAAGTTTCAAGTGTTCCAAAGGTAAAACAGGGTTTAAAATTAACCTGTTCCATGGCTACTTATCAACGAACTTGGGATAATTATATGAATTTGTATGACTCAGTGAAGAGCTTTGTCTTCCCTGGTAAAAGACTCTGGAGCATGCATGGCTCCTCGCACGCCATTCACCAAGTCAACAGTTCCCTGATGAAACTCAGCGGATGGCATACAGGGAGCCAGGCATACAAAAACTCTCACAAAGTTTATTCTAAATCAACAAACCTGTGAAAGAAAGAACAAATATAAGAACATATGCTGTTGGACACAAAGAGATTGAATGCTTGAAGCTAGGAAAGTTCAGACCTTGACAATTAAGTTTCTACAAGGTGACTGCAAAGACATGGCTATGCAAAGAGAATAAATAGGTCTCAGCTACAAATTATCATAATCAAGTTGGACTTTGCTTTCGGCCTCAAAAACAACCCAAGTAGCTTTTTGAGTTGGCAATTTGGCGTATAGCACGCACTGACAAACTTTTCTTCAGGTTTCGTGTCTAAAATTAGTGACAGTCACAGGGTCATGCGTGTGACTTGACAGAGTAAAGAAGAAGCTTTGAAGTGATGGTTGTCGAAGACGTTCTCTATACCTTGAGCCTACCTATTTGGTTGTTGGATTTTGCTTTCTTGTTTTCAGGATTGTAAAGCAAAGGCTCTTTTCCAAATTCTGAAACTGAAATGTCTGCAAGCGCTTATGTGACTTTCCATTCTCCACAAGTTTACACCTGGATTTTGTAGGGAACCACGTCCAAGTCAAGTCTCGTCTTTTCCATATCCGGTCCTACTTTCTACACCATTCTGAGCATTCCTCTTCTCCTTGTGCGCATGTAGAGTCTGGTGAAAGCAGCAGACTCTTACTAGGTGTTTTCATTTATTCATCCCAAATCTCGTGTTTGGACTCTTACTAGGTGGTATTATTGTAACAGCATAGAAAAACAGGTTCCTAAACAGTGTACTTACATTCAAGGTCGATTATGCTGCATCTACGAGCTATTACGACAATTACGAGTGATATGGGTACAATTACAATAAATTGTAGCAATTACAATTACAATATTACGGTCACAGTTGTGCTTCTAGCCCGCAGTTTAAAAATTGAATGTAAGACAATTTTGCCTTGAGGGTAATTTTGTAATTTTCCCTTACGGTGACAGTTATTAATTGTAATTTAGTTTTTCATTAAATTATCAGTTAAGTTACGTAATTTAATCGAGATAAGAGTAATAAAGAGATCCAATAAATGTTCTAAATAAATGGGTCAAATTTTAGGTAAAAAATGGTTCCCTTTTAGCGTGGATCTGGTCCATATCGCCTATGTGATGAGGAAGTTTGATATGGAAGCTATATAAATATGTTATAGTCTCCTGCAGTTGCTCATATCAATCATGAGCATATAGAATCTCTAATTTGTTAGAAGAGCTTGTATGTTGAGAAAATTGTAGAAATGCCTAAACCACGTGCCGGTGAATACTTTCTATAAAAGTCCCGAAAGATTAGAGCTAGTTTAAAAATCGAAAATTGCTTCGGAATACGGGATGGAATCGAAATTGAGTATTCCGTATTTCTTCATTTTTAATTCTTTCATGACCGATCCTGGGTACAAATAAGTTCTGTGTCACGTATTACATTAAACGTTATCTTGTTTTAAAGAATAATCGACCAAACTTCGATTTTATGGAAGGCATTGCACAACTTGATTCTCCGTATACATCAAAAACAAGTAACTAATGAGTAGGGTGATATCACAAACGTTCACATATTTTCATTTGCTTACAAGAGATTTGTCACAGTTCCTGTCCAATTGTAAATCTAGTTAAGGTTAGGACATGGAAATCAATGAGGGTATCTGATTAGGGTCAACGTGAAATTACAATATCTATGATGAATATAGTTGCAGATTGTTCAAACATTTGCAATTGTAAATGAGAGGGAAAAAAAAACGAATATTCAACTTGGGATTGATTGGATATCGAGCAATCTTCTTCTCACCTCTTGGTTGGCTTGCTCAGTTTGGGGCATTTGTGCCGAAAGCAGCAACCCCGAAATGAGAAAGCAACTAGGAAATAGCCTACAAAAATTGGAATGTTCTTCCATCAACTGCCTTTTTTCGTCCTCACCATGCCTCTTGCTGAACAAGTATAATGAGAAAGAACTAACTTCATAACATCTTCTTTTAAAAGAAGTCTCATTTTTCTATTTTCAAGATTTCCGAAATCTTACGGATCAAATTTAGCAAATGGAACTTAATATTGATAACATTACAGGACTATCTATGTCAGTATATTTCAGGAAAATCCGCATAAGAGCCCTTCCCATGCGTACTTATGTATCAAAATTGCCATGTTGCATTATCACCAGTAGCCTCTGCAGGAGCACGTTCCTTTCTTGAAATGATGGAAGCGGCTCGAATCCCTCAATATGATTTCATGGTCAATGATCATTGATATGTAAGTTATAGCACTATGGCAATCACCACAAACACGCAAGTTCTTAGTGATTCTGATGGGAACCCCTGGAGCTGATATTAGGATGCCATAAGCAAGAGCCAACTTCTCACTATGTTCAAAGAGAAGGTCGCCTTTCTCTTCATCATCCACATCATGAAGGGCAAAACTGGTCTCTGGAACATATCCAAGGACTTTAATCCGTTGAATCAAGTCTGTCAGGATATTATATATTTGTTCCGACTGTGGATGGGCCCTGTCCCCGACAAAGAAGCTTGCGGTGCCTTCCTTTCCTTGGACCCAACTGCAGCCAGGCCTCTTCCTAACTCCTGTAACTTTCATCAAAGATCTGATCCTGGCTACATCTTTCCAACGCCTGGCACTGGCATATATATTTGACAGAAGTGTAAAAGATCCATCATTTTCAGAATTCAATTCTGACAATCGAGTTGCAGCATATTCCCCAAGTTCCACATTTGCATGTATCCTGCAACCACCAAGCAGTGCCACCCACACTATTGGCGTTGGATCCACTGGCATGCTTTCAATAAGCTTCATTGCTTCACTGAAGCGACCAGAACGACTCAATAGGTCAACCATGCAAGCATAGTGTTCTTCCCCAGGTATAACCCCGAAGTCCTTGTTCATTCCATTGAAGTACTTGATCCCCTGATCAACCATTCCACAATGGTTGCAAGCATAAAGCACGACAAGGAAAGTCACACCATCAGGCACAAAACCAACAGCTCTCATCTGATCAAAAACCTTAAGAGTCTCTTCCCCATAGCCGTGCATACCATAACCAGTCATTAATGATGTCCAAGAAATTTCATTTCTCTGCTTCATGTTACGAAACACCAGTGTAGCAGCTTCAATGTCTCCAGATTTTGAATACATATCTATAAGGCAGTTAGCAACAAAAACAGTAACACACCGATTGCGAAACAAATAAGCATGAAGTTGTTTACCAAATCTTAATGCAGACAATCGAGCACAAGCCACCAATGCACAAGATAAGGTATATGCATTAGGCTTCACTGGCTTATCCTGTTTAAGCATCCAAGAAAAGAGCTTCAATGCATCATTAGCTTCGCCATGTTGGGCATAGCCACCAATGATGGCAGTCCAAGTGACCACGTCTCTATCGCTAGGTAAAATAGAATCAAACATGGCATGGGCCACATCAATACATTTACACTTGGCATACAAGTCAATCAGAGCGTTGATGAGCGTTAGATCATCCCTCCAATCATTCTCGTCAAAGTTCAAAATATGCTTTATGATGTGACAATGAGTCTCCTTCCCCTGTTGCAACGCTCCAACCGAAGCACAAGCAGAAAGAAGTGAAAGGAGGGTTATCTCATTTGGCATTGATCCACCAACCTGCATTTGCCTAAACACATCTAATGCCTCATAGCCTAGACCCTTGTGCGCATAACCTGCAATTACAGCACTCCACGAGACTACGTCCAACTGAATATTCTCCTCCCTCATCTTTTCAAACAAATGAAGGGCGTCCTCAAACCTACCACTCTGGGAATACCCACTAACCATTGAATTCCAAGAAACCACATCCCTCTCTCCCATTCGCTCAAAAACTTTATTAGCTTCATTCATCATTTCACACTTTGCATACATATCCACCAATGAATTAGCTACGAAAACATCCTCAAACAACCCATTTCTTATCGCAAAACCATGTGCTTGCTTACCATACAACAATCCTCCCATAGAAGCACAAGCGCAGAGAACATTCACAAGACTAACAGCGTCTGGCCAAGCACCAGCAACATTCATCTTACACATTCTTTGGAACAACCTTAATGCACTTCCAGAATCCCCACTTTGCACATAAGAAGCAACAATCGAATTCCAAGATACCAAATCACATACGCCACTCTCAGTCATTCCATCAAACATGTGTCGAGCATGACCCAACATGCTGCATCGTCCATACATGGCCACCAACGCATTGCAAATGAAGACATTGGACTCAAACCCAGTTTTACATACAACAGCGTGAAGCGCAGCACCACAACGAAGCAACGGAATCTCCCCACAAGCTTTAATAACAAAAGGGTAAGTATACTCATCCGGAGACCACCCAAACCTCATCATCCTGCGAAAGAGAGAAACTGAGTGGTCCAGACACCGGAGAGCAACTGCCCGGCGGATGAGAGCGTTCCACCAGAATACGGCCTGAGGAGAGGCAGGAAGACGCTGTAGAAGAGACAATGCGTTGGAAGGTGAGTTGAGACCTATGTAAGTGGATACGATAGAGATTGAGACGTGGGTAAAGAGGCCTTGGACCAGAGCTTGTTGGTGGGCGAGGTTTGCTTGGAGTAAGGACTTGCATTGTTTAAGAAGCGACGGAGAGAGCGAGGGAGCTGTGTAGGACGCGGTCGGAGAGGAAAAAGTGCGACGGAAGAGTTGTGCTGGGCCAAGGTGGACTATGGAGCTAAGGCGCATCAAAGTAACAAAGTCGAGCGTGCAACGAAATTAGCGCTGGCTCATTACGTATAATATACTGAGCGCGAACGGGGACCGTCGTCGTCCGCTGATGTGTTCTACATCCAACGGCCCAATTTATCGAACGGTCTCAACTTTTATTAACTGTCACTAAAAAACTCATACTTTTGTCTGAGCGTGGATTTCTCGGAGTATATAGATAATTTAAAAGTGCCTTATTATAATTAGGATCTGCTTAGGACACATAGTGAACAACTTAAAGAAAAAAAACCCAGATTCTCGAAGTTTTCGCTATATTTACAACAGCTTTCTCTCTTTCTCTTTCTTTCTCTCTCAAACCCAGAATCTGCCACACTACTACCTTCACCATCATCGTTTCCTCTACTATCATGTGTGATAGTTCTGGCAAAAACCCATGCCATTTCTTTACAGAAATGATCACTTATACCACATTGAATAACTTCTATCTCCTTGTACAGCCAATGTGTAAATTGCCATTCTTTCTTCTGAATATGTTATTCATAATAGTGTTTATTATATCATAAATAGTTTTTTTCTTTGCTGTTGAATTTTATTTGTAGGAGGGAGCAGGCCGTTGCTATCGTTTTAAAGGCCCTGGGCAAAATTAAAAAAAGGGTCCCAATAAATCGATAATATACAAACATATAAATTTAAAGTTTACATATTTGTATAAAACATAAATGACTCAATATATAACTCTACATATTCAACCAAATATTAAATAATCATAACATCAACTAATAATACTTTAAAAATATGATTAACAATAAAATCACTAAAAATAGTAACAGTAAGCAGCAATCAAACAACAATATTAGACTGCAAAACACTAAGAGAATTGAACTAACAAATACACAAAGGATCATGATTTATGAAAAACAATTTCTCCATACATTTCTAGATGTAAAATTATTAATAATATTATCAAGATCAATATTGTCCAACGTATCCTTCTCAATACATAATAGCTAAACTATTCAACCTTTCTTGTGACATTAATGACAGATCCAACAATTATTATATTACTTGTGGCAAAGTATAATGAAAATTACAATTATAAAAATTAAATTATTTATTAATATTTAATTTTTTAAATAATAAGTAATCTAAAAATAAAAAAGAAGAAACACAAATAAATACAATATCATTTAATATTAATGTTATGATT
>JANZXP010000004.1:30318189-30338678 GCA_027576715.1 Erythroxylum flavicans | reverse complement strand
ATTAATTAATGCATTTGTACTAAATTAATTAATTACAATATAATTACTTAAATTATTATGATTATTTAATTACATTATATTATATTTAATTAAAATATAATTAATCATTAATTTAAATATTATAATTAATTAATTAATTATAATATAAGTAATTAAATTATTATTATTACTTAATAGGTTTGACAGATGTGTTTTGTTTTAGGTTTTAAGGGGAGGGTGTTTTTGACATTTCACCAACGTCTTTGGTTTCTATCTCCGTCCCCTCATTTCCGTGCCACAGTCATGGAAGTCACAAGAATTTAATGTCCCTGTCTCCGGAGTAGGGACAAAATTGGGTAGAAACAGCAACCAAACAGGTTGGGGGACAGAACTTTTGTATCTCTGTCATCCGTCTCCACCCTTGAAGACACTAACCAAACACTACGTAAAAGATTACATCAAAGTTTGGTCCGTGGACTATTGGAATAAGAGTAATTACTTTCCTCTGCCCACCTCAAACTAAAAGAGTGCATTGAGGATGCTATATATTCAATCTGTTAAGGTAATCATCTGCTGAGTGGTTGGATTTCTATCCAAATATTTTCTGTCTTAAGTTTCAGATATTATTGGTTAAGTAATGTATAGGTTCTAAAAGAGGAAGAAGCTGTGATGGGGATAAAAACAACACACAGGACTTGCTCTTAAGATTTCACAAGATCATGATCATTACATGACTGCAAGAAATTGGAAGAAGAAAATACCAGGAGATGACAACATTTCAGCACCATAAAAAAGCAGTGCTGAAGCATTATGGGGTGACACAATTGGCATCTTAACCAGCACAAGCACATACAATGTACAAATTTGAAAAGGTCTGAACGTATAGCACTTTTGGCTTCTGGAATTAATTGCTCCTGAAGGACGAAATAGCCTTGACAGCACCTGCTCTCAGAACGTGTTGGTGATAGAATGCAGCAATAGCAGCACCAATGAAAGGTCCAACCCAGAAGATCCACTGAACCAATAGCATCAACACCCAAGGTTTGAGCAGGTACAAAAATACCAAATTATAAAGCAGAATTCAAAGTCAAGATACATACATGGTCATGCCACGCCTTCTGCTGGTTGTAGATCACTGCAGCTCCAAAACTTCTGGCTGGATTGATACCTGTGCCAGTAACTGGAATAGTGGCCAAATGAACCATGAACACAGCAAATCCAATTGGAAGTGGTGCCAAGACCTATTACAAGAAACAGATAAAATAAGTTTTAAAATTTTGTACAGTAAAAGTGTCGTCAGCTTCAAACAGATAGAGCTCTTACAGGAATGTGGGAGTCTCTGGCATTTCTCTTGGGATCAGTGGCAGAGAAAACAGTGTAGACAAGAACAAAGGTACCAATAATCTCAGCCCCCAATCCAGTGCCTTTGCTGTACCCATCGCTCAGCTCGTTGGCTCCACCACCGTATCTATTGTAATAAGCTTTTTGAAATGCCTTCACTAGTCCACACCCACATATCGCCCCCAAGCACTGGGCCACCATGTACACAATGGCTCGTACCAGAGACACCTTCCTGGCCAAAAACAACCCGAAAGTCACAGCCGGATTGATGTGCCCACCTGAATCCAAGAAAACATTTACAACCCAGATCAGCACTTGTTCTTAACATCGTAAATTTCAAATCTTTAATCATCTTCCCTACAAAGCAGTTGTTATGACGAGATAGAAAGGTTTTTATGAATGTTAATCAGGTGGTTACTTGTGATTTTTACAGACCTGAGATACCGGCAGTGCAGTACACGAGAACGAAGATCATGCCGCCGAAGGCCCAAGCAATGCCGAGAATGCCAACACCGCCACATTGGTCGGTGTTCTTGGCAGGGTCAGTCTGACTCTTGTAACCAATCACAGTCAAAACCGTGATGTACAAAAACAATAAGGTGGCAATGAACTCGGCAATGGCAGCCCTGTAAAAGGACCACTTGGTTAGCTCCTCCGGATCGACCAACGGAGCCGGTGGGGGGTCATGGTAGTCCTTGTCAATGTATTCACCACTCCGACCACCAACTTCAATGTCCTTCGCCATACAAACATGTACCAACGAGAGCTACAGGAGACTTGTTTTTTCAGATAATCTATGCAAAAGAAGCTGCTTTGAGTGCTGTTTTGCGATGATGCGATATTACATTGTAAGGGGGTATTTATATCAGGTAGTACTGAGGGTGTGTTAAATCATCTTGGCTTCCTTCGCCGACCAAACTCTATGAAAAATGGTTTTCTTCCACTTTCTGCGACCCCACCTTACACTGGCTTATCTTGATTAGGCTAGCTCTAAAAAGATTGTACCAGTATGTTCCAGAGTTGAAAAGTTGGAAACGTAATGCATTGGATTCCAAGAAATAATGCTCGTGAACTATAGATGACCACCTTGACAATACATGTTCATCTAACTTTGTCTTCGAACATCTGAACCAATTTCCTTAGTTTGTACCGTTCTTTTTCTAAGTTTGGTGTTTCATCACATAATAGAGTAATTGTTTTCTAATTTATTGTCTATAATTCCGACAAGAAAATGTTTGTTTCCTTTAACTCACTAAAATTAAGAAGATTGTGCCCTTCCTTTCCAGCCTTTTAGATCGATTCATCACCTAGAAGCTCTCTTTCCTATGGATAGTATCTTCTTTACGAGTACTTTGCGTGCGTTTCCAAAGAGTACGGACACGTGGCATAAACCCAAGACACCAAACCAGACAAAAAAGAAAACGATACGAAGTCGTTTTGTCCTTTGGAAGAGCATATAAGTGGCCAATAAATTGCCACGTAAGCATGACACTGCAATTGGGTCCTACAGCTTCTCTATATTGATGAGCAGTGACGTTTTAAACTGCAAAAAAGAATTGATCTGACCGACCAAAAGCCATCGTCTCCATCCAACTCAGTCCAACAAAGAGGATTCTCTCAACCACTCTTGTCTTTACAAGTGGCAATACCTTCACCAATCATTGGAATCTCATCGTTGTCTTAAATCTTAATTTTCCGAAGGAAAATTATCCGGCTGAAATTAAGCCACTTGGCAGGCACTTATCTATCATGGAAATAGTTAAATTGGATATGAACATGTCAATGCTTAGGTCGGTTTGTCCACTATATTATAAATTGTGGATGCCTTTTCTTTTGTACATTTTGATTTTAAAACGTGTGTATAATTTGATAAATTAACCTTAGGAACTAAAATCTTAAATGGGCATTATCATCTTAATTTAGGATTCAAATTTAAAATTATATATATATTATTTATAACTAGAAATTATATTAATTAAATATGTACAGTTTCAATTTATTAAATTGTAATACATTATTAACTCTATGTTAATACTACTGATGTGAAGTCCCACACAAGCAAATCTCATTCTACATCCATGTAAATTATAATAAATAAAAAATAATTTAGTTAAATGTCAAAACCTCACCTAAAAATTATTCTCTTAAAGCCATAGACTTAGATACCAAATCTCTCAAATACAACAAATTAAAAATTTGGACATTTGATTAATATTATATGATTTTATAGTTCTAACTAGTATTATAAAATTGAATAAAATTTAAGATTTAAAATATAATTTATCTTATACTTTATTACTTTTACTTGATATGAATTATTAATTAGATGATGATAGACCTTCAATTATATATAGAATATAATGCTATTACCATAGTGATATTCCTCTTTATGCTTCACCAATTGTCAATAAGCCATCAAAAGATACCAAAATAGATCCATATGTACATCTCAAGCCATATAGTCCTGCCTATATAAAGTATAGCTCATATTCAGATATAAGGTAATGCATCTCTTTCACTCTAAAACATTTCTTTGAGCTTGTTATTGTGGTGCTTTCATCGGAGGAAACTCTAGCACTTTTCATTGATTTGGAAACCCAACACAACGAGGGTTAATAAAACAGTTCATTAAAAGAAGCAACAAAAGCCCACAAGATTGAAGGAAGTCCTTTATTTGTAAAACCTACAGCACATTAATTGGTGTTTTTAACCATATGGGTAAACAAAAAATCAAACACAAGGAATTTGAAAGCTACACGGACAAAATTATAGGCCCCCTCTAATAGCCAATTTCATATAATGTAAATGTTTAAATAGTTGTAAAAATAAATACAAATTCTAATTGAGTTGATACGTTGTAAAGGTGTTCCTACTAGAGAACAACCTATAGAAGGATACGAAGGCAATTCAATGAGACAATAGCAAATTGCCAGTGTTATCCCTACCCTACCCTCAAACATATTGTAAGAGAGTCACCAAGCACTTGAAACATAACAACTCTTTTCATTCCAACCATTATCGAAGAATCAACGTCTCGAAACTTTAAATTTCACATCCATGGAGACAAACATTGGTTTGGGAACCCATTGACCATATAATGCACTACAAAGAGATCATATATCTATATGGGGCCTCAGATGCACTGAAGTGCAAGGTTTTCTCATTAACGTTAACAAGCATTATCAAGAACTAGTATTAGACCCTATCTTATAAGCTCGTTGCAGGATTTGATGCATTTCATGTCCCACTTCAAGAGTAACAAGTGCAAGTCTAAATATTCCACAATGCTGTTGATGTTATTTGATTACAGGAAGAAAAATCCCATAACATTATAGACATAGGTTTGATATAGATGCACTGCACATCTTATGGCCTAAACCTTGTTATAGCAGCAGTAGCCCATGAGAAGGGTTTATAAAGGCATTATCATATGAATATTTTTATTAATGAAAAAGGCATAAAAATATAAAGAGATATAATAAAAGGCTCAAATATTCATTGACCTCGAGAAAACTGAAAAGATCTCTACGTAAACTTACACAATCAGGCAAGGCTAATAGAAAGAAGATGAGTAAGAGATATCTGCAATATATTGGTGAGAAAAGAGAAAGGGAAAACAAGTATAAACATGGTCATCAAGGGAGACACCATTTGTAGACCTCATCATTTACCTGAGTGCATCATTGAGTGGGATCTTAAACTATGCATAAGCAAGATATCTCTTTAGCTCCTCAAAACTTTTCTCTCAAGGACTTGATATATATATAGAAGGAGTTGAGCATTATATTTTAGAAAAGATAGTTAGGTGAATTCTTGTTGCACAAGCTTATAGAGAAAAAGATAAGTGAGCATAGGAGAGTAAGGTCATGCTCGCCAGGTATATGGTAAAGATAACCATCACCTAAGTTTCTTAATATCGGCATAATCAATATGGCAATTGGTGAGGACCTGAACATGAACATTTTATAGGTTAAGAAAGCTATAGAGAACCATCCTAATGAAGTTAACATGATAATTTGTTGATGTTGACTTAATAATGCTGCTATTATGTCATAGTTATCTTGACTACCATATTGAACTTTAAAGTTAAAAGAATTATCGTTGACAATGGTAGTTCAGTTGATATCGTATTTTATAATATGTTCTTAACTCTAGGCCTGGTTACCCAGTTAATACATGCACATACCACTTGAAGGGGCCAAATGATGGGAAAAGGAAAGATAACAATCCCTTAAAAGTAGGAATATACCCAATGTAAGTTATAGTAATGACTGATTTTCATGTGGTGAGGAGGTCCACAATATTCAACTATCATTCTTAGAAGACCTATATAATGTCTTCTTAAGACTATCATAAGCGTTTGTTAACCATGAAGTTTCTCACAAAGTATAGGGTAGGAGAAATTAGAGGGAGTATTAGTATGGCAAGAAAATGCTAGGTGATATCGCTTAGGGGTAATAAAAGAAGTCAACTCCTATTAAGTATACAAGTCGTGGATAACTAAAATCCATACAAAGAGTAATGAGGGAAACCTCATAAGGAAGTAGTTGACTTTACAGTAATGACCATTCAGGTTCACATATATTTCAAGTTAGAAAAAGCAATAACTTATATAAAGAGAAAGGTCAGGAAACTTATTGACAGGACACGAAGACATTTCGAATGAGAACCTTTGGTCATGCCTAGGATTGATCCCTTAATGTTCATATAAAGTTTAGATACCCACCTTAACTCTATTTCTGTTATAGAAAAAGAAGTAAAAAATTACAGCATGCTCCTTTCATCTAATACATAAAATACCTAAATGGCTTTTCAGCATTGTTTTAATGAAGAGTCCAAGTAGGAAAATGAGGATGTATATTGATTTTACAAATCTGAATAAAGTATGCTCCAGGACAGCTACTCGCAACTCAAGATCAATCAGCTTATGGATGCTACTTAGCTTCATAAACGCATATTTGATGAGTGTTTTCTCTACTTAAAATTTTCTTATTACTAATCATTTACCCACAACTAAGGAACGTGCACCTATTATTGATACATAATAAAATGGTAAGTAGGGGTCAAATTATTTGATAAAGCAGTATAAATCTAGAAAATCCTTAAACTACTAACTAGCCCAAAAAGATTTAATAAAAGGGATTATAATGGATATGAATAATAAAGTATAAAATAAAATCTAATTAAGATAATAGGCAATATTATAAAAATAAAGTAATAAATGTGTTTAACTTAGAATTGATATATTGCCTAGATTGACAAGAGATCCTAGAAATTAAAATTGTTGTCTCTGAAGTTACAATCATCTTGTCCTTTGTTGGTTAACCTATATCTTTACCAAGCTAACACCCATTTAACGCATTAAGTTATGTGAATCCAATGAAAGGCTTCACCCTAACCTGAACCTAAGTTGTGGTCCACTCACAAACAAGTTCTCTTAAAGAACACAAGTGAATTTAGGTCAAATTTAATTGCTAATATAATTAAACCTACATTAGTATTAATCAAAGATAGCTCACAAAAATATATTACATTTAAAAAATAAAAATAAATTAATTCATACAAGAACAAGTACCAAAGTTTTCTATACCTAAATATATATAAAAAAAACCTAGCCACTAATCATATTTAAAATATCAAAGTAATAAAAGTAAAATCAAATATATCATAATAGAAATAATTTTAAATGAAAATTCTAATGATGTTGGCAACTTCGTCTGTCGAGATACTTCATATCTTGATTCTCTAATGAAAAACAATTTCAAAATTGATCTCTTAAGGATTTTTGAACCTCCTAATGACTAAACCTAACCTTTAGAAATAAAAAGACACAATAAAATATGTAAAGTCCTTAAAAGTTCTCTAAAAATTAGGATTTTGTGCTTCAGATATGTTTTAACGCCTTTGTACATGTTTGGCACATGTTTGTGGATCTTGTTATTTTCTCTTAGAAGAGATATGGTCTTTGACACACTCATAACTCTAGACCGTAGATCTTCCTATTTCTCTTACGACTTGCACACGATTTGTGGCATGCATGACCCTGGCTCAAGTCGTGCTACTTTATGAATTTTCTTTAACATCACAATGTCTCTCCTTAAGCCATGTTTAGGTTAAGTCTTCTCTTGCAGTTGATCCATATGAGGTCTGGGTTAGCACATTGGTGCAGATAGGATCACGTTCACTTAAAAATTATGATTACATAATTTTGCTTTACATAATCTTTAATTCTTAATAAATCTTATCTGAAAGTCAAATATGCATAAATAAGGGGACAAATCGTTACAAGGTAATGCCCTTTGGCCTAAAGAATGTGGAGATTTATAAGAGATTGATCAACATGATATTTGCACTACAACTAAAAATGAGTGTAAAAGCTTATGTGAATGATGTGATAGTCAAGACCAGAGAAGAAAGGGACCATATTCTAGACCCGGAGCAATGCTTTAACACTTTGCAAAAGTATAAAATGAGATTAAACCCTAAAAGGTTTGTATTTTTGGGCTATCGGTAGAAAAGTTTTTGGGATTTATGATAATGCAGTTAAATATCAAGATTAAGTCCCAAAATATAGATGTAATAGTCAATATGAATGGTACCAAATCTATAAAGGATGTACAAAGTCTAGTTGGGACAATTGTTAGTGTTCCTTTCCAAGGATGCGGACCATTACTTGCTTATTTTTTTGAATCTCGGGAAAACCTAAAGATTTCTAATAAGATAATGAGTGTAAGCAATAATTTAAATAAATGAAGATATACTTATAACACATCTTCTGTTGAATACTCATGTTACAACTAAAAGCTTATATCTCTGCATTTGTCATATAGCATGAGTCAGTTATAGTGGTGCACTTGTTAGGAACAAGACATCAAACAAAGGCATATCTACTATGTTGGCAAAATCTTATAAGGAGAAGAGATGTGATACGTATGTTTGAAAGGGCAGTCTAAGCAGTAATAGTTTTAACATGAAATCTCTGACTTTACTTCCAGGCCCATATCATGAACATGATGGCAAATCTACCTCTGTGAAAAATGCTTCATAAACCTGACATCAGGCAAATTGGTCAAATGGTTAGTAGTTTTGATCGAGTTTGACATAAAATATTTATCTAGGGTTGCACTCAACTTACAACTGATTGTTGATTTTCTCATCGAATGCATATCAAATATAGCTAAAAAGGGCCAGAAACTGAATTCTTATATTTGGTTAACTTACGTAGAGGGATCATTAACAAATAAAGGGAGTGGCATAGGTCTATTTGTCAAGGGGCCCTATAACCTGGGAATCAAATACAAGAAGATACATAGAGTTCATAACATCAAATAACGAGGTTGAGTAAAAGGCCTTATTATATGGGGCAAGGCTAGTAACTCATCTACAACTATAGTCCATCGTTTCTCGATCTGATTTATAGCCGGTGGTAAGTCAGAGGATAATATGAGGTCAAGGAGGAAATGAAGAGAAGATATGATTCCAAATATTTGCTGTAGATCACACATATAATGAAAGTACATGTCAAGCTAATACCAAGTGAACAATGGCTTGGTCGATGTGACAACTCTTATTTTGTAAGGTTTAAAAAAAGTTAAGCATGTAAGAGGACATGGGTCGAGGAGAAGCATTTTCTGTGTGGACAATGACCAGATCATCAACGGGAGAGTCCCACTTTAGTTTGATGTTTGGAGTTAAGGTACTTGTCCCCTTTGAATTGGAGATGACTAACCTACGACAGTAAGAGTGTTTTCTACAGAGCTTATGAATGACAAGAAACTAAAAGCAAACCTAGATTTAATCAACGAAAAGTAACCAAAGCCCGGTTAAATAATGAATCGTTCCAGCAAAGATCAAGACTTTATATCAGTAAAAAATAAGAGCATAAGACTAAAGGAAGGAGATTTGGTGTTGAGGGATCTGTAACAAAATGGAAGTTGGCACCAAACTAGACAAGACCAATCATAATCATAAAATACTTTAGATCTGGCATCTACAACATAATATATCTAAGCGGAACAAAGACCCTAGAACTTGGAATGGAATCCATTTATGTCCCATGCTATCAATAAAGCTTGGGTTGCAAACATGATGACTCATTTATATATTGCTTGATGAATCGCCAAAAGACAGGATACAACACTGTGCTAATAGCTCTACACGTTAAGCACACGAACCAACTGTCTAAGACACATTATGCCAACTACTGTGCAACTTCATCTTAAAGGCACGAGCCAAGTGTCACACAAGCAAGATGCAATATTGCGCTAACTGTTGCATACCTTCTTCCCAAAGAAGCGAACCAAGTTTCGTGCGAACATTGTGCTAATAATTGCACACTTCATTCTCAAAGACGCGAACCAAGTGTCACACAAATAAGATGCAACGTTGTGCTAACAAGACGTAGCACTATGTTAACAGCTTCGCATTTTCATCTCAAAGACGCAGATATGACGTAGTGCAATGTTTACAATTGTGCACCACAAAAAAGAAAAGAATGATTTATCACAAGCACAAACAATACATCATACCACATGTTATTCAACCGTGTTATTAAAAATCGAGTTTAGATCTTCTGTCTAACGTTATTCTGTCTAACTCTGTCCAATCAAGATACTTTGTTGTTTCTTCTTAAATTTTACAAACTCTTTTACTATTCGAAATTTCGTGGCTTATCAACCAAGCCAGCCTCAGCCAACGTTGTCCTCCTCTTCATCTTCGTTTTAACACTAAAGAAGGAACTCTCTAATCTTCTCGTCTCTCTTCGCCACCTTTTTACACCTTGTAATACCCAGATTTTCTAATCTCAAACATATCAAATTATGTGACTTTTACTAAAAATTACATTATTAAGCTAAACAAATTGAGTGATGAATACATTCTATGATATTGTCTTCTATCATTTTATCACATAATTAGGGATAACATGAAGCATTGGCAGTGATTTAGAAAAAGTTGATATTATAAATTTATGGATGTTCTCAAGGTCGAAACTGAGAAAAATATTCTTTGGATTTTCTTCGTATAACAACCTAAGTAAAATTATTCCAGCGACATGGATGTTTACTTTACCTAGGTAATTGTAATCTCTTAATTTCATAGTATAATGTAGCTTTTTTCTTTTTCTTTTCAATATCATTTCTTGTCTCCACAAACGTGTATCAAATTTCATTCTTCTTCATTCTTCCTGATTGTATCAGATTTCTTGCACTTGCACATTCGTGCAAGTTAAGTCACAGCCGTGACTTTTCTTCACCTCTATCCTCTATTTTGAAATTAATATGTTCTGAAATTAATATGTTGGAGGAGAAGAACCAGGATTTGACAAATTGAAAGGGTTAAATGAGCAGATAAGGGATGTATATCTTTTATATGATCATCTCCTAAATTTTCCAAAGATGGTGTGATACAATTTTTCCTTCATTTTGAGTTGTAGCTTCAGAAATGTTGATGGGTTAAATGTATGGGCATATCTATTTTGCAGGTTCACAATGTGATTGAAGGAAATTTTAGCGGTTCAGTTCAACAAGAAAAGTGAATGTTCGATATTCTCATTTTTCCAAGCAAACAGAGGCATATTTCTGCAATTTCCCCTATGTAGAATTTGATATTTGCTTTAATTAATGATTTTTTAATTAGCTTAGAGTGGTTCTTTTCTCCTCTGTATCCTAATTTTAGCAGTCATTCACCATTCTTTTCTTATGTTTTAAGAAATCAATAAGCACCTAGTAATGTCTGCATCTTATATACAAGCACCTACTAATGCAAATAATTTTGTAATGCGTTTAGTGAATATGGATGATTTTTGTTTGTTTGTTTTCTGCACATCTTTTATGTCCTCTTGGTTATTTTATTGGAATAGCCTCCATATAAAGTCATTAGCAGCTGACAGTGTCTGCTTGCTGTAATCATCACCGATCTCTCTGTTGAAGAGGCCTCCACCGGCAATTGTGGTTGTGTTGTTGGTGACCAAGTAGTTCACTGCATAGAGACCTTGAAGCATTGCTAGAGTTACTAACAAGGAGAAGATAAAGGTAGACGGGTATCACAAGTATCACTTCACATCAATTATAAGAGCAAGCCTCAAAATGCAAGGTTGCTAGATATTTTAGTCAATAAATAGCTAATTAAGAAACTAGAAGTCAAGTGTGAATGACAATTAGTTGTGAAATAATTAGTTTAGTTGAATGAATTCTAGTTAGATTTGATTTCTTTTTTAGGTTAATTATTTGAAAGGAAAAATATTTTGGTTAAATGAATTCCAATTAGGTTTGAATTCTTTTCAAGTTAATTGTCAAAAAGGACACTTATTTTGGTTAAATTCATTTTTTATATTATAAATGCAATTTATGGATTATGAACCTTGTTATATTGCTAATGAAGCTAGAAAAGTGTTGGGAGCATGTCTAATGAATGAATGGTGGTTATAAATTATGACATGTTAGCATGATAGGGTGTGAACAAAGGTTGCTTAACTATTGATGCATAATAATGAGTATTTCTTTCACGTCTTTATTTTATTGGCTTCACACATACTTTTAATGTATTTTGCACTTAATTTAAGGACATATTATCTCAATAATTGCTAGTATTTTTATTCAAAGAATGGTATTAACGTAAAATTGAAATGATCAAGTTACTAATTACAATATTTGAGACCAATCATTAACCAAATTACTAAATGAAATATTTTCTTAATTTCAAAAATAATATTTGATTAACTTAACTTTATTATACAAAGTCAATTGGAAGGCAAGACATTAAATCAGACTGAATAATTCTACCAAGCATTATAACTTTTAAATTAAGGAGATTACAATCTATATTTTGATGATAACAAAACATAAGTATCACTAATGAATTTATTTCTTATGAAAGCAATAGTGGTTATACACAAATCAAGATACATCTTATTAAGTCACTAGAGAAAAGTTGAAGTTCAACTTATTCAATTGAAGAACAAAATCAAGAACAAGAAAGGATAAGTATAACAAAGTTATAAATGAATATGTAATGTTTATTATACTTCCTAGTTAATCACTTTGATATTTTAAACGCATTTTATACATAAACACATCATTATTTTAGCTCATTGCATGAGTCTTTTTAATCACCAAAAAGAATTAAGGTTTTGATTTTGAATAAAATCCTCTTGATCCTAAAAACATACATTAAGGTACATTTAAAGATGGGCTTAACTCAATTTTGCAATAGAAAGATTAAGTTTACGTATTTAAAGATGTTAGAATAATGATTTTAGGTGTATTGGTCAACTTATATAGGTTAATGGTAGAAAAATGTAAGTTAAATATTTAAAACTTATGTAGCAAGAGTTTGTAGCAATATTGATTGTGCATTGGTCAACCAACATGTTACAATCAACTAATGTTCCAACAGTTAATACATCTGTCAACCGCACATTGATCAACCAATGCAATCTTTCTCAAGAGTAACATTGGTCAATCAATGTGTTATAATCGACCAATGTTCTAACAATTAGTACATTGGTCAACCGCATACTGATCAATCAATACACAGTAACTAGTAATTGATAATGATGAGTTCTTATTTTTAACAGCTAGTTTGACCCCCAAACCCAATAAGGTTTTTTGAATTTGTAAATTATTTTGTGAGTATGGTTACTCTTCTTTTTAGAGAAAGATTGTAAAAAAAGCTACTTTTTACTCATGAAAAAATAAATTATTATAAGAAGGTTCCTCTTCACCTTGTTGAAAAAATAGACTTTCTGGAATTTTTAAGAAATGTCTTGAAGAGTGGATGTAGGCAAGATTGGTTTTTGAAACTATTACAAATTGTTTTTCCTTTCTTTTACTCCTACACTCTTCAAATTATTGATTGATTATATTATTGATTAATATTAAGTTACCTTTATCATACATTAGTTTTCCTTTTTTTTACTTGTACAATCTTCAAATTATTGTTTGATTATATTATTGATTGATATTAAGTTATTTTTTTCATAAATTGATAATCTTAGGAGTGACGTGGGAGTCATTGGGGTATGAGTCCTAGGAAGGGTCACATACCCTTTAAATAAACCATCTTTATTATACTCATTTATCTTCCCTTTTTATTTTCCTTTGCCTCTTCTCCACCCGTAACCGCCACTCCTCACCCAATCTCCACCCGTAGTTGCACGACCTCAAAACCAGACTCAGGCAGCCGCACCGCACCGCCCAACGCATGATCGTGTAGCACACACTCATGCCTACCTTGGACACCATACAACCATGCTGCTGTTACCGCTCTCCAGTTAATGTCGTAAGCCCATGGGTCCACCAAATCAACCCAATAGGAGAACAAAGGTTGCCTTTACCTACGTAACTAGTTATACCTCCAAGAATGAAACAACCCAGAGTTCCCTCGTCTCCACCACAAGAGCTAAATTCAAGTATTTCGTGCCTCAACTTTCAAAGTAAAGAGCACCAACAAAGGTACGCCTTTCTTAAGGATTGTAAAATTATTCCGAATAGATTTTTAGATTCTGAAGCACTTATTAAATTAGGAATATTTGATTGAATCCACGAGTTGCTACGAAATATAGGCTAGAACAATTTTCTGAATTTAGGAAAATTCATATGTAGAATTGACATTAGAGTTTCTAACCACATTAGAATTAGTTCGTCAAACTAACGGTAGGGACCCTGCGTTAAGTCTTAAATTTTGATTAATGATGCATATCATGCGATCACTTTAGAAGTACTCAATGTTATTTTTGGCTTTCCAAATAGTGATTTCTATGAATATCCTAACGATTTTGTGGCTAGCGACTTTTGGTCCCAAGTGACTAATTTTAGGAAATTGTCTTCCTCTAGTTGATCTAAATTAGTTGCCATCGTAGACCCTGCCCTTCACTATCTCCATCGATTTTTAACTTTTACACTATTCAGTAGAGGAGATAGCAATGGGATAGTTTCTAAAACTGAATTATTTATTTTGTGGTGTATGGTACATGTCAGGCCCTTTAATGCTTGCAGTTGGTTAAGTTTGCATTTACATAAAGTGGCTCAATCTAGTATAGGTAAAATAGTAATTGGGGCATTTGTGGCCTAAGTTGCAGAACATCTTGGCTTGCTAACCGAGAGAACACCCATGTAGCCAGTTTTGGGAAACTCGACCCTTGACTTGAAATCTTTGGTGTTGATGAAGGTTATTAGGCAGTAAGGCGATCGTTATGCTCTTATCCATGATGACACGGGGGAAGCATTGAGCAGCAAGCGAGGTTGAGTTGTGAAAATGGAAGTTACAGAAGAAGATGATGTTCCACTGCCCCAACGTATGCATCAGACTTCTTCAACTACTTCCGTGGAGTATCAATCACTGATAAATCAATTGATAACATTTGAACGACGAACAAATGACAGGCTCCTCAACAATAAAGCTAGTATGGCGGAGATCCAAACCTTCATGGGTAATTTAAATGCTCGCTTCGGACAGTCTCCGCCCCCCATCTTAGTATACTGTTTCTATCCTTTCCCTTTTTATTGGTTGCTGTTTTAATTTCTTTTCGTTTCATCTTTGTCCTTGCTTTCATTCTTTTTCCTCTTATATCCATCTTTCATTTTCTTATCACATCGAGGGCAAAGTGATATTCAACTGCTGTGGGAGTAATAGTCTAGAACAAAAGGAAAAAATGATTATTTGTGTTTTGTGTGTTTGTTTTTCCATTTAGTAGTTAGAGATACATGATTATTAAATGAACTCAATCTGGATTAGAAATGCATAATATGAGCGAATGAGTACACTTACATGCTTAGACTAATTGACTTGGATTTCGGATTTCGGTTAAAAGGACATTAGTTTGTTGTAATAGATGAACAACACCTTTCATTTGGTAAGATTTTGAGCCTTTTTAAAATATTAAACACCAAGTTCTGTAATTCTTTGTCGAGAGTGTTCTTTCATGATTAAAGAACTCCAAAACTTGACTACAAATACTATTTGAGATCACAGAATCTTATGCAAATATTGAAATGATGAAGGCAAATAGGATTGAGTCCTTTTGCTTAAAAGGCCACCATGATGTTACCTTTAGTAAACACCCTTTGACCTTGATTATTTATCGTCTTCATTGTACCTATCACAAGGCAAGTTGAGCATTTGAATGAGTATAATTAGGTTTAGGGAATAGGTGTGGGAAATCATAACATATAGTTAGCTATTGTATTAGGGATGGGTATGATTGTGGAGATTTTCACTTCTTTATATTTCTCTTCTCTTAATTTCCTTGTTTTAGAATCATAAATTAAAAAATAAAAAATGAAATATATAATAAAAATAAGAAAAAGAGGAAAAAAAGAGAGAAAAAGAGGAAAAATTAAAAAAAAAGGAAGGAAGAGAAGATGACCAGAAAATGAAAAGAAGAGGAGAGAAAAGTAAAAACGGAAAGTGATAATTTTGTTAAATGAGAGGAAAGAATTGAGTGTTTTATGGTCATTCTTTTGTATGATTTTAAATGCTTAATTTGTATTGTGGTTTTAAACTACAATTTTCCTTTTTCCTACCCTTAGCTCAACCCTATTAAAACCTAAATGAAGACCTTTGGATTGATGTTTGTGTTTGATATGAGTGGTGGAGATTAGATTGGTAAGTAAGCTTATGGTAGATGCCTTACATAGAATGAATGATGAATGAATACATATCCTACCTTTAAATGCTTGAGAGGATGAAGAGTGGAGTGAGTATCTATCACACTTATTTGATGGTTATTTGAATTGAAGTGCTTGGCTAAATATGCAAATAATAGCTTGTTCATAGAGTATTATGACTTTCAAATTCTTAGGTTGTGTTTATTGAAATGATCGTTGATATCTTTTACTATTATTTGAGAAAATTGTTGTCTACATTATGTTTTTTTATAGTCTACTATTGTTTGTTTTTCTTGAGTAAAAGTGAGGGAAATGTTGGAAAAATTGTTATTTATATTATTTATTTTTATAGTGTTGTATTGTTTGTTTTACTTGAGTAAAAGCGAATGAAAGTTGAAAAAAATTGCTGATTACATTATTTTGTTTTTATTTTTAGTATTGTTTTTTTCCTGAGTAAAAGCGGCGAAAATGTTGTGTTGAATTGATTGCAGTTGTTTTTATATGTTGAAATTGGTTGTCATTTGAATAAATATAAATTGAGTGAAATCGGGTGGAAGCTAGATGAATGTTAATTGGATTAATTTGTGAATGTGACATTAAATTAAACATTTTGAACACCCACCTACACGACCGAGCAATTTAAGTCATGGTCATGTAAGTTAAGTCACGGTCGTGACTTGATGCACGGCCGTGCATGCCGTGACTTAACATGCACATTCGTGACTGAAAACAAATTAACCTTAAAATCCCAGAGTAATAATAAACACAATAACATATAACAACACTAAATGAATGACCTCCTCCCTGCTAACAATAAGATTAAAAGTTTGAGCTAAAATTGCATCAGAATTTGACTCTTCTTTTACAAATATAAAACTTTTCACCCATGCATGGAAGAGAAAAACCATAGTTCTCGTTGCAAATACTAACTCCCAAATTACTTGGTTTGATTCCAACTCCGAAATTGTCAAAACCAAATATTTGTTGTGCCTATCAATCAAAATTCATTTAAACTAATTAATACAATTATTAAATGAAATGCAATTATTAATAAAATGTAACATTAAAATGAAATGCAATAATTGAAATTAAGGAAAAAAAGTAAAAAATTACCATAAGTAAATCAGTCATGCGCAATGATGGTGGGATAATATCAGTAAAACTTTGTTTACTTATTTCTGCATCAATGGCATAAAATGATAAATTATTAGAAGATTAATAACATATTACAAAAAGAAAATATTACAAATAATCCCTGAGAATTTGTTCCAGAATGATGATGAGTGTAAACCATACTTATGTTACACATAGAATAGAAAATTGAAATCATTAAACGATTATTAATATATACCCAAAAGACAATATTACAAATAGAACCTAAGAATGTGCTCCGAAGTCTCCACTCATTCTCTGATGAGTGTAAACTATACTTGTAAAATCTATCGAAACAACACGTGGTTGCATTTTCTATTTGTCAGAACAAAAAAAAGGAAAAATTGTTCAAAATAAGTAAAACAACACATGGGAAATTTTTAATTACTAAAAACTAACCTGATCTTGATGTAATATGAGATGTTGTATGGTGGACATAATACAGGTATGTTGGGAATTTTCTTCGAAATCCTGAATAGAATATTTAAACAAAAAATACTTGAAATTATCATAATATAAATTATATACATTAAAGGTTTGAAAACATAAAATTAACAAAAATATAACCTTAGTATTGGAAAGGGGTATGGGTGTCGAATCTGCAATTTTTACTGAAGTCTTGCATTCTTTAACATACTTTCTTTTCCTTAAACTTTTCTCTAGTCCACCCTTCAATCTCTTACTTGAAGTAGGTTTTGTCTTTATTTTGACACCTTTAATCTTATTCCTTTCACCAAAATTAATGTCAGGTTGAATGAACAGATTTACTTCAGGATTAGACCGTTAGGTCAACTCTTCATCTTGTGATATTAGGTTCTCTTCATCAACTAATTCTTTACCTTGCAATATCTCATCAACCATCTTCAACATGTTGAGAAGGCGATCTTTCACAAGTTTACAAGTATCTCTCCTCACTACTGTTCTTGTAACCAATCACGTGCTTAATGCACACAATTCTTTGTATCTTATACTTGACAACATTTTAGGATCCAATGCACTTTTATTGATAGTGGAGCTTTTACTATCAAGGTACCATGTTTTTGCTTTCCGTGTCCATCTTTTCAAAATATACTGACTCAATATTCTCAAAATATTTTTCAAGTTAAAAACCTTCAAAACATGAGAACACAAAATGCCAGCAAACTCAAACTTCTGACAACTACAATGGACTTCATCATTTGATGAATCATAAGTGACCATATTAGAGTATCTTTTCCATAAAAGAGTGATCTCATATTTTGTAACTATACCATCTTCACCGAAAAGATGAAAACTAAAATCATGATAATGATTCCATTGATCTTGAAAACATTTGAACACTTCTGGCTTGTAGACACTAACTACATGCTTTAAAATTTGAACAGGTGCTGATAATGTTGGAGTGCTTACATTACTTCTAAAATAAGCTTTTAACTGATAAATCGACGATCATCAATAAGCCTCTGGAAGTGATTAAAAATTTGTAAAAAGTTATGCTGATAACTCACGTACCTTTTTACAATGCTATCCATGCTCTCACTTTATTGGGTGGTAGTCATGTCTGCACAAAACATTTTGCGTCCATAAACCAAAGCCTATTTTTTCTTTATATGAAACATACATTTCAACCAGTCATTATCTTAAAGTTCATATTTTTGTAGCATATCATTCCATGCATTGAAAAATTCTTCTTCTTCTTCAAAGTCATATATGCATGAGTTGAAATCCCACAAAAAATCTTTAAACTGTGAAAAAAGACCACTCAAATGGATTGCGACATTTTCTTAAATGTGCCAGATACAAAGTTGATGATGAGTTTCAGGCCATCTTAAAGTTAATGCCTTTTCCATAGCCGCATCTTGATCAGTAAGAATAGTTGTAGGTTTTTCTCAAACATGGCTCTAACAAATGTGTCTAACAACTACTCAAATGTAAGAGCAATCTCATCATATAGTAGTGCAACACTAAAAACTATTGTTTGTTTATGATGGTTCACACCTACAAACAAAGCAAATGGACAATTCTCACCATTTTTCATATAAGCAGTATCGAAACAAACAACATCACCAAAGTCTAAGAAGTCATTCCTCATGTTTGTGTCTGACTAAAATATATTAGTTATCAAATCATCTTCATCTACTTGAATGGCATAAAAGAAATTAGGATCTTCAATTTGCATTGTACACAAATATTCTAACATGCCACTTGTATCTCCCTTTTTCATATCTCTTATTCTTTTGGATCTTAAATAATTCTTGTAATCCTCCGAAATAAAGCTAAGATTATTTCTCTCACCTGCTTGTCTCACCATAAGATCATAGAATGCTTTTGGTGGAATTGCCACATCATTAGCCATTTGAATTTGCATTGCTAAAGTAAAAGATAACTTTCTGTGACTTCTATGCAAATGTGTTTTGATAGGATTTGCAAGATAGTGATTGTGATCCTCGACAAATTGAATCACTTGAAAATTTTCAGTTTTCATACTATTTGCTTTCATTCTTACTTTACAATCAAATTTTGTTTTTGAACGTGGAGCACTTACATACACAACTCTTTTATCAGGCATCCTTTTACCTTCAGCACTATAACAAAAAATCCTGCAAATCAATCTATCAGATTTATCTTTGTGATTTTTGCTCCTTCTTATTCCAAAGTCAACATGTTTGGCATACATTAAATAAAATTGATAGGCTTATTCTTCCGTCTCAAACTCCTTGCTAATTTTTGGTATTAACTCTCTTGGAATAGATGAGTGGACTTTGTTCAAATTCTCCTCACAATTCGAATGCACCAAATCAGTTAAATTCATATTGGTACATAAATGTAACACCCCACTCCCGCTGAACCCGGACCCGATATCGACAGTGATACCCGAGTTCGTGCCCTGCGAGGATGACGTGTCACATCACTTCACTAAACAAAAGTCGGTATAATTTTTTTTTTGTAAACTCTTTACACTTGTCACTCATGTGGGCCCACTTTTTCTTTTTCAAAACATTTAGCTTATTTCAACTGAAAACAAAACACATCACTTTTTAATCGAGAAAATAAAGTACAGAAAGTTGATAATCCAAATTGGCCCATTTTATTTATAACAATTTGACACAGCACAATAAAAATCAACAGAAGCTTTTATTAGCCACTTGGGCCCATTAAATTTCAAAATACAATCATTTCTCTTTTTATAACATTATTACAAATCGCTTACAAATAATACAACATTTTTACAGTACATACCCATACTCTCAGTGACAAGTAAGAAAACCATTGCAGACGCGAACTGATCCCGACCTCTATCCTTGACTTGTGTGCAGTAAGTCTACTCCCGTTGCCTAACGGAGTATTCCTCTGTATCCTGAAAAATATTTGCAAATTTTGGGTGAGTTTTGCGAACTCAGTGAGGAACCATCATCGATGGTCCACTCAATT
>JANZXP010000004.1:30294089-30318089 GCA_027576715.1 Erythroxylum flavicans | reverse complement strand
TAGAGACGAAATGGAATCAAAAAGATGAAAAAGAATGAAGAAAATCTGAAATTCTCACTTTGACAGCAATTTAGTGACTAAGCGTGGGCACGCCTAAGGAGGGAATAAATCTGCAGATAAAATTTCAGAAGTAAAATTCAAACCAATCTTTAAAGATTATCTGGCCATCTTTTAAGGGAGTTACATACTGAAAATAGAAGAGTGCATTATCTGGAGAGAATCAAGAGATGATAAGGAAAAGATAAGCACCAAGAAGGAAGGGTTGGTGATTGACGCATATATATATATACATTAGGTTTTAGAAGGGGAGACGTCGTTGTTAGGCTGCTGCATTTTTCTTCTTATTGCTATTCTTTACGTTTTCTGCACAATTTCAATAGGGTTTTCGTATTTTTCATTAAAGAACCAGGGATGGAGACTTATTACTTTATTATTTCTTTTGTTTTCAATTCAATTATAAGTAGCTAAATCTTTTGTCTTAGTTAGGAGATCCATGTTACATGTTACTATGGTGAGATGTTTCAGATACTTATTATGTTGTTAATAAACGTTGGTTATCTTCAGATATATTCTTTTTAATCGAATTTGTTGGTTTCTAGGTACGCAACTAGAGATTAATTGGTTCAACCGCTAGATTACCGAAATATGACGTTCAGTTTCGATAATCATAAGTTGCAATTAAAATTAACTTCTCTACGCTAGAGTTGAAAATTCTAAGAAGATATTCGCTTGATTGATTGCATGTTGTACATGTATTTCACTTACTCATTGGTTCTTGATTCTTAATGCTATTATTTGATTGTACCTATGATCATATCTAGGTTGTCGTTTAATAAGAATGCTAGGATACATGTTCCTAGTCATTACCCTTAGGAGAAATTTCCCCCAATGAACGTTTATTAATGATTGCAATTTTATGTCAAGGATCCATAATAGCATAATAACATCGGTGACTCGAAACCAAGGTATTTTCTCATTGATTTTTTAGATTTAAGGATTGCTTCCGATTTAATATTTTTCCTTAATTTCCTAATATTGTCATGATTTAAAGACTCCCCGCTTTTTTACTTTTGTTAATTGGTTCGTTTGAATTTGCAACTCATTACTGTAAAGATTCCTCGTGGGAACGATATTCGCTTACCGCTACTACATTAATTTGTTTTAACGGAAGTGATTTCTTTTATTTTTGGTTGCAGGCGACAGTATCACCATAGGTTGACTTCATCAAATGATGAATAATAACTCATATGGCATTATGATTTCTACTAGTCTTAGGCAAGCCCATCAAAAAATCCACAGTTATCTTTTTTCACTTCCACTCAGGAATGGATAATGGCTTTAACTTGCCTGAAGGTGCTTGGTGTTCAGCCTTGACTTGCTGACATACTAGACACTTGCTTGCATATTCTGCTACATCTTTGTTCATGCCTTTCCACTAGAAATGCTCTTTCAAATCTCTATACATCTTAGTGCTATCTGGGTACATGGCATAAGGCGCATTGTGTGCCTCATCGAGCATTTCATCCTTTACCTCCTTGACATTCAGAATACAAAGTCTATTACCTACAACCATAAGTCCATCATCCCTCACTTCCACTTCAGATTACTTGGCATTTTGAATTTCTTCTCAGAGTTTGTTCAAATCTGCATCTTGTTCTTGTAACTCCTTAACCTTCTCTCTGAGTATTAGCCTTACTCTGAAATTATCAATAATGCAATCGGGTTCCTCATATTTCAAACTTATTCTAAGCTTAGCCATCTCTCTCAACAATGGTAAATAAATTGTCTGAACATAGGCTATGGAGGATTCCTACTCAAGGCATCGATCATTACATTTGCCTTGCCTGGGTGGTATTTAATTAACAAGTCATAATCCTTAAGCAACTCTAACCACCTTCTCTGCCTCAAATTCAACTCTTTCTGGCTCAATAAGTACTTAAGACTTTTATGATCTGTAAAAATCCTTGTCTGAACTCTATACAGATAATGTCTCCAAATTTTCAAGGCCAAAATTATTGCTGCTAATTATAGATCATAGATTGGTTAATTCAATTCATAAGGCTTTATCTACCACGAGGCATAAGCTATTCCCTTGTCTCTTTGCATCAGCACATAACCCAAACCTTTTCTTGAAACATCACAATAAATTGTATAGCCCTCCTCTCCCACAGGCAAGGTTAGAATTGGAGCACTTGTCAATCTATGCTTAAGCTCCTCAAAGCTCTTCTGACATTCATCACTCTAGATAAACTTCTAATTTGTCCTTAATAACTTGGTCATTGGAACAACTATCATGAAGAATCCTTCAGCAAACCTCCTGTAATATCCAACCAGACCCAGAAAGTTTGTCACTTCTACCACTATCTTTCGTGCATGCCATGTCATTACTGCTTTAATTTTCCTCGGATCGACATGTACCCCATCCTCTGAAATTACGTGTCCAAAGAATATCACCTTATAAAGCCAAAATTCACATTTATTAAATTTGGCATATAGCTCCTTCTCTCTTAATGTTTGCAACACTATCCTTAGATGTTCCTTATGTTCCTCTTCACTCTTGGAATAAACCAGAATGTCATCTATAAATACTATAACAAATCCAAATATTCTTTGAAGACCCTATTCATGAGATCCATGAGCACAGCTGGAGCATTGGTCAATCCAAATGGCATAACTAGGAACTCATGATGCCCATAACATGTCCTAAAGGTTGTCTTGTGTACATAAGATTCCCTGATTCTAAGTTGATGATATCCTGACCTAAGATCAATCTTGGAGAAGACCTTTACTCCTTTGAGCTGGTCAAATAGATCATCGATTCGTGGTAGAGGATACTTGTTCTTAATGGCTAACTTATTGAGCCTCTAGTATTCAATGCACATGTTCCATGTTCCATCCTTCTTTTTAATAAACAGAATCAACGCTCTCTATGGAGACAAACTTGGCTTTATATAACCCTTCTCTAACAGTTATCCCAACTATTACTTAAGCTCCTTCAGCTCAGCTGGAGCCATTTTATACGGTGGTATGGAAATAGGCCTAGAATCAGATCGATGGTGAATTCGATTTCCCTTGCTGGTGGCAAACCAGGTAAGTCTTCTAGACACACGTCTGGAAATTTCCTCACAATTGGAAAATCTTCTAACTTTCTTTTGTTCACCTCGATGTCCAAAACATGTGTAAAGAAGGTTTCACACCCTTTTCTCTTCACCCTGTTAGCTAGCAAAACTGAAATAATTCTTGGTGATGGTATTTTTCTGTCTCTCTTAAAAGTCACCTTCTCACCCTTGCCAAGATTAAATTATACCTCTTTAAAGCTACAGTCTAACTTTGCATGATATTTCACTAAGGTATCCATTCCAAGTTTAACATCTAGGGCTTTTAAATCTAAAGGCATTAAGTCCATTACTAGTCTAGCACCATCAATAAAGAGTTCACAATCTCTATATGCTTTACTTATTATCACATTTCTCCCTAAAGGAGTAATAATAATCAATGGACTATCCAATGGCACCAAATTAACACCATGTAATGTCATGCTTGCATAAACAAAAGAATGTGTGTAGTCGGAATCAATCGATAAATACACTTCTGAATAAAATAACCGAGCCATACCCGTAACAACTTTAGGTGCAGCTGCAGCTTCATCTCTGGTCATGACAAACACTCTTACTTGCTCTTGACCCCTTGGTCTTCCTGGAGGAATAACCTTCTTTGTTGCTTTATAACTTCCCACCTTAGTGGCTGGCTTAGTTCCTACTCTTTCAGCTCTCTTTGGGGCTTGCATTTGCGACCCATCTTACCTTGGTGCTTGGGGACATTCCCTGATCATATGTCCCTTCTCTCTATATCGAAAACATACTCTAAATAACTTGAGGTACTCTCCTCTGTGAAACTTCCCACAATGCTGGCATTGGGGGTTCATATACCTACTCCCTACCATCCTTTTGTTACCTTCCACAGTTGAGGCTTGCACTGAAGCTACCTTTGCTTGCTTGTTCTCAGCAAAGCCACTACTTCCCACTTCACTCTATATGTGGAAAGTCCTTATACTCCTCTCAGGCATAGTGGCACTCATTCCCTTCTTGGAAGACTGTTCCCGGTTCTTCCTCTTCCTGTTTACTTCATACTTTATGTTCTCCAGTTTCTCAACTTGGAGTGCAGCATCTACCAACTTGGTAGTCATAAAAGTTGTGAATCAATACTATCTCTTTGATCCCCAAATGAAGTCCTCCCTTAAACTTATGTAACTTATCCTCCTCGTTCACAATGATGTTGGTCGCATACCTTGAAAGCTGGGTGAACTTCATTTCATATTCACTCACACTTATGTCCCTCTGTGTGAGATTTAGGAATTCTTTTGCCTTCTCTTGGACATAGACTTTTGAGAAGTATTTCTTCCTGAAGGCTTACCAGTAGTATGACCTGACTATAGGGCACTAATTCCCACCAATAGAGTGCGTCCCCTTGCAATAAGCTTACTGCATAATCCAATTTCTCCTCATTGGAGCACTTCATCTGAAATAGGACTCTCTCTATCCTTCTCAACCATGCTTCAGACTCTTCTAGATTCATAGTCCCATTAAAGTTTACAGCCCCATACTTGCGAAGTTTATTATACTGTCCACTCATCTCCACTAGAGTTTGCACTGGAACTTGTGGCACTTAGCCCATAGCATGCATGAAAGCCTGAGTAAAGGCTTGAAAGAAACGTGGATCCATGGGGTCTACTTGGGGCATAGGAGGAGGAGGCGGTGGCACTTTATGTTACACACTAGGTGCCTTAGAATTGCCAACAAAGTGTGTCCCCGTGTCTTGTGGGATATGAGATTCATCCGTACTTCCTTAGTGAGAGCAAGATCAAGTCAAAGCTCCTCTAATTCTCCTTCGAGGCGGCATACTCACTCCTTCAATTTAAACCATTTAACATCTTTAGTTCATGTTTCATGTCAGGTTTAAACTCGCATGTGTGCATGTAAAACCTTTTTAAACCATTCTTTATGTAAAACAATTTCAAATCATATGAAACAATACAAAAACAATGCATGTTGTACTTTTAAATCAATGCAAGTTCATTTCATGTTTGAAAATAACCCATTTCATGCGTAGGATACTCATAAAGCTAGCGCTCTGATACCATAATTATTAGACCCCGTTTTTAGAGTCTAATTCATAAGTCAAACGTGATCGCATCACTCTGTAGGGTTCTTTTAATGGAATCTCATTAGCCATCATAGGTTCATCTTCATTCTCATAACATCCCAAAATTCCATATTTGGACACTTGAAATATGATAATCCATTCTTATGTTTATATCCTCAATTGTCACCCTAAACATATCACTCATTTTTTCTCTTATTTTCACATCATACTAAGTACATTTCAAGCTCCATTCAAGCCTAAATGTATCATAGGAAAGCATTGATATGTCCACAACTTATAAATGTACTTGATTTGGGACAATAGGTTTAACTTTCACTATGGATGTCAGATAACTTTCACTATGGACACTTGAAATATGATAATCCATTTCAACTCAATATCATTTACAACCAAATCATAATCTATGTTTAGTCATCAACCCAAAAACATAACATTCAAACTTATACACCTTCATCATAAATTTTTACACATGATCAACTCCCTTTATCACCTTCATTTCATCTCTAACTTATCACACTAATTCTTCCTATTTCAAAACACTATAGTACTCTTTTTCTATTAGGTCAAGTTAGAAATGGGCTATAAAGTGTCCAACATGCACCCTGTGCAGCATCACTAACTTATAAAAAACATATCTCTCAACTTTGATGTCTAAAAACTACAAACTTTATATCATTGGAACGCTAAGAGGGTAAACTACAACTTCCAAGAAGACAACTTTATCTAAATCATCCTAGATTAATACAATTTTCCTGTGAAGGTAGAACACAGATTTTACCTCTATGAAAGCTTAAAAATGCACTGTGGAAGCTTGGAATATCATAAGCAAAACATAAATATATTTAGTTAACTTCAAAAGAAAGGAGTTTTACAAAGCTTTAATGGTCATTTCAAGACACAAATGCATCATTGGATTCATATTACAAAATACAAAATATACATGAATGAGCAATACTTGAAATATGTAAACTTGGAGTGGTGCCTTGACTCTTAATCACTCGATCTCTTGCTCGTCACCTATAGATGGGGAGGAGGGGGTGAGCTAAAAGCTCATGGGTAACAAGTTTATAGTAGAGAAACAAGCAAAACCATTGAAAATATTCATGCCGTAGTAAAATGTATTGAAACCATAAAACATGTATTTCTTAAACTCATCAAGAAAATCATAAACAACATAAGACATATATTTCTTAAACTTGTTAAGCAAATCATAAACAACATAAGCAAGCATAACAGTAGTCCATATAAACATAATGGAGAAGAAACCATATACATGAGGGAGTTCTTATGAAGCTCCAATAAATATGAGGGAGTCCGTAATGGAGCTCCATGCCACTAGCGGGCAGGTAGGAGAAGCCTTTAACATGGTTAATGTACACGTGACATAACATGATGGACACCACAAACCTACATAAATATGAATTTCGTGACTTGTATAAATATGGCACAAAAGGCACATCTTGGAAACGTGATTTCCATAAGCATGACATATTTCAATCACAATTTTCATCATCAAGATTCATGTGCCAAACATTTAGCAAATGCTTAAATCATTTAAGAAACAATAAATGTAACATTTATAAAGCAATTGAAATCATTTAAATCTATTGATTAGGAAAATACTCATAGCTCATTAACTCAAACTATAAACACGTAACCCACTTGGATTCCTTGCTTAAAATTCCCCTCCTCTTGCTCCTCTTACCTCTCTTGATTTCCTTTAACATTGGCAAAAACCTGAATCAATGGGAATACAAATTGGGAATCCAAATAGCATATTTACTAAAATTTGATTTCATAATACTTAAACCCATGTATTTCCTAAGCATTATGAATCAAAACTCCTTCCAAATTCCAAAGGATTAAAAATGGACTTACCTTGAATCTTCACTAAACAAAGAGATTTTTGGCTCAAATGGAAGCTCTTATCTTCCTCTTTCTTTTTCTCTTCTTGAATAATCTCAAAATCACTCTTGAAAACTAAGAAAAGAAGAAACCTAAGTTTGTCTCCTTCCTTTTCTCTCTAATGGTCGAAACCCTCTTCCCTTTTCTCTCTCTTTTTTGTTTTTTTACTTCTTCTCTCCCTTTAATACACATTTTTTTCATCTTATGAAGAAGACAACATTTTCCACTTCCAATTATACCCTTGATAAGTGTGAAATGTCATCCTTACCCTTCCTTTAATGCTTCATGGTTTTTAATCTTAAGTGAAATTCCATAATTGCCCTCAATACATTCTTACTGCTTCAATTTAACTAACCAGTGTAATAAAATCCTACTAACACTGAAATAAATAATTAAACTCCAATAATTATTCTATCATGACCTCATAATTTAATTAAATCATGCTTAACTAAATGAAAATTTTTGGTGGCCAACAAGTTGAGATAAGACAATCTTATGCAAATATTGAAATGATGAAGGCAATTAGGATTTAGACCTTTTGCTTAAAAGGCCAACATGATTGAAAGAACCCATCCTGGAGTTCTCCTTCTAGAACTTGAGTGGATCCCTCCCAGCAACCCCAAAGTAGCCCTCCAATCGATATCTAACTCAACTGAAGGGTTCCCGTAAAACCAAGCCGTTCAATTATTAAAAACCTTTTATACTTTAACTTTGACAAGTGTGGAAAATAGTGGGAACTTTTTTTTTCAAATTTCAAAAACCTGCATAACACATTTCAAAGCACTTCTATATTCACACCAATTTCTCAACTACAAATTATGGACTTTAAGTCCACTCATAAGCAACCCTAAACAAATGATTCTCAACAATCACTAAAATAAACTTTAAAAACCTAAAACATATTCAAACATTTCATTTTAAAGCCTTTATAAACATCCATTCTTTACACAAATGTGTATATCAAAATGACATAAACACAACAGTACTCGACGATATAACTAATCTTATCACGAAGTCCCAAATATTGCAGCACTTTTACGTGTGTCTGGGGTGGGTTTAAAAACATAAAAATAAAGGTGAGCTAAACGAGCTCAATGAGTGTAATCAGTTTACTAAAAGTTAACCTTTTACAACAACATAACTAAAATATTCCATACAATCATAAATCTTATAGTAAAACATTTTCTATAATAATTTATTTATGTATTATCAAATCTGGTAATAATATAGCATTTGTTAAAACACAATTTCAATTTTCTGAGATGCTTTTTTGAAATACTGTTCGAAATTAAACTTATAATATAAAAGTTTCTATTTTTCATTTTCCTTTTTTCCTTAAACAATAAAGAGTAGTGGCAATAAGTTTTCTGAAAACTTTATCCATTCTAACTTACTAATTCCTTCAAGACACAATCTCACCCAATTTAATTCATCATATGATGAGTCACGGTTATGCCTATGTCTAGAATCCATACCTCTCCTTGTTCCTTAATTTCCACATAGTAAACGTTCAAATTAGGTTTTGAAGTCTTCTAGAAATTTGTTCCTCTATGTCTCTAGTTTCCATATCATCAAAATTTGATGTTCTAATTGAAGAAACATGCACAACACATTGCAAGCTACTCCAACACAAGGGCAGCATTAGATCACCATTTTCAATCTCAAATTCCAATATGACTCGGCCAGAAGTACATCAGGGTCTCTTCTAGGAATTTTTATTACTATGTCTTAGGTTTCATATATAATTGGAATCACTCAATTTGTAGGTCTGTAGGCCAAGTTATAGTCAAAACAAGATGTTTAGTTCAAGAATCTGAGAATCAAATACAAACATTCACTAAACATAATTCTTTCTCTTTTCATATTCATCTCTTAAAAGCTTCCAAACTTATTATCTACTCCATGGCAAGTCAAAAACATTATTTATCTTACATAAATCTATCCCACTAAAAAGCCCCAAAACTAGAAATTTAGGTTAGGAAAACTTACCATTTTATCTTCCACTCTCTTGGTATTTGATGAATACCTCCACTTGATCAAGATCTCTCCAATTTATGCTCCAAAATCTTGAAAAATGGTAGCTGCACTCTTCTTCTCCCTCCTTGGCTAAATGTCCCTTCTTCTCTCTTTTTTTCTCCCTTTTGTTTGGTCTCTCACGTTTATGTTCAAATGAAGACAAAAGTCTTGCTTTATCTTTTTAAGGCTCATTTAGTGGATTCCACACTTCACCTTCCTGTTGTTTCTCTTCTAATGACTCATTCTTCCACTAACACCATTTAAAATGACCAAATTACCCTTAATGACATGTAGAAAAAGAACAAATTGCCCTTTAATGACATGTAAAAGGACCAAATTGCCCTTTATTGAATTTAGTTCATCAACTAACCTAATTAAATTATGAAAAATATTTTGCAACCATCTTACCATTGAATTGACCTTGACTTACTCTAATTAGGGTCAATACTTATTGATTGGATGCTTTTAAAAATTTTGAATGGGTTTAAAATTATCAATAACCATTATTTTCCAAAAGGACATTTTAGTCCAATAATTTTGGATTACCTGAATTCTATTCAAACAAGTTCCATTTTCTATTTTAGTTCTTATGGACTCCAATCCTAATTCTAGAGCTTTTTATCATATTTTGAAATTGTTCGGTAACTTTTCGGTTGCCTGATAGAATTTTAATATTGAATCCAAAAATCACTAAATGTCACCGAAATCGTCAAGATTTCATTCAAAAGTATCACCTAAATCTCCAAAGCACATTTTGTTGCTTTTAAAACTCGATCGGATTCATTCCGTAGCTTTTTAGAGTTTTCAAAAAATTTTCGAGAAATTTCAGGTCAAGTTTAAAACCATCTCTAGTTTATCCGTGATGTCTGTTATAACCTCAATAATACATTTAAACGCTTAAATTACTCTAGTACACTATAAATAGAGCATACTCTATAAAATGCATATACAACGCATTACACATTACAATCATCAAACTAGGATATTACAATGATGTTATTTTAGTAAACCCCTTTGAGCCTAACATGAAACCTTTCTTTCTTTAAACACAAATATGAGCCTTGACCTTGATTATTTATCATCTTCGTTGTACCTACCATAAGGCAAGTTGAGAATTTGAATGGGTATAATTGGGTTTAGGGAATAAGTGTAGGGAATCATAACGTATAGTTGGCTATTATCGTAAGGATGGGTATAATTGTGGAGATTTTTACTTCTCCTTTATATCTCTTCTCTTGATTTCCTTGTTTTAGAATCATAAAAAAATAAATAAATGAAAAATATAGTAAAAAAATAAGAAAAATAAAAAAGAGAGGAAAAGAAGAAAAAACAGAAAAGAAAAGGAAGGAAAAGAAGATGACCAGAAAATGAAAAGAAGAGGAGAGAACAGAAAAATGGAAAGTGTTAATTTTGTTAAGTGAGAGAAAAGAATTGAGTGTTTTATAGTCACTCTTTTGTATTATTTTAAATGCTCAATTTGTGTTGTAGTTTTAAACTACAATTTTCCTTTTTCCACCCTTAGCTTGGCCCCATTACAACCTAAATAAAGACCTTCGGATTGATGCTTGTATTTGATATGAGTGGTAGAGATTGGATTGGTAAGCAAGCTTATGGTAGATGCCTTACATGAAATGATGAGTAAATACATATCCCACCTTTAAATGCTTGAGAGGATAAAGAGTGGAGTGAGTATCTATCACACTTGTTTCTTTAAATTGAAGTGCTTATTGATTTTGGCTAAATATGCAAAGCATAGCTTATTCATAAATTATTATGACTTTTAAATTCTTAGGTTGTGTTTATTGAAATAATCCGATTGATATCTTTTACTATTATTTGGGAAAATGTTGCTTACATTATTTATTTTTATAGTGTAGAATTGTTTATTTTGCTTGAGTAAACGAGGGAAATGTTTGAAAATTGTTATTGTTATTATTTATTCTTTCAGTTAGTGAAGGAAATGTTGAGAAAATTGTTG
Organism: Erythroxylum flavicans; assembly: GCA_027576715.1. Lineage (NCBI taxonomy): Eukaryota > Viridiplantae > Streptophyta > Magnoliopsida > Malpighiales > Erythroxylaceae > Erythroxylum > Erythroxylum flavicans. Next base: position 30,307,027 of record JANZXP010000004.1, on the reverse strand, counting down.
TTTACATTATTTATTTTTATATTTAGTATTGTTTGTTTTGCTTGAGTAAAAGAAGTGGAAATGTTATGTTGAATTTAGTTTGATTGTAGTTGATTTTAATGTTGTGTTAAATTTAGTTTGATTGTAGTTGTTGCAATTTGAATAAATATGAATTGAGTGAAATCAGGTGGAATTTTGATGAATGCTAATTGGATTAATTGGTGAATGCGGCATTAAATTAAACATTTTTACCCACCTTCACGGCTGTACAATTGAAGTCACGGTGACTTCATGCATAGTAGTGCAATTTAAGTCAAAATTGTGACTTCATCCAACTTTCATACATGGGTCGTAAAAGTTAAGTCATAGTCGTGACTGAAAACAAATTAACCTCAAATCCCAAAATAATAATACGCATAATAACACAAAACAACATGTTATTTTCTTAACATTCTGCAGTAAATGAATGACCTCCTCCCTGCGAATAATAAGATTCGCAGTTTGACCTAAAATTGTATCATAATTTGACTCCTCTTTTACAAATACAAAACTTTTCATCGCATGGAAGAGAACAACCACAGTTGTCGTTGCAAATACTAACTCCCAAATTGTTTCCAACTCCCAAATTTCCAAAACCAAATGTTTGTTGTGCCTAACAATCAAAATGCATTTTAATTAATTAATACAATTATTAATAAAATGTAACATTAATATGAAATGCAATTATTAATAAAATGTAACATTAAAATGAAATGAAATAATTGAAGTTAAAAAACATAAAAATTACCATAAGTAAATCAGTCATGCACATTGATGGTGGGATAATAACGGTAAAACTTTGTTTACTTATTTCTACATTAATGGTCTAAAATGATAAATCGTTAGAAGATTAAGAACATATTACAAAAAGAAAATATTACAAATAATACCTGAGATTTTCATCCAGAATGATAGATTACAAAATGAAAATATTAGAAATAATACCTAAGAATTTGTTCCAAAATGATGGTGAGTGTAAACCATACTTGTGTTACCCATAGAAAGACCAATTGATTGCATTTGGTATTTGTCATAACCAAGTGGTACGTAAATAGAAAATTGAAATCATTAAACGATTATTAGCATATACCCAAAAGACAATATTACAAATAGAACCTGAGAATGTGCTCCAGAGTCTCCAGTCATTCTCTGATGAGTGTAAACCATACTTTGCTATTTGTCATAAAATAAAAAAGGAAAATTTGTTCAAAACAAGTAAAACAACACATGCGACATTTTTAATTACTAAAAGCTATCCTGAACTTGATGTGATATGGGATGTTATATGGTGGACATAATATAAGTGTGTTGGGAATTTTCTTTGAAATCCTAGATAGAATATTTAAACCAAAAAATACTTGAAATTATCATAATATAAATTATATACATTAAAGGTCTGAAAATATACAATCAGCAATATATAGCCCGAGTATTGGAAAGGGGTATGGGTGTCCAATATGCCATATTTGCTGAAGTGTAGCATTCTTTAACATACTTTCTTTTCCTTGAACTTTTCTCTAATCCAACCTTCAATCTCTTACTTGAAGTAGGTTTTGTCTTTATTTTGACACCTCTAATCTTATTCCTTTCACCAAAATTAATGTTGGGTTGATTGAACAGATTCACTTTAGGATTTGACCGTTGGGTTAACTCTTCATCTTATGATATTAGGTTCTCATCATCAACTAATTCTTCATCTTACAATATCTCATCAACCATCTTCAACATGTTGAGAAGGCCATCTTTCACAATTTTACAAGTATCCCTCCTCTCTGCTGCTCTTGTAACCATTCGCATGCTTAATGCACACAATTCTTTGTACCTTATACTTGAAAACATTTTTAGGATCCAATTCACTTTCATTGGTAGTGTAACTTTTACTATCAAGGTACCATATTTTTGCTTTCTGTGTCCATCTTTTCAAAATATACTGACTCGATATTCTCAAAATATTTTTCAAGTTAAAAACCTTCAAAACATAAGAATATAAAATGCCAGCAAACTCAAACTTCCGACAACTACAATGGACTTCATCATTTGATGAATCATAAGTGACCATATTAGAGTAGCTCTTCCCTACAAGAGTGATCTCATATTTTGTAATTATACCATCTTCACCAAAAAGACAAAAACTAGAATCGTGAGAATGATTCTATTGATCTTGAAAACATTTAAACACTTTTGGCTTGTAGACACTAGCTGTATGCTTTAAAATTTGAACAGGTGCTGACAATACTAGCGTGGTTACATTACTGTTAAAATTAGCTTTTAACTTATAAAATCGACGATCATCAATAAGCCTTTAGAAGTGATTAAAAAATTGTAAAAAGTTATGTTGATAACTCACGTACCTTTTTACAATGCCATTCATGCTCTCACTTTGTTGGGTGATGGTCATATTTGCATAAAACATTTTATGTCCATAAACCAAAGCCCATTTTTTCTTTATATGAAATATACATTTCAACCAATCACTATCTTAAAGCTCATATTTTTGCAGCATCTCATTCCATATATTGAAAAAATATTCTTCTTCTTCAAAGTCATATATGCATGAGCTGAAATCTAGTGAAAAATCTTTAAATTGAGAATAAACACCACTCAAATGAATTAAAACATTTTGATAAATGTGCCAGATACAAATTCAATGATGAGTTTCAGGCCATCTTGAAGCTAATGCCTTTTCCATCACCGCATCCTAATCAGTAAGAATAGTTGTAGGTTTTTTTCTCAGATATGGCTCTAGTAAATATGTCGAACAACCACTCAAATATAAGAGCAATCTTATCGTATAGTAGTGCAAAAGCAAACAACATCACCAAAGTCTAAGTAATCATTCCTCACCTTTGCGTCTGACCAAAATATATTAGTTATCAAATCATCTTTATCAACTGGAATGGCATAAAAGAAATTAGGATCTTCAAATTACATTTTATACAAATATTCTAACATGCCACCTGCTTCTCCCTTTTTCATATCTGTTGTTCTTTTAGATCTTAAATAATTCTTGTGATCCTCTGGAATAAAGCCAAGATTATTCTCCCACCTGCTTGTCTCACCATAAGATCATGGGATGCTTTTGGTGGAATTCCTATATCATTAGCCATTTGAATTTGCATTGCTACAGCAGAAGATATCTTTCTGTGACTTCTATGCAAATGTATTTTGTTAGGACTTGAAAGATAGTGATTGTGATCGTCGACAAATTGAATCACTTGAAATTTCCAGTTTTCACACTATTAACTTTCATTCTTATAAAATCTTATTTCTGAATGTGAAGCTCTTACATACACATCATTTTATCAGGCATCCTTTTACCTTCAGCACTACAATAGAAAAGCCTGTAAATCAATTTACTAGATTTATCTTTGTGACTTTTGCTCCTTCTTATCCCAAAGGTAACATATTTGGCATACAATAAATAAAATTGATAAGCTTATTCTTCCATCTCAAACTCCATACCAATTTTTGGTGTTAACTCTCTTAGAACAGATGAGTGAACTTTGTTCAAATTCTCCTTACAATTTGAGTGCACCAAATCAGTTGAATTTCTCAAACTCCATGCCAATTTTTGATATTAACTCTCTTAGAACAAATAGGTGGACTTTGTTCAAATTAACCTCACAATTTGAATGCATCAAATCAGTTGAATTCATATTACTACTCTCATTGCCAATGCTAATATCATTCTTATGCTGCTTCTTTTCAAGTTCATATTATTATTGATAGTATAGAGTAGACCTACCTTCCATTTCCAAACTTGCCGAATTCACAAATGAATTATGATTATTGCTTTGTTTTCAAATAAAATTATTAATACAACGAAAAAGGAGTGTTCACAAACTACTGGGAGGTATTTTAGTTTGCTTTGCATACCTTATTTAATTCCTATAACAAAAAAAGTGATTGGAGAATGAAAGGTTTCACGTTGTGTGATTATATGTTCTCATCTTCTCTCTAACACACACCTGAAAAAATTATAAATTCTTACTAGTTAATTAATAATATGCTTTAGAAGGCCTCATACTAACTAGAAGTTAATATTACCACAAGTAAACTTGGAATGAAATGTTTATATTTCAAATAAACTAATCTGCAATGTTAAGCAACTCAACCTTTACAATATGCATTAATTATTGCTCACAAAGATGTATAAACGGAAATAAAAGAAGTTAGAAAGGAATGACGTTCATGCATCAAAATAATCAAAATATCTTAAAAAATTACCTTCACATAAAACATAAAGACTATCTTGAGTTTAAGAACCACCATATGCAACCACTAAAGTAGCTTATATCTCTAATTAACAAAGTGATGTCTTCCTAGAGGCAAATGGATCAGCAACAGAGTCATATTATAGAGACTTCAAATGATGTAGACATCAAAGGAGCCATTCACGAAAAGTTCGTTTCAGGTTTGTTGAGCCATTCCCTCAACAATTATTTAGAGATAGAGATACAGAGAGAGAGAATGATAATAAAAAACAAGTGAGAACATCTATAAATGAGAAAACAAACAACACTTATATGAGATGATACTTGAAATTCGTCAAAATCTTATCTTTCTTCCCCTGTCACTCGTGTGTTTCTTAAAGCGACCTTAGATTCTTTACAGTCCTTTTTTTGGAAATATTTCAAATCATCTTGTTACTCATCTTCTACTTCTTTATTCCAACATCACCAAATGTGAGAACAAAGTTAATTTGCTTTATGAGAAGGGAAAAAAGATTTGAAAGATATGAAAATTGGACAACAAAGAAGCACATAAAAAAGTTAGATGGGAAAGAAATCTTAGCTCGAGAGTGCTTTGGAAATGACACACAGCAGCCATTTTATGTTTCTATGAATAACATAATTATCTTTTACAATCATCATCATTATAGTACTCTTATAGTATTTGTGATGAATATATTAATATTGTATTTTTGTAATTTTCTATTAATATAATAATGATTTAAATTTTCATTTTAAATTGTTCATGCATAAATAAATAAATAAAAAAATTTACTATTAATATCTACTCTTTTTTACAATTATTTCTTAATTTCAATTATTGCATTTGATGCTAACTTTACATTATACTAATAATTGTATTAATTAATTAAAAAAGAAATTTTGATTTATAGGAATAATAATCGTTTTATTTTCACAATTTGGGAGTTTGTATTTGTAACTGAGAAGTGTGGTTGTTCTTGCTTGGTGACATGTTTTTTATTGGTATAAGAGGAAAAATATAGGTTAGTGAGTTGCTTCAGGTGATTATAATAAATGATAGTTTTTTGTTTCTAAATAACAAATCCAACTATTATGTATTAACAAGCCTTTTGCCCTTTGGCCATAACTCAAACAAGTCACGGTCGTGACTTAATTGCATGGCTGTGCAAGCAAGTCACACCATGACTTAACTTGCACGACCATACAAGTTATCAAAAATAAGAAGAAGAAGAAGAATTACAGTTGGTGATGAAATTTGATACATGAGTTTGAGGATACAACCAATGATATTGAAAAGCAAAAGAAAAAAGCTACACTATATTATGAAATCAAGAGGTTAGCAAAGTAAACATCCATTCAATGATGACCTTGACATAAAAAGCTACACTACCAATGCTTCATCGTTATTCTTGGTCCCCTTTCTTTGAATATCTCCAATTTAAGAATTTCAAAATTTATTTTAGATTAATATTCTTTATCCCTAGCCATCTCTGCATTTTCTCTATCATTTTATAATCCCTAATTATGTGATAGAATTATAGAAGGCAATATCACATAATGTATTCATCACTCAATTTGTTTAGCTCAATAATGTAATTGTTCATAAAACTAGTGATATTTGATGTGGTTAAGATTCGGGAATCTAGGTATTGTAAGGTGTAGGAAGGTGGCGATGAGAGACAAAACAGTGAGAGGGGTTCCTTTTTAAGTGTTGAAAAGAAGGAGAATGTGCAAAATTTTATGGTTTTGTGAGAACGAAGATGAAGATGAGGACAACGTAGGACAGTAAGAGGGGTTCCTTCTTTAGTGTTAAAAAGAAGGAGAATGTGCTAAAATTTTTGGTTTTGTGAGAATGAAGATGAATAAGTGGACGACGTAGGACGATAAGAGAGGTTCCTTCTTTAGTGTTGAATAGAAGGAGAATGTGCAAAAATAGAAGGAGAATGTGCAAAAATTTGCAAAAAAGAGGTGGACGATGTCGGCTAGGGTCGACTTGGCTAATAAGCCATGAAATTTGTAAGAGTAAAAGAGTTTGTAAAATTTAAGAAGAAATGACAATGTATCTCAATTGGACAGAGTTAGACAGAGTAACATTAGACATAGTATCTCGACTCACCTTATCCTAACATTATCATTATTGTATAACAATCAAGAGCGAGAAATTTGTCGCATAGGTCTTGGCTTGGTTTTTTTCTCATTTTGACAAGAAAACTAGTTATGGAACTAGATCTTTCAACAACTTGAATACTCCTTAGCCTTTAATGGAATTTTCTTGTCCTCTGAAAACCAAAACTAGCTCCTTATTCCCTTTTATCAAAGAGCCAAGCTCTGCTATTATCGCAAAGCCTTCATACCTCACCTTATCCCCTTAGGCACTTGGGGATAACCTTGTCTCTGCAGCAACTAAAAGGTAGAAGTGCCCTTCTCAAACAAATGATTGGGACTTTGAAGAGATCCAAAGAACAAGTAATGGGTGACCATTTACCTATATTCTTGCCAAGTTAAGAGGATCAAGACTAAGAATGAAAACATGCTGAACTAGGTTTAGAATATACGCTTGAAAATTTAAAGTCTAAATTTAGCATGAAACCTGATTAGACTTGAAAAGTTTGGATCGAACCTTAGTTTAATTAGACTTTAACAATTCGAAACTCAATTAGGCTTGAGTTGCTTAAGTTAAATTTAAACCCAATTGGGCTTTAATTAGGATAAAACTCAATTGGATTGAGTTAGACCAAAAAGTCTTAACTCTTTTAGAAAATATATTAAATAATTCAAAGCCTATTTAGACTAAATCAAGTTCAAAAACTCAATCCTATAAAAATATTAAATGTTTAGAGCCTAATTTGGATAAATCAAGCCAAAAAACCCAATTGGATTTGTCATTAAAGCAAAGATCCAAATTCTTTTTAGATATACTTCTCTTCATATACTCCTAATACTGAAAGTCTCCAACAAATGCTTGTATACAATGTGCATATTTTGCCTTTCACATACCTAGTAGTCCTCATTTCAACTAATAGACTAAAATATCAAGACTGCTTGAGGATCTTGGAAAAATATAAAAAAATCATTAACTCCTGGCAAAACAGAGCTCTTTCTCAAGTTGGGAGAGTTCAATTAATTATTTCAGTTACAAACAATCTTCACGTGCGTTGGCGTCCTCATCTTCTATTACTAAAAAGAATCATTAAAGAAGTTAAAAAATCCATCAGAAATTTCACACGAAGTTCTCTTCTTTTATTACCAAAATGAATAATTAAAAAAAGTTTAAAAAATGCATAAGAAATTTTCTCTAGTTTGGTAAGTGTGACATTTGTAGAGGAGCTAAAGTTAAATAGGAGCAACTTTGTTGGAAAAAGAAATAAGGAGGTGTTGGTCTTAGCTCAATTTCAACCTTTCAGACAATTTAGATTGTAAAGAGGATTTAGAGATTATTCAAAGACAAGGAATCTTTGTGGAGAAAGTGGATTAGTGAGATATATCTCAAAAAGAACAATCTATGACAAATTATAGGGAAGAAAGAGCATTCTTAGCCCTTTATCCAGATTTTAAGAAAATGGCAATTGGTATTTCCTTTCACTAGAATACAGGTGGGGAATAGAAATGACACTTGCTTCTTGTTCGACAATTGGACTACCTCAAGTCCTCTTTCCCTTAGAAATGACATTTACACTATATCATCAAGAATTTCTTCACTTGCTCGAGTTAAAAGTATCATAGAGAACAATTCCTGACACTTTCATGGCAGGGGGTATAAAGACTTCAGATTTATCTTCCCAACTATCAATCGATTTCATCAGTCTCAAACAATACTAGATGGACCTTAAGTAGTAATGGGGACTAACATTAAGGCACTTAATCCTTTTATCCTATTCATTCCCTTGTTTAATATTCTAGAAACCTTAATTAAAGCCAAAGGCCTCCTTCATAACTTGGCTAGCAATTAGGGGAAAATTAAAGACTAAAGATAAGATTATTGGATCTAATAATACTCTATGTGAGATATATAGCATTGAATATGAAAGCATTTTCCATTTATACTTCAAGTATGAATAAATTGTCTCCATATGGGTTAGCATTCAACATGCCTTAAATCAAATTTTCCATAAAGCAACTTGGAGCAAAATTCTGGAATGGGCTGAACCAAATTACCAGTCTATAGGGAAAGATAGAGTTTATTTAAGTCTCAATTTTGATTGTGTAGTATATGCAATCTAGAGGGAAAGAAACCAAACAATTCATAACAAAACTATTACTGATAGGCATACTCTTATCCAGAAGTTGCATTATTAGATAAGGGAAACACTAGTAGGTCACCAAATTGTAGATCACTTAAGCAGTCACCTCAAAAGAACAATCGAATCTTTGGTTCCATAGTTTTTTCTTAGGAAAACAATTATGTTGTTGTATTTTCTTTTGTCTGAAACTTTTATCTAATGTCCCTTTTATGATGTCTTTTATGGCTACTTATGAATTCTTTATTTAAATTCTAAAAAATATCCGAATCCTTTATTTATAGAGTTGCCTTCCTCTAAATTGTTTCCTTGTTTTTATATTAGAAGTGAAAAGAAAAGTGAGAGGAAGATACTCCACAAATAAAACATTTGGATCCTTAACTCAATCACACAATTTCTAAAGGATTGGGCAATTGGGCATAATTTTGCCTAACTGAAATATGAACTCTTTATCCTAAATATCGTTTATTATTAAAGAATACTTTAATAAAATAATATAATATTATTTTTTAAATTTAGTTAGTGTTTAGGCTTTAACTTGGGCTAGTTTATAGAAGGAAGTTTTCTTATCTAAAGAGAAAGGTGGTCTGGGAATTGAATTGGTAAGCTTAGCCACCAAATTGCTTATGACTTAAAGAATTTGGATGCTTTTTGTGGACATTAAATCTTTATGAGTCAATCTCAGCCTCCTTATCTCGTTATCAACTAAGGTTACAGAAATCATCATATAGGGTGATTGACATTGTAGATACATAGATTTTAATTTCATAATGAATTAAGTTCCATTATACAAACTAAAAATGGATTATTAAGATGAGATGACAAGGTATGGTTTTAAAAGCTTCACAAATAAATATTGTATTAGGTTATTTAGAGATTAGTTAAAAAGGTTTTTTAGAGGATATTAGTTTGGTTCAAAAATAATTCCCCTATGATTTTGATGTAAATTTCCATAGTGGTAGCATGGATTTATATTTTGAACCATTTATTATGGTCATGGATTTTTATTGGATGGTTTTATTATTCTAGATGATGTTTATTAAAATAATAACATATGTTATTCCTTTCTTATATCATCTAATAATTCCAATAACAACGCATTTTGTGACAAGCTAGACTATGTCATATTGGTAAAAATTGAATAACTTGATTAGCTAAAGAAGGTTTCTTAGGTAATTTATATAAAGCAGATTTACCTTTTTTTTAATATTATGTATCTAGTAAAATGGAAAGAAAGCATTTGAAAGGGAACATGAGCTTCCTATTCATTGTGGTAGATTTATTATGACATTTTGTGGTCCAATAAATGTAAGGGCATAACGTGATACAGTATATTTCATCACTTTTATAGATAACTATACTTAAGACGGTTATGTTAATTTGATTTATGACAAATTAGAAGCATTAAACTGTTTTGTAAAGTATATGAATTTAGTAGAGAATTAATTAGACAATAAAATAAAAGCATTAAGAACTAATTAAGGATAATAATTAAGTTCAAGATGCTATTTAATAAAAAAGGAATACAAAGATAGTTAATTATTCTTCAAACCTCACAATAAAATGGCATTATGGAAAGATGGAATCTAATGCTACTATAGATGGTAAGGTCTATAATGGCAAAAGAAAACACTACAAGAAAATAACACATTATCGATGGAAAATTACTGGCAGAAAAAAATTCGTAGTAAATTAACGATAGACATTGATTTTTCGTTGGTAAATTTGTCAAAAAATGGTTTTTAGCGACAGCCAAAATTTTCGTCGATAAACATGAAGAGAAATTATTCTCGAAACTATTTCAACGGAATATTAAATTTCATTATCAAAATAGGCGGTAATGGGTGGCGGGAAAATTATCCATATAATCGTTGGTAAATGTCAGTTCCTCCAAAAATTAAACCGACGTTGTTTGGTTTAAAACCAAATGACGTCATTTTGAACAGCCTCATAAGCCATTTGAAACCCCGCCTTCTTCCTCCCCTCTTTCATTTTCTCTCTTCTTCCCTACTTTATAGTCATCGTTCCCTCTTCCTCCCAAGAATTCAACATCGATTTTTGCCTGTTTCAGTCCATCGCACATCATTTTCAAGTAAGTTTTCTCTTGGGCTTCCAGTTGTCTCCAAAAAATTTGTTAATGTTAAACATGGGTGGGTTTTCATGGATTATGGATATATGAACGCGGGTGGGTGGGTTTCATGGATTGTGGGTGTTATACCTAATTTCGTTGGTTTATTTGTTGTTTGAATGTGTTTTTTTGGCAAATAATGGAAACATGTAGTGATTTTATTATTAGTTAGAGATGAATTCGGGTTGCCTTTAAATTTTTCGATGAAATGTCTCTTACAGATGTTGGTGAGACTTAGTTAATGCCTTGGAATCTAAAGAAAATGCCTAGAGTCGTTACATAAGACTTGAAAAGGAAAATTAACAATTATATGGAAGGATTTCATATAATACAATGAAATTGGACCATTATATGGAAGGTGATATCTGTGAAACAATTAATGAGCATTTTTATATATTAATATGGTAGAAGTTAAATATACTTTAATATTTGATTATGTAGATAATTGCATGAGATTTCTTAGTTATCCCAATGCTTACAATTGCTTCTAAGTCTGCTTTTCGTACTACTTGTTAAATAATAAATTTTATCACAATTGATTTCATCCAGTAACTTAAGAAGTGTTGATGTATATGAAGAGTGATGATGTATGTCAATAGTTGGTATATATTGAACTACTTTTATGACTTCAATAATTATCTCCATGTGATTGTATATTTTATTTGTTATATTATGATATACATAGATAATGTAGACATAGATGTGCTTATTCATCATTTTAAAAGTTTACTTGAAGAAATATTTGATGAAAAAAGGTATATCTATTTGTTAATAATCATGTATTTATTTAATCAAAATTTTTTGTATAATTGTGTATGATTTCTAATATGAGTTCTTTTTAAATATAAAGGAAGTGATGTGAAGTGATGCCACATTGTAACATAATCTTCTTTTAGCTTCTTGTTAAAGTATGTTATTGGTTTATATTTGTATCACTAAAAACCAAATTTATATATTTGATCACTCCCTCTAAACAATAGTCTCTAAAAATTGTCTAAAAATTAGGATATTTGACATTTATATATGTTTACATACCCTTCGTCATATGTCTTATGCCATGGATCTATCTATGTCTTTTATGGAAGAGATAAAGTCTTTGGCATGCTCGTGTCCCTAGGCTATGAATCTTCTTATTTCTTTTGAAATTAATGTATAATTTCTACCACAATCGTGTACTTATATTATGGATCATATTATTTCTCTTGTAGCATACAATTTTTAGCACAACTATAGCTCAGGACCTATTACACAATAAAATTCTTTAATTTCATAACAATCTCTCTTCAGCCCCTTTTCTAGGTCATGTCTCTTATTTTACTTAATCCACATAAGACATGAGTTGGCACATAGGCATAAATAGGAACACCGAGGCCAATCCATGTTTCTTCAAGAATTATAATTTTCTTCATATTTTTGCTTAAAATAGCCTCTAATTCTTAAATAATTTCATCCTATAGTTAATTATTATAATTATATGAAAATAAATCTAAGTTAAGTAAAATAAGGTAATTTGACACGAAAATGAAGCAAAATACTTTTAAAAATATGTTCATTTTCATGCACATTAAATATTCCCATGCTTACGCTTTTGCTCGTCCTCAAGTACATCAATTTCAATCACTCTTAACTTAAATAGGTGACAATTTTAAGGAAACAAAAAAAATATATTAGAGAAATCAAGGTTATCCATCATCTACTCAATTGCATTATTCATCAACTAGAAAGGCATTCAAATACTTGCATTCAATTCTTAATCAATTTAATTTAATCTAACAAACATTTCAAATAATAACTTAATCCATATAATTTAGTCTCTAACTTAGAAAAGCCACCCTGTTTGAAAATGTATCATTTCATTTGCCTATCTAAAAGGTTAGAGTTACTATTATTCTTCCCTCTAAAAGTTACTTTGTTATTTCAATTGATGTTCTTGGTTTTTGACAATTGAATTCATTTATGTAGAAAATTTTTAAGGTGACGGAAAAAGCTTCCTAAGATTAAGAACATCAGGTTTCTTTGGCAAGTAAGATTGTTGGCTTTTCCTCTTTCTATTGGTTATAATTATTTCCTTTTTAGATTATAATGCATATTTAGTTTATTAATATTTATGTCTTTGTTAATATGTCATAATATATTTTAATTTTGTGTATTTTTGAATGATTCAAGGTTCAATACACTTTATTCCTTTGTGTTCCTCTTATTGACCTTTTAATAACATGTACCACAAGTTTGTAATAGAATTAATTGACCAATGCTACTGTCTTAGCCATTAAATGGTTAGTTTTTGTTTCTAATGAATGTTTTAGGTTATTTTAAGTATAAATAGATTACATATGAATT
>JANZXP010000004.1:30275344-30290473 GCA_027576715.1 Erythroxylum flavicans | reverse complement strand
ATACGTGTCCTTCATCACTTTCACCCTAATTCTGCCCATTTTATAGTCTCTCACTACCAAAATCACCAAAGCAAAATATGAACCTATCCACACTTCTCATGTACTGCTCAAAATTTTCTAAGAAAAGTTTTAGGGTCCAACACTTCTCCATGAATGGTGTCATTAATCTAAACCATGTTTCATGCATAGTCAAGCATGGAGAACAACATATTTTAACACCAAACTCAAAATCATAACATAGAGAGAGATGAGACAAAATTTACCTAAACTTTTCTTTGGTGATATCTTCAAATCCTTTGAGAATTTCTCAAATATAATGGTAGATTTGAGTTCCTTGACCCCAAATTACCTTAGAACACCTTGGTTTGGGTTAAATAATTAAAAAAAATGGTGAAAGGTAGGTGATGGCTGAAACTCTCTTCTCCTCCTCTCTTCTCCTTTCTTCTCCTTTCTTTTAATTAAAACAAGGTGTTTCTAATGTTTAGTGAATAGGTGCACGGCCACACATGAAGAAAGACCTAAATTATTGACTCATCTTTGACCATACATTTTAAAATTACCTTTTTGCCCTTAGCTTATGTGAAATTACCATTATACCCTCCAATTTTTCTAAATTTGCAATTAAGCCCAAATTTTGAGAATGACCAAAACTTTTATTTTCATTTTGGTATTTGGACTTTTGATCATTATAATTAAGCCCCTTAAATTTATAAAATTACCTTTTAGTCTTCCAAGAATTGAAAATTACATTTAAAACCCTTAACTTTTAACAATTTGCACATAAGCCCTTATATACATCAACGTTTCAAATTAAGCCTTTTTAAGTGCCAAATAAGTCTATAAATCATGTCTAATCACCTATATGGTATTAGAACACATTTAACTTGGCCACCATGGCCATATCCATCCAATTGACTCGGTTTGACACATTTAGAAGCTTGTGTCAGAAATCTTCAAAATTTCACATGCTGATAAATTCTAAGTTCATGTAAGGGCATATAACATTATATATCACTCACATATATACAAATATAATTTTTGAACTCATATACAACTATGTATATGTCAATAAAAATTAGTATCTCCAAGTACAATCCAATATAAAGAGGGCTCAAAGAATCCGGTGTGACAAATATTCCCCCCTCAAAAGAGTTTCGTCCTTGAAACTCCTAAGTTGTGGATACAAATAAATGGGGGTACTGACATCTCATAGCATTCTTAAGTTCCCATGTCATCTCCTTGAACCTGTTGCTTTTCAAAGAACTTTGACCTTGGGAACTTCCTTACTGCGCAACCTCTTTATCTGTTGATCCAAAATCTGGACTGATTTCACCTCAAAACTTAAGTCTTCTCTTAGCTCCATTGGAGGTGTCTCTAAAACATAAGACAGGTCTTGTAAATACTTCTTAAGCATCAAGACATGGAACACATTATGAATCCTATCCAAGTTCAGTGGCAATTCGAACTGATACATGTCCCTAACCACTCTAGGATACGAAAAGGTCCAATATATCGAGGGTTCAGCTTCCCTTGACTCTGAAATCGAATAATACCTTTCCATGGTGATATCTGAAGAAAAATCATATCCCCAACTGCAACCTCCGACGATCGTCGCCTCTTATCCACATAACTCTTTTGACAATCCTAAGCGGCTTTCATTTTCTCCCGAATGACTTTTACTTTTCATGTGGTAATTTCTATCAATTCTATTACTTCGAATTTAGTTGTACCAACCTCATCCCAACATAGAGGTGTCCTATAATTTCTTCCATAAAGTGCTTCATATGGTGGTATACCGATACTTGTCTGATAACTACTGTTATAAGCAAATTCTATCAAAGGCAAGTGCTGGTCCCAGCTCCCTTGGAACTCCATCATATGCTCTCAGCATGTCCTCCAGTGTTTGAATAATCCTCTCTGACTGACCATCAGTCTAGGGATAAAAAGCAGTACTAAACTTTAGTTTAGTCCCAAAATTTTTTAAAATTTTAGCCAAAATTGAGAGGTGAATCTCGGATCCCTATCTGATATTATAAAAAATGGTACCACGTGCAGCTTCACAATCTCATCGATATACAGCTGTGCCAACCTCTCTAACTAGTAGGTTATATGGATAGGCAGAAAATGAGCAGACTTCATCAATCTATCCACTATAACCCAAATAGCATCATGACCTTTCGATGTACGAGGTAGTCCAACTACAAAATATATTGTCACATGCTCCCACTTCTATTCTAGAATAGGTAAAGACTGTAACATACTCGTTGACTTCTGATGCTCTACCTTTATCTCTTGACAGGGAAGACATCTAGACACAACTTTCGTTATCTCTCTCTTCAGCCCTAGCCACCAATAGCTTTGGCTAAGAGTTTGATACATCTTCGTGCTACCAGGATGCATAGCATAAGCCGAACTGTGAGCTTCTTCCAACATAGCTCGCCTAAGACCCTGGTCATCTGGCACACGTTTGCTTTTCCCGGGTGATAGTCAATCACCAAATCATAATCCTTTATCAATTATAACCATCTTCTTTATCTAAGGTTTAGTTCTGTCTATGTCATTAGGTACTTCAGACTCTTATAGTTGGTGTATATATGACAAGTTTCATCGTAAAGATAGTGTCTCCAAATCTTGAGTGCAAACACCACCGCTGCGATCTCCAAATCATGAGTAAGATAATTTAGCTCGTGCTTCTTCAACTGTCTAGAAGCATATGCTATCACTCGTCTAGCTTACGCAAGCACAAATCCAAATCCCTGGCAACTGGCATCAATATATACCTCATACCTAACCCTCTGGGTAGGTAGAGCAAGTACTAGCGCAGAAGTCAGACGCTTCTTCAGTTCCTGAAAACTTGATCATCCCAATGAAATGTTACCCCCTTTCAGGTAAGCCTCACAAAGGGGCTGCAATTACTGAGAAACTCTCAACAAATCTCCTATAGTAACTAGCCAACCCTAGAAAGCTGCGAACTTCTGTCACATTTTTAGGCTGTTCCCTCTCAAGTATAGCTTCCACCTTTTTTGAGTCCATAAAAATACCTTCTTCAGATACCATATACCTAAAGAATCCTATTTTCTTCAGCCAAAATTCACACTTTGAAAACTTCATGTACAATTGTCTCTCACAAAGTATTTGTAACATAATTCGGAGATGTCTAGCATGTTCTGACCCATCCTTAGAACAAATCAAAAGATCATCAATGAAGACTATGACAAATTGATCTAAATAAGGATGGAACACCTTGTTCATGAGGTCCATAAATGCTACAGGTGCATTTGTCAATCTGAATGGCATCAACAAAAATTCATAGTATCCATACCTCATTCAGAAAGCAGTCTTGTTCACATCACTTTCAGCAATCTTCAACTGATGATACTCGGACCTCAAATCTATTTTTGAGAATACTGTAGCTCCTCTCAACTGATCAAACAAGTCATCGATCTTGGGGACCGGATATTTATTTTTAATGGTAACCTTATTTAACTACCGATAATCAACACATAAGCGGAGAGTCCCATCCTTCTTTTTAACAAACAACACTGGTGCTCCCCACGGTGAACGACTTGGTCTGATGAAGCCTTTGTCACATAACTCTTGCAACTGAACCTTCAACTCTTTAAATTATGCTGGTGCCATACGATACGGCGGTGTAGATATTGGTTTTGTCCTCGAGACTAAGTTAATAGTAAAATCAAACTCTCGATCAGGTGGCAATCTAGGTAACTCCTCCGGAAAGACATCAGGGAACTCACACACAACGGGGACATTTTCAGGTTCGACCATCTGTGTCAAAGTGTCAATCACATGTGCAAGATATGCCTGACATTCCCGACGAATCAACTTCTTAGCCTTAACCACTGATATCAAACAACTCGGGAACATTCGTCGGTCACCAATAAATTTAATCGGGAGTCTCCCCTGAGTGTCAAACTCTACCTCTTTCTTATAACAATCAACCCTGACGCGATGCCTCTCTAATCATTTCCATCCCTAATATCACCTCGAAATCCTGGAGCTCGAGGGGAATAAGAACTGCCTCTAACACAACATCACCGATCTTTATCCTACAGATCGTATATACTTCATCACAAGCCACTTGCTCTCCAAGAGGAGTGACTATAATGAGAGGGGGATCTAACGGTTCTAGGGGACGACTAATACCCTCAGCGAAGGTCACACTGACAAAGGACCTTTGTGCCCCAGTATCGATCAAAACTTTAACATCTCTACCGAGAACACACATAACACCTAATAACACTACACGTTAGTAATTCATAATATTTAAGAGTTTACCGATACTGCATAAAATATGCATCATAATATGGCAATACAACAACATAAAAAAATTAATTCTGAAAATACCTGTAATTGTGTCTGGATGACTCGAATGTCCTCCTCCGTCATTGCATAAACTCAGACTTGAGCTCGCCAAATAGAACGCTGCTGACCTGCTGGAGATGTATTACTGCCCACACCAGTCCTCTATGTGGATCCAAAAGATTGAGCACCTGTCCTGGTAGTCTCCCCTTAGTATCTCACTGATTGCATCGAGCTATCTCCCTCTTGAGTTGAAGTCTAAGTCAACTGTGGGCAATCTCTCCTTAAATGCCTTGTCTCTCCACATTGAAAACACCTTCTCGGCTCCATACACTTGCCTAAATTTACCTTTCTACAATTTTTGCATTGTTCGGACCAAGATGGTTGAGCTCGAGAAGTGGAGCTGATAGTAAGGGTAGTGCTTTGACCTCCTGGTCGTGGTAACCAGAAACTGACGGATGATGATACAGTACTTCCAGTACTACCCGGAGCTTAACTACCATGGTTCCTCTTAGCTTGTTAATTGGAGAGACTTCCTCCCTTCCTTTTCTAGTTTTTTTACTCTTTCACCAACCTCTCAGCTCTCTTGGCCGACTGTACCATCTCCTTAAATGTGGTAATGGGGGTAACCATCGTTCTCTCATGGATTGCCAAATACAATCTAGTTTCAAACCGAACATATAGATTTTCTTCATTTGCCACATATTCCAGGACATAGGTGACAAGCTCTCTCAACTCCATCTCAAACTCGTGCACTGACCTATTCCCCTGTGTAAGTTTAAAGAAGGCAACCTTCTTCTGATCTCTATCAAATCTAGTATAATATTGTCCATTGAATTCATTAATAAAGTCCACCCAGGAAATCTAATGGCGTCTACGGACATTTTCCCACCAAACTCTGGCATCACCCTCCAGCAATCAGACAACTACCTTCAGCTTCATCTCATCCGTTAACCCCACATCGTGAAATGTCTATGCGGTCCATCTCATCCAAGTTTTGGCCTCTGTAACATCACCATGTCCATCAAAAGTACACACCCGAGGTTCTTTGCCTTCTTAATATACCCTGAGCTTTCAAGCATTGAACATTGCTCTAAGGCAGGACTAGGTACCACTACTAGCTTCTGTGATGGCGGTACCTGTGGTGACATCTGTGGCGTTCCAGTTCTAGGCTACTGCTACGCAATGTACTATGCCCACCATGTCATCACCTGTTGCAGAGCCTTTGTTGGCACTAGTGGCAAACCTGGCTGAGCTACCGCTGGCGGTGCTTCATTGTGAGGCTGCTTATGAGTTGAAAGAGCTAGCGAATGCTGGTTCTGCGATGACTTCGATACTATGTTTCTCTAGCTCAAGTCGCAAAGGTCCAGCCTTGACGACTTCCCCTCCCTTGTCCAACCATGCTATCACTATAAAATCAAAGAAAAAAATGTTATTTTATGATATATAATAGACTAAGCCTAACTTATCCGATGTCCCAAACACTCCAAGGAATGTCAATAAGTACTCTCACCGAGGTCGAAATCATCCGACCGTTAAGGACGTAAACTTAATGATCTGAAACTCAACTTCTCGATCAAAAACTTGCGACACCCAGACTTGAAACTCCTAAGGCTCATGATTTTTTTGAAAACGGTAATAACACTTTTGAAAACTTAAAAACTAGCTCTGATATAAATTTAATTGTCATAACCTGGAACCATATCGGGCACATGATAACCATCATATATTCGAGCTAAGGATACCTTACGGTACCACTTAACTGGACTATACAAGGCTAACTGTACATTCTTTTAAACAAAAATAAGTAAAAATCCTAAAACTTAATTGCAACACCTGTAGATCAATTTGAAACACACTTCTATAAACTCAACCACAACTTTTGGACTTTTAAGTCTACTCAAGAGCAATCTCAGCAATAGTGCAAAAATTTCATATATAAGATCATATACAAACCACAAGACAGTCAAACGTTAATTTATACAATCATCAAACATGTCTACATACTTATAAGTCAATAAACAATAAAAGAACAAAACAGAGACTACCCACATGCGGTAATGCCCCGAAAAATGTCAAAAAACTGCACAATCCACTCAGAGCTTCAAATTCACCAAATTAACCTGTATGGTTGGAAAGCGGAGGGGGTGATTACACTATGTACTCAGTGAGCAAGAAAAACATATATCGCAAACAGAACCTGGTACACACCAAGACAGTCATGATAATCTAAGGACAGGTTTTTTTACATATCTATCATGCACACAACTACTCATGAACTGAAGATATATGACATAGAAACACAGAAGAACCTCATAGGCCTAGCCTATTAATCACTTGTCTTGTGAACATAGGTTTTAGTTCTAGTACATAAGAACTGAAAAATAATCATGTATATAAATCAAATCTCATTGGGAAGTCAAATCTCAGAATAGGCCAAATAGTTATGTGTGTCGCCACTAGTTAGCGAAACTAGTGCGCACACCCACCGATTTTCAATATTGGCTTGACTTTCATCTGTGGTGAGTCCAGATTATAGTCGACAAGAGTGTCATAACCCTAGGTAATGACCTCGTTGGTGACCAGACCTCTAGGTGTGTAATGACCCACAAATCTCATAGAATGGTATCGATATGAGGACTTGACTTTTATGTATTAGCGTTAAGGGTGCAGGGGTCGCTTAATCTATTTTGCCTAGCACACGATTGGCTAATCGTTATCTCACCAATCACAGAAAACATATACAAATATTAAGTACCAAAATCAAGTAAGAAACTTGCCTTTATTTATCGGTCTAACCTATAAAATGGAACATTTCCATAGCTCTAAGCAAAAAGAGGACACATACATATAGCATACATGACTTGGTTACACATATGTAAGTTTCAACACATTACTTCATGCAATAACCCTACGTTTGGTTAGTGTCTCCGTCAGTGGAGACGGATGACAAAACAAAAAAATCCTATGCCTCGTAGTGTTTGCTTACTATCTCCACTTACTTTTGTTCTGTCTCCAGATGACAGAAACATAAATTTTTTATTCCTTTCAAAACCGAAGGACAAAAAATCTTGTCCCCATGACAGAAACAAAACAGAATACCAACTTCCAAAAATACCCCTCCCCCAAATAATATTATCAGTTAAAATATAATTAATTTAATTATAATTAATTATATATTGATTAATTATAATTTTATTTATTTATTTATTTATTTATTTATTTACGATATTTTAATTAATTAATGAATTATGTTTTAATTAATTATATTGTAGTTAATTAATTATTAATAATATTTTAATTAATTAATTAATTACAATATTTTAATTAATGAATAATTATATTTCAATTAATTGATTATATTTTAATTAATTATAATGTAATTAAATAATTAATAATAATATTGTAATTAATTAATTAATTATAATATTTTAATTAATTAATTATATTTAATTAATTATAATGTAATTAATTAATTACTAATTTTAATTAATTATATTTAATTAATTAACTAATAATATTTTAATTAATTATATTGTGATTAATTAATTAATTACAATTTTAATTAATGAATGAATTATGTTTTAATTAATTATCACAAACATTTAAAGAACAATGATATTGATATTTAAAATAACCAATAAATTACATATTTCTAATCATATTATACCGCCGGAGTACTTTGGTCATTGACATTGTTTTTTATATTTTGTCAACTGCAACCAAACACATTTCTGTCCTCGAGACGAATACAGTTTTCTCTGTTTTGTTCATCATAATCAAACACTTCAATGTCTCTAATTTTTATTCTATTATGTCTCTAAATTTTTATTTTGTTCTCTCTTTACAAGAAACTAACCATAAGCAGCTTATAGGAACTGTGCCTTCCTTCAAGACTTAAGAGAGGTAAATGATAATCCTTTTCATACTTCACCAACTGTCAGCCCAACTCATGATCACAACTCACGCCTTGTAACAACCATCAGAACGCCTCAGCCCCCTACATTATGTTGCTCATATCTTGTCTTCCTCTAAGACGAAAATGAATCCACGTATACATCTCAATTTATAATCTTTACTTGTATAAAAGAGTTCAGCATCTCACTCACTCAAATGCATTTCTCGAAGCCTGAGCTAACTTTGTCGTTAGTGCTTTGTCAAGGGAAGCATTAACATCCCACAAACTTAAAGAAAACCCTCCATCTAAAAAGCTAACAGGAATTTGAGAGCATCTCAGAGTTATGGTCCCTTAATATTAATTATCAGCACCACTTAGCCACCATCTGTCCAAAGGGCAATTATTGACTGCCCATGACAGGATGTAAGTTGGAACTTCCGGTATTTAATATTAGAGAAGCAGAATGTGACAATATGTCCAATGCCTGAAATGTTAAAACTGTGCTCCACTGAATTACAGGAACAAATGAAGCAGGCTCTTCCTGTTCTTATTTTCAGTACAAAATAACTCGATTTGTCATTAACGACTCATTACTAAATTTTTTGCATGCCTTCATTTTAAGAAATTTGCTCAATCATGGATTAAGAAACTTGTTCAATCACGGAAAAAATCGACATTAGTGTTATAAAAATTGTCTGAAGAGACGGATGGTCCAATTTTCTGATAGAATTATCGTTGATTAGTCTTGGAAACTCAGAGATTGCCAATGTAGAAGTTCAAAGAAAAAAAAAGAAGAAGAAGAAGAAGAAGAAGTGATTTGATTGCAGAAACATATACTCAATTTGTAAAAATCAACGAAACAACTCGGATCTTATTCCTGAAGTTGATACAAAGAAAGTCTTTAAGTGAGCAGAAAATTCTCCAGGAAGAAAGTGAAAAGTGAAAACATTCATGAATCGTGGTCCTCCCTATCTGCGGCTTCCTCTTCTATAATAGTCTCCAATCGAGGCGCATCAGACGTCTTGTGGTAAGATATGAAAAGGGTTGGGGCAACCTCAACCCATGAACTCAGATATCTGATTTCCTTTTGCATTGCAGAAACGGAGGCGTTTTTCCTGCTATAATTCCAAGTTCTCACCATAGTCATTGCCTTCTTGCTGAGAGGATCGATGAGAATGTTTTTGGAACTCTGGTTTTTGTTTGGGGTATCTGAGAGTAGGTAGCTGAGAATGGTTTGGTGGGAAGTGTTTGGACGTGGTTTTATAAGGTGAAGAAAAGGAAGTAGCTGATAATACGCGTTAGTCCATTGAAAACGTGTGGTTATCAGTCAGAAGCTAAGTGAATGTGGGGGACCGAGGAAAGGAAAGTGTGAAACACATGGACAAAAGAAGGCTTGCTTAGAAATGGAAGCCATGTCACCTCGCACTTTCTTGAGCATTTCCTTTAACCTTTTGCGTTTAGGAGTCATTTTCTCATTGCCTTCTTAGAAAGAAGGCTATGTAGAGTAATGATCTTCCAATGTTGTGATAATTAATTTCAGCCATTTGATTCCAAACGAAAGGATTTTGCAGTTCTTAATTAACTTTTTGTGCTCTTATTTAACCTTTTCTCCTTTTCTCTTGTAATTTCTATTGTTTAATCACACATTATATGGTATCTTTTCTCCTTTTCTGTATATTATCATCTGGTTCGTTGTTGGTGGTGTCGGATTCATTTGATGACTTTCAAGAATTTAAGTCGGAGTTCCTTGAGAGAATGGCATTATATATGATGTGGAAACACGTTTCTGTGAAACTCTTTCTCATTCTTGTTGGAGGAAACTGAGACAAGGTTATATTTGTACACGTAATCTGCTCAACAATCAGAGCTTCTGCCCAGGAGTAGGCACCTCGATGCTTAGGCAGTGAGGAACGGGGTCTCTACACCGGAAGCTCCAAAAAAGGCAGATAAGAGCTATAAAAGGACATGCAAAATTAATTTTAATCGAACTCCTCGATCCCCTCTTCGGTATTGGTACCTAAAGCAGGAGATTTTGAAGACTACTGTGAGGGAAAACAATGGAAGCAGGAGCTACATCAAGCCAAACCTGCAAAACTCTTTTGTAGTTACTTGAACTAGCTTTAATTGTTTAGAAAACAACACGTATCAAAGTTGTGGAAATGCCTGACTGAGACTCCTCTCTTCCTCTTGGTTATGCAATCAAAGAGAGAGGAGAACAGCAAGTGCTTTGCTCGGGGAATGAATTACGCAAAAGTAGATGCCAGCTGGGTCTCAAGCGGAATGTCCAAATTCAGGCCTCTAATGGCAGGGAAGCCATAGCTCATACAGCCAACTTTTCTCCCGGAAATCGCGGGGAATGGGACCTCAAATCCTGCATCGTGTCCAGATGCATTTTTACTTACCTTAAACACTGTAATAACTCGAGAAGTCGGGTAAGATAAGCAGTCATTGAATTTTCATTTGTCTAAAGATATTCTTAGGTCAAAGACTAACACTGTAACCAGATTGCTCTAATTAGGTACGTTCATGCCTGTCTCCTGTATCCAAGCTATTGGCATTTCCTTCAATAGAGAACCGACAGAGAAAAGCTGAGTGATTCTTAAACTATAAGAGTGGTACCTAATTTCTTAAATTCCATTGTTTGTGTTCTTCTCTAAATTCCAACAACACTAAACCTAACGTGTTAATTGGAGTAAACAAAAATCATTTACAATAGTGCTTATGAATATGGAAGAGTGATTGTTCAAACAAAACTGTCTATAGTATAAACGTACAAATTTTGCGTAAGTCCTATTCAGTTGCATAAAATCACAGCTTTGTGGAAGGTATCGTATGAGTGTAATAGAACACAACATATTTAAACTGCTCTATGTGTCGTAGTCTACCTCAAAGATGCGGGATCATCCAATTCCTAATAATGACCTTCACATGTAAGGAAGTAGAAACAAAATCATCTGAAGAGAAGAAAGAGAACCAAAACAAAGATGTTCTCATTACAATAGCAAGCGGACTCTGAATCACAACTTCAGCACCTACAATCCAATTTTTGCATATCATGCCCTAACTTAGGAGCAGATTCATGCAAACTCGCATGAAAGATTAGAAGGGGGCCAACTCAACATGAATTTAGACTATATGCCAAGCACTGAACAGATGACATTTCAACTGCTCACCCAATAAATTAACTAGCTAACAGAGCATATTAAACAATTTACATGCATATCTAGAATACCGAGTAAATCATACCCAAACACTTTATGATTCCATGCTAAAACCGAAGGCTAAATGTTGAGGGAGGAAAGGTACCCTCAAGTAAGATATCTTTGGGTTTCCTCATGGACCTCATCGGACACTTGTGAAGCATGTGGTCAGAACAAAACCAAGCAAAAGAGCCAAAATCAAACCGGAGATAATCTCTGGAGTTCCTCATCAAGTACTTGAGAAGCATTGAGTCAGAAAAAACCAAACAAATGACCCAAATATGACAGTGAAGCAGACTCCATTACTAAATCATACCTCACATTGCTACAATTAGAACCAAAACAGAATGGACAAATATTTCCCAACATTACAATAATAAATATGATGTTTTAGCATTCTCAACCGCTCTCAGATGCAATCCAAATCAAACAACACTTTAAACAGAAAAAAGTTCCAACACCTATCAGTATAAACATATGAATACGCTAAACTCAAGACACTATCCTCCATACATAAGTTGCAAAGCATACTAAAGTCACGGTTACATGCTTGAATATGAAATCAACCATCTACGGTATAAACCTCCATTTCATGATTCTAAAACCACAATTCAACTAGGTTATGCTAACTCCATCAAAAAGAATTATGTTAAAGCCTATCACAAGTCTCACAATAAAAAATCAGACCACTGTTCTGTTCACAATAAAATGCATCATAAAAAATTGATGTTACAAGCATTATCCAAAACACTGAAATAATTAAACTTACATCTCATCGTTCATATCAAATGTTCCAATGATAAGGCTTAAGGGATTCATCTAAGAAAATCTCTTAACAGCCAAAACTGGTAATAACATGAAAAAGAAAGTAAAAAAAATCAAAACAGCACCATTACAATTTTTTGCCATTTCTCTCTCTGAGCTCAATCAAGAGGAATTTCTACTTCCCCATCAGTGATCTCCTGTTGCAAGTCTTTAGGATCCTTACCATCGACCGTACACCCAACGGACACGCAAGTGCCAAGAATCTCCTTGACCGTCCCACTCAAGTCCTTAGCCATCGACCTGGGCCGCATGACCTTCGCAATCTCAATCACATCATCCAGAGAGATATTCCCGTTGTGCTTGATGTTCTTGGTCTTCTTGCGGTCACGCTCCGGTTCCTTCAACGCTTTAATGACCAGCGCCGCCGCGGACGGCACGACAGTGACCTTCGCCTGACGGTTCTGCACCGTCAGCTTAACGGTAACGCGCAAACCCTTCCAATCCTTTGCAGTCTCTTTGGCGATGTCTTCACCGATCTTTTTCGGAGACAGACCCAAAGGTCCGATCTTTGGAGCGAGAGACGAAGCTGCACCGACCTCGCCTCCGGTGACCCGGACGAACACGTCCACCACCTGACTCGGGTCGAACTTTGGCGGCATAGTAAGGTAATTTAGATTTTCACAGAGAAGCAAACAACAATCTGTTGAGGCGCAGCGAAATGTACTGCAACTGTTGGAGGCAAAAATATAGTGCGTGGGACAGAGAGTGAGGGAAGAGTTAGGGTTTTAGCCGGGGCATCAGATAATGACTGAACTCTCCTTGGGCTTGTTGATATTATATTTTGGGCCATGCTTCTTTTTACAGACGATAGCGTATCAGATATCGCACATGATCAATGCATCGTGTTCGGTCCATTTGATTCGATCAAGATTTACAGATTATAAATCGACTTTGAATTTGAATTATATAAAAAAAATCAATCGGATTTAATATATATTAATCGTTTGCAACTATTATCTAATAATTATTTAAATTAGCAAAAATATTATAGTATTAAAATTTATTTTAATCATAAAATTTTCTTATTTGTTTATTTTATTTTATTTTTTAAATAATAATTATTAGTTTACATATTTCATAAATTATATTTTATTTTATATATTTATTTTTATTCAATAAATGATTAAATATATATATCTATTGTATACTTTTTAAAATTTTAAAAATATTAATATATGAATTGATTTTAAATGTGAAAAATATATAATAAATCATATTTGAAACTTGAAAATAAACACACTTTAATTTAAAACTTGTTTGAATAGTTGAAAATTAGGATTTTGATTGGCTAAAAGTGTGTTTTGAATCTCAACGTTTATAACATAATACAAAAGGTCAAAAGGGCTAAATGAACTCTAACGTTTACACTAATGTATAAAATGGACCCTAACGTTTCATGATGTTTAAATTGAACCCTAACATTTATAAAATGTTTAAAATGAACCTTAACATTTGAAAAACATTCAAATTAAACCCTGGTCATTAACGATGTTAGGGCATTATCAGTTATCTGCTGCCATATATTTGTTTTTAATTTTTTGCTTATGGGACCCATCAAAAGCTGACATGGACTTTGTTAAATGGAGGTGGCTCCCACCTGCAGCTTTAATGCTGCATTTTTTGGGGATTTTCTACATTTAGCATTGCGTGTGAAGAAGAGGAGACACTGTATTTTGTTGTTAAACACAACGCTCCTCCTTTAGCTTTGAATTTAAACGTATGTAGACCTGAAGATGCACCGTTTTGAAGTTAAACTTCACACGCTGCTTTTGCTTCTTCCCTCTTCCTAAAGGCATCCTTAATCTGCCATCTTCAATCATACAATCCCTAATCCATTAACTTCAATCCCTAAGAAGCATTCTTTTTGAATCCCAAATTGTGTGAAGTTAAATCCTTAATCTATAGTGTTATTTTTCTTTTTCTTTAGCGAACAACAATATAGGGGAGTCATCAACTTGTCTAAAAATGATTGCCCACCACCTCCAAAGAACTGAGGATCAACGACAACGTCATCGTGAATCAAAGGTAACATCTGTTGTATCTTCATCATTCGTTTTATGTTCTCAGCTTGAATGCAGCTCTGAGACAATGATATGGAGTGAAACGTTTTAATTTCTACTTCTTCATTCCCTCGCCTGTTATATCTTCAATTTGATTTTGAATGTGAATGGAAATTGAATTTGTGAATGCCTGTGATTGGTCTGACCATGGAAGTTGAATTCGACGATTAGTGTGAGCATAGAATGTGAATGTGAATTTAGTTGAGGAATTTATTTGTACTTTGTGCTAGTGAAGGGAAGGAACATGACTATCTAATTTATTGTTATTTTTGGTTGAAGAATGAAATTCAAAATCAGTTGGAGTGAATTTAGCATCAGTACTACTTGCATTCATCTCATCTGCCTTCATGAAGGACTAAATTATGATCTTTGTTTCATTAAATTATGATCACATTTTAGAGCTTTTGATGGATTGAACATGGTTTTCTTTCCAAGATCTTATAGCATTAGAGATGCAGGGTGATATAGATCATTTGAATTATAATGAGTGCTATCTTAATATTACTAAGTAAATGATGAATGTTACCAATGTTTTCTCTATGCATTTAATTAAGATAAATTAAATGAAGATAATATCAATTACTACTTGCTCTCCACTTCCAAGGTGGAAGCCACCATCTTTTGGTGTTGGATTCCTAGCACTTCCAAGTAGTCCAGGCCATACACTTTCATTGCAGTTGTTCGCTATTGTGGAAGAAGAGTTTTTAAGACAAGAATGATGAATACTTGTTGTGCATACTGAGACCAACATGTAGAGAAGAAAACAGATGAATCCTGAACTTGACATTTCACAGATGTACTCTCTTAGTCTCGGATGCTTATATAT
>JANZXP010000004.1:30248653-30261763 GCA_027576715.1 Erythroxylum flavicans | reverse complement strand
TATAATTTTCTAATTTATAGAATTTTATTATATACAATTAATGTGTAATTTTTAATTACATTTAATTTGCATATACTTAAATTTTAACCGTAAGATTATTAATTAATTTAAAAATATATTGTATGATATAAAATTACTACTATAAGAGTATAATTACAAAAATAGAAACAGAATGATAAAACTAAACATGTTTTTGTTTTTGTTTTTAATTACTAATCTCAACCAAACAGATTTTTATTTTTTAAAGAAAAATATAAAACAAAAACTAAAAACTACAACAGAAAAATAGAAGTAAAATTAAACGGCTCCTTAGAATTTATTTTGGACGTTCTGAAAAGTTTAATTTGAATGTTTAAAAAAGTTAGAGTTCCAGTTATATTTTATTGTATACGTTGAAATTTAAAATATATTGTAACTAATTTTGATTTGATTAATGTTATCACGTGATTCAAAGTTACTAATAATAGAACTGAGAGGCTTTTGCTAAAGCATTTTTATATTTTGCCCCAAGTCATTTTTTATATATAAAAGGAGCACAAAAGAGTGACTTCGTAATTCGTATCCAGCACAAAAAATACTGTTCTTTTTACTCATTGCTAATTCTTTAAAATTCTTCGATGATCACTATGAACTAAAAAGAAAGGTTTAAGAGGGGCTTGGCTACGAAACTTCGGGACCTTTTTGTTAGTTTGAATTCAATTTTGACCAATTTTAATTGCTTATAGATAAATATGCCTTGGATGTAAGGATTGGATAAGAAATGTTCACATGTTGGTATTTTCTTAATCTAGTCTTTTGCTAGTAGCTCTTTTAAAAATCAAAAGCCTAGAAAGTGGAAACGTGTGGTGTTAATCTTTTCCACTGTAAAAAGAGAACCTCAGCACGCCTATCTATACTAAGAAAAGTTACCAAAACATAATAAGAAACTGTACTACTCTATTCACGAGGAGGAATAGCAATCCCGTTTTGGTTTGAAGGTTCTTTGCATGTTGCATATCAACACTTTTGTTTTGTGTGTGTTTTCTTCGTTCACTGAACCTTGTAAAAGTATTGCACTCAAACGTTAATCACGCACGTATTTATGGGTTTTGCTTTGCATGTTAGTCTCATAGATGAGTTAAAATGTGTCTGTTTGAAACATTAAACCAACCCTTCACGTTAATGAAAATGGTAATTAGTTGGTTCACGATAGAGTAGACTGATTAGAAGCCGTGTTGGTGTGTTAATCATTTAGTTAGTTAACTAACAGATTAACAACACATGATCCTCATGTAAAAGAAAAAAAGCACGATTAGGTACAAATGATTAACCTTGTTTGACGTGATTGTGCATTAATAATTACAGAGAATAGCCTTGGGTTTATAACCTCTTAATTAAATTAATTGATTTTTATACATTTCGAGTGAGGTAGAGCCGAAGAAGAAGAGATGCTTTTCCTGTCATTGAGCCAAGAAAACGTGAAGGGGTAACTTAGACACATGAAATCCTCTATTCTTCTGTTCCTGTTCGGTAAAAAGAGTTATTCTCATAACTTGAAATGTTTCTACGGTCATACAAGTAGTGCTATTTGATCTCTGGTGGTAACGGAAACCAATTTTAGTTTTATTACATGATACGTGTATACATACATTTGACCAACTTCATTTTCTCATATGAAAACGAGGTGAATATTTCTTTATTTGATAAAAAATTCAGTTGGGACAAATTTTCTATAAAAATAAGAGATTATTGAATAGGTTTTGTTTACCTTTTAACATCATTAAAAGATTAAAAATAAGTAATTTTTTATTATCATCATCGATCATCGTCATTAATACTTAATTGAAATCTTGTTGAAATGCAAGATCTGAAGATGTCTAATTGTACGTAACCTTACTCCTATTTAATAAAGAGACTGTTTCCGCTTTATCTTTATGGACAATTAAAGATGGTGTGAATATTTTTATTTTTTAAAATCTATTTTTTCTCAAATTTCATCAAAAATCCTTTTTTCAACTTAATACATTAAAATGCTAATTAGAATTTCATAGTTTGATGCTACAAATTATATATTTCTCATAATATTTGGACATTTTAATTTTGATAAATAACACAAATAACACGAAAAAGAATTGCTTGTTTCTCCTATGATTTTTCCAATGATTATAAAACCTTATTGATTTGGTTGGTTTAATAATAAAAACTTTGAACTATCTAAGTTTTTAATTCAGTTTTTAATTTTTTGGTTCGATTTATTATTAATAACTCTTGTTATAAAAAATTAATTAATTAATTAATCGGTCAATTTTTGTAAATTAATAAATTCTTATAAACTAAAATAAATCAATTAATTTTTATTTAACAATCTCTTTTTTAAATAAACTTCAAATTATTCAATAGATAAGGATAATTTCTTTTAATCATATTTTCAATTTTATAATTTTATTTAATCTTTCGATTTTTTAACAATTTAATAACATTTAAATATTTTAAGTCTCAACTTTCTTGTTTTATCGGTTTAACTTTCAGTTTAACTTTTTAAAAAATGATTTTTTTTCATCAATTTACCTAAATTAAGAAATAACCAAGTGAAATTACCACTAGGTTCATCTCTTTTATGTTTGACCAGTACATTTTTACGGAGAGCAACGTAATCAACGCACCGAGACAAGAAACGATACCATAAATGACGTGGCATACATGGGCGCTTTGATCCTCTCTAACAGCCGATGAGTACTGTCATCGGACAGCTCCCGTTACCCCACCCGTCCTCTTCTCCTGAAAGGATAAATTCGTCCCGATCTATACATTTTATTAGGAACATAGTATTTTCCAACGTGTCAATCCTGCTAATCTGTGTGCACCCACACGTTAATCTCTCTAAAGCCACCGCACCTCCCCGCTCTGATTAATCACTAGCCGTTAATTTCCCATGAAACGTGTGAGCTGAGTAAGGTCGACAACAGATTAGCACTAGAACTATATTATTAAGAATGGAGAGTGAAATTATTGCCTTTTACGGAGGTCTTATCCATTACACAACACCACATACTATAAAGAAAAGAGCATGAGTATTGACAAAGAAGAGACGCTTCCTCTTATTTACTTCTCATTCATTCAAAACCATATTTTCTTCTGATTCTCAATCATCAATGGCGTCAAAGAAGATTTTGCATTCAAGGGCTAACAGTTTTTTCTTAGCTCCAGGGCTCAATACACCTCCTGACAACGTTTTTGAGTTCGATGAGGCTGATATTTGGAGTGGTACAACTTCTAGTGCAGTTTCTGCAATGGAGACCAAGAAATTTCTGCCGACCTCGCGAGCTTCGTCGAAGAAAGTGTCAAGGAAGATCGAGCAAGCTATGGAGAGGAGTTCCGTGACTTGTGCTTCACTGCCTGTGAACATACCGGATTGGTCAAAGATTTACAAAGAAGAGCATCAGATGAAAGAGAGAGATGGGGTTCTCGCCGACGACGACACTGACTTCGACGACGATCACGACGGAAGGGTTCCACCTCATGAATATTTAGCTAGAAAGAGAGGAGCTTCGTTTTCGGTTCATGAAGGTATAGGTAGGACTCTGAAAGGAAGAGACCTTCGACAGGTGAGAAATGCTATATGGAAGAAAGTTGGATTTGAGGATTAATTAGCAAAGTACGATGATTAAGAGCTTACGGACAGATCGCTAGAGCTTGTAACAGAAAACAGAAATATGTAGGAAATATTTCATTAACTATGGAGTTTTGACCATCATATATTTATATAAAGATCGACAGATCAAGAATATGCATCTGTTTTTGTGGAATTCTTCTGTTTATAGCTGCGCTGGAATGTAAACGGAGGATCTTAGCTTGTAATCTTTAGATTCCTTTCTCCAAGAAAATCCCATCTTCTGCTTTCTCTACTCTGTAGTTCGTTCTTTCATGAGGAGTAGTGGAATAGATCAGTGATATGAGCTCTTAGGTGTGGTGGTTGGGGAGAAAGCTACAGGCGAGCTAGAACAAACCTTGAAGTAAAATTCAATGTTCATCAGCAATCTCCATATTCTTTCTTTTTTTTCTTCCTCATTGTTTGAAAATAATTGATAATCCTGTGTTCTAACTAAGGACAAGGATTATGAAAATAGAGACAATGAAGAATTTTAGTTGTATCCGTCCAAGTTTATAATACATGATTATATATTATATTAAGTATTAACTAGTATGTCATTTTGTCCTTTCACGTCCTAAACTGTTATTAGATAATCGGACTCATTTCCTTATGTTCTTGCAATGATTTGATTGGCACTCTTACAAATTATATCGAATTCTATTGGGTTCACGACAAAAAAATAAGAAACGAGTAACCTATCAAAGAAACAAATCTCCAGGTATTTTAAAAGTCGGACCAAAATTTAAATCAATAAAATAAAAGATTTAAAGTTTAAAAAATTCAATTGAGATTAATTAAACTATCATAAAATTGGTTAAAGAATAAATAAAATAAAAAATTTACAATATGATTGAAAGAGATTATAATTTGAAGTTTAATTAAAAAATAGATTGTTAAATGAAAATTTATTGATTTATTTTAGTTTATAAGAAATTATTAATTTAAAAAATTGATCGATTAATTAATAAATTAATCAGTTTTTAACAATAAAAGTTATTAACGTAAATTGAACTGAACTGAAAATTTAGACGATTTCGATTAAATTGATTGAATTTTTTAATCATCGCTTTATCTTTATAGGTTAAAAGGGAAGCACGTAGGTTCGTCTTAACTTCTTATTTTATGTGCTTGGTTTGAGATAAATTGGTTTGACTCCGAAGCTTTTCTGATTCCTATTCAGGCTTTTGATGGGAATGGCAAGTAGTACGTGTTTGCCTTGACTAAAACATGGTATTACAGTTCTTTATTTTTCCTACCTAAGATTCCTTGAATTAAACTTATAATTATAATTAAACATATCACTAAATTTGGAAGATATATGGACGTCTTATTAAATTAAAATTATTAAACTTTTAATAACAAATTTAAAAATAAAATTGAGTTTAATATTTAAATTATATTACGGAGTTTATTTAATAAAACTAAAATTTAAAATACTAAGTAATCGTTTAATAACAATTTAAATATTAAGTGGAGTCCTTTTCTGAATTAAACTACAACATAAATAATAGGAACAATCTTTATCTCATCAAATGTGAACCTATCTAATGAACTATATAGCCTTGGAAGTATTTAAGTATTATAACATGAACGGATTGTATAATTTATGTATGAAAGCGGGTTGCGTTGTCTCCATCATCCGCCGTCTGTTTTTTGTCTTTGGCTCGTGGTTTTCTGGTAGGTTCTTGCGTAATATTGTTAAACTTTAGAAGGGAATTAAGGGGTCACATGATTAATCCATGTATGTTTTGATGCTTTGAGCTAAAGTTGGGGGATGTTGCTGTCAAGAAAAGGCAAGACCAGCAAGTTTCTCTAAGTCACTCGAGAAATGTGAATGCAACACTTTTTATATAACGATTGTTATCTTTTATATATAGATTAAATAAAATTTCAAATCTTTAGTTATTAATTTATTTAAACTAATTTAAATAAATTAGGGTTGTCATTCTTCTACGGGGAGAATATGTAATTTTGTTACACTTCTACAAGAGCCTATAATCGATAACTGAGATCGATTTGTGATATTTTTCTAAAAGTCTAATTATCATTTAAGAAGAATGAAGACATTAATCTAACGAAGGTCACTCATCCGGGAATAAATTTAGATGACTGAAAGATAATATAAGAAGAATGTGATATACTTCTAAAACAAGGGTTAATCGAGCCAACCAAATCAGATTAGGCATATCAATGTGTTATACTTTTGAAATAAAGATTAATTGAGTCAACCAAATTAGATTGAGCAATTCAAGCCTTTTATATTAAAAAAAGCAGAAAATAACTAAGAAAAAAAAGATTAGTTATTGATTATTGATTAGCAGCCTTTAAATCATTTCCTTTAAAATAACAAGTTTCCTATACTAAAGATAAATGTTTAGAAGTAAATTTTAGACCACATTAACCTAATCTGGATCCTTGAATTAACTCTTTAGGTTGAGGTCTATGTGTGAAAATTAAGAAGCAATGCTCTTTATAAAAGATCTGAATCTATGATATAGCATATATAAGCTTAATAAAGGTAGATGGGTAAATTAAATTGTGAGGAGAAAAAGAGTAGCAAAAAACGTGGGATTGACCAATTAGCAATGGTTTAGATGGTATTCCCTCATCTTAATTGGTAATATTTAATCAATTATTTAAAAAGATCCAAATTGTATTTTGTTCTTCCGAGAGAATCAATTTGAGTTGACTTTTTCTCATTTTTTTTCAATTTCAATGAACAAATAATATATTTTTTGTGTTTGAACCAATAATTTTTCATAGATTGATAGAGGAAGGCTTTACTACACAACTATTGGAAAGTGTTAATAATATGTGAGTTTGGTCTTCTGCTCTCAAACAGCCTTCTAACAACTCACACCAAACATTTACTATTCTAAGTTATCTCACCTAATGATTGGATTCCCTTGAATGTAACCTTATGTCATTCCTTAAAATCCGACAAACTTGTATTAGAAAATAGAAATATATTGCTTATAAGTTTTAGATTCTTAGATTCTTAAATTAAGTTATAGTGTTTAGATACAAAGTTTATATCTCAATTTATTTAATTATTTGAACACAAACTCAAAATCGAAGAACGATTATCAGGTAATGTTCACCTAATGGAGAAAATTACAACATGTGGGAGAAGGCGATGGTCAATGCTTTCAAAGCCAATAAAAAGTTGGGTTTCATCCATAGAACTTTGATGAAATCTACGGCGGATGCGCCAGAAGCTGACAACTAAGGAGCATGCAATTCAATGTTGTTCTGTGCATTTTCAATTTTGATTGGAAAATCTGTCTAGCTGAGCGTGGTGTACATGGAGACTGAAAGCAACTTAAGATGATTTGCAGGGATGTTTCTCAATGAGAAACGCATTACACGTTTATGAAATCTGAAAAATTATATAGGTTAATAGTTTCACAAATTGTCCGTTTTTATGTGGTTATCTTTGACACAAAAAAATAAAAATCAATCAAAAGTAATATAATAAATGACATCAAATGTTTGGTAACGTAGTTCAACACTCTCTGTCTACATCTACGAAGTCATCACCCAATTAATTATTTTATCGAAATATAATATATTTATCCAAGATTTTATTAAGTCGACGCCACTCAACCCTTGATACTATCTCTCAACCTCACTTCCCGTGAAAGATTTTCATACTCAATAATACAACCGACTCATGTTAATCTCAATAAAGAATTTTTCTAAACAACTATTAGTAAAATGATAATTAATAAAAATAACTTAAGTGATCAATAAATGAAGAATAAAACAATAATACACTTGAGATAAAAGAGAACAACTTTCCGAAAAGTCCAACTCCACTGAAATAAATCTAGAAGTCGTCGCAACAACAATGGACTGATTCATGCAGAACTCATAATCAAGCCACGAAAACTTCTGCAGAAATCACAGCTGCAAGAATACCCAATCAACAACAACACATCAAAAAAAGCGCAACACAAAACCATTCAACCCAGGTGACGTGATCCACAGAAATTCCAGCACAAAGATAACCAGCTAATTCTTGCAATTCAAGAATCATTTTGATTCAACAAACAATTAAACCACAACTATGTATATCCAACCAAAAAGAACAGGTGCACCTTCAACTGTATTTTTCAAAAATTACAATTCACGCACTCAACACCTTTGACGCAAAAACCCCCCCACAGATTCACTTCAGCCCCTCATCCAGGCATACACGATATGCACACCCTTGAACAAAAACAAAAAACAAAAGCAATCACCAAGTCACTCAGGTTAATCTTTTCCCAGCCAACAAAAATCACCCACGCACACGATTCACTTTTTCCATGATAGAAACATATATGACTCTCACAACGAAGACCCACACTACTATTATACAAAAGCAAATTCACCTAATTCTCATCCCAAAAATTCAACAATATTATATAGCCATGTTTTCACTACACAACTCTAATGTACCTTTGTGTCTTTTTCCTAAAATCAAGCAAGACTTACATAAAGAAATTTTTATTAATGCCCTTCAGCCCATATGACCATAATTAATCAAACCTCAAGTCAAGATACACATCAATTAGAGATAGAACTCTATCATAATTAGAAGATTATCTTCAATAGTTTTTTAAATCTAAGTCAAATAAAGATACATGATTAGCTATTATCTAATTAATATCTTATAGGTCTAATTAATAAAAAATGCTAAAACTAATTACTTAGATATATAAGATATTTCCTAACAAACTCAAAAGCTAGATCTCCTCACTTTAATAACAAAGTACGTTTGTAATGGCATATTACACATAATTGAAGGGAATATAAGATGGATTGAGCAGTTGTATAGAGATTCTCATTTGTACTTGTACTGTAGATTAAGAATTTATCAAAAACTGAGAGGAGGAGATGCTCTATCAATTTCTGATGGGACGATTTATTCCCAAATCCTGAGCCTGGAGCCTTTTCCATTGTTTGGTAGAGCTTATGCGACAATCACGCGCGAGGAACGACATAGTTAATTGCGTGAAGCCAAGATGACCGTGTGGAGCTAGAGGCCCAATTGACACAAGTTAATGGGCTGGGTTGGACGTTAATTGATGGAACGGAACAGAACGAAACGAAATGGAACAGAAGGGAACGATTTATAATGAAATGAAATTAATATAGTGAAAAGTTGTTTGAGAGGGATGGAAATGTTCACAATATAATGCAGTGAGACATTGTTTAAAAAATGGATGAAATGAAATAGAATAAAATGCATAATAAATGACTATTATACCCCTAATATTAAAATAATTATTGCAAGAGATTTAACGTTATGATTTTAAAACATAAATCACGTCTAATTAAAAAATCACGTATAACCGTGACAAATAATTTTTTATATATTTTCTAT
Source organism: Erythroxylum flavicans (assembly GCA_027576715.1). Lineage (NCBI taxonomy): Eukaryota > Viridiplantae > Streptophyta > Magnoliopsida > Malpighiales > Erythroxylaceae > Erythroxylum > Erythroxylum flavicans. Next base: position 30,252,761 of record JANZXP010000004.1, on the reverse strand, counting down.
TTTAAAATTTTAATAAAAGTTTTATTGTTTTATTTTTAATTATATAAAAATATTATTATTAATTTATAAAATTTTTATTAATGAAAATTGAAAATATATAAAAAATTATTCTGTAATTGTTTATATATATTCTATATAAATAAATAATTTTTAAATATAAATCACATATAATAGAATAAAATTTATTAAATAATTAATAATAATAATATTTTTATATAATTAATAATAAATTGTATATAATTAATAATAAAATAATATATAATTAATAATAAAAATTTTTTTAATAAAATTTTTATTGATGAAAATGGAAAATATATAAAAATTATTTTTTAATTGTATTTATATATTTCTATATAAATAAAAATAAAAATATAAAATTTTAAATACAAATCACATATAATAGAATAAAATTTATTAAATAATTAATAATAACATTTTTATATAATTAATAATAAAAAATATATATTTTATAAACAATTACAGAAAATTTTTTTATATATTTTCTATTTTTATTAATGAAAATTTTATTAAAATTTTATTATTTTATTATTAATTATATACAATTTTTATTAATAATATAAAAATAATATTAGTAGGGTAAGGAGAAATAATATAAAAATATTATTAATTATATGCAAGTGATTGAGTTTAGAAGAAATAATTGATATTATTAAATATTATTGAGGGTATATTAGGTAGGATGTATTTATTAGTTTACGTTCCATCCTAAACCTCCTAAATCGAAGATTTTATATTTTCACTGTTTAGGATGGAATGGAACGTAACATAAACCCTTCGCTTCCATCCCATTCTATTATGAAACTATCAATCAAACGATAAAAGTGTGTTACGTTATGTTCCGTTCTATTCTAAACCCTCCAATCAAACATAACCTTAGTCTTACCAATTTTAAGTTAGAAGACTCTTTTGCCGCCTTATTTGTTGTAGGGCCATAACCTTCCTCTAGGTAGGATGGGGCAAGGGAATTGAGAACTTTACGAGCATTATAATTCAGCAAGTTCTTATATTATAGAAATTTGTCGGCGAGAATGAGTCTTTTAGAACTCTTTAACTCATAAATACATAAATTATCGTAAAAAAACTTATTTTACATAAATAAACATCTAATTAAAATATTTACCCACTTGAACTTATACTTTAATAATCTTAGGCATAAAAGAACAAATAATATGGTCCATTTTTAGGATCATAAGCTTTTAGTTTATAACAACACATTAGGCCGCACGGCTCCTTTTTTTTTTTGTTGATGATGTAATTTTCACTTATGCTTGTTTTAGTTGTTAATGTCAATGTAATTATAATTTTATCACTGATAATAATTACATATTAGATAAAACTTAAATATTTATTTTAATATCTTATATACATAATTATTTTATTTATTAAAATAAATAATTTAAAATTTATTTTGAATATATTTTAACTATTAAAGCAAAATTTATTTGAAAGTTATATATTTTGAATATATTTTAAATTTAATTATATTATTGATAATTATTAAATTTAATTACAAAAATTAAATTAAATTATAAATAAAATTAAAATTATTCTTAAATTTAATTAATTAAATTAAATTAAAATATTCTTAAATACTATTAAAATTAATATATTAAATAATATATATTTAGTTGATAATAAATCATATTGTGAAAAAACGGAAACAGAAAACAAAAACACCACTTTTTATAATTTTCATAATTTTTGGAAACTAGAAGAAATAAAAAATGAAACTAAAAACCCAAACAAGTAAGTTTTTTTTACTGAATTTAAAAACAAAAACATAAAATCAAAAATAAAATAAAAATAGAAAACAAACAAACCCTTAATAAACTATTTAAATATTTATCACTCTCCTCTAAACCTTAATGAATTATACTTCACAATGACATAAAATGTTTTATCAAAAATCAAATACTAATAAATACATGTGTCCACATATTTATAGATATGTATAATTTCAATCTTAAACTCTAAGAAGGAAATGAGATCATATTCTAATAAAAATGTTTTGAAAGGGATGAGAAGGGAATTCTCTTTATGTTCTCTCTTTAAGAGGAAGGAGTATTTCCCACATTTTGCTTAGTCTAGTTTCTTTTTCCTTTTGGGAAAGGAACCATATGCCATCCTTGTCTCCTCTCCAATATCTAGTTACATATTTATTACATGTTCTTCCTCCTTAGAGCTTGCTCCCTTCTTTACCCATGTCTTCGTCTCAAATCTCTTTTATTGTTGGTCCTCTATTGTAGACTGAGCCCTAAGCTTTTTCAAACTCTATCCTATCCACCTTCATTTAACTTTCCACTTTACTTTCCGTAAGAGATGTTATTGTATCTCCTTACCTTAGGAAAATATGGAGTCAAGTGGCTAGAGATCTCATCTTAACTAAGAAAATACCATATTACTCCCTCCTCTTATTGACTCCTTGAGTGAGAACCATAAACTTATCTCCTTATCCAGTGAAATGCTAAGTACGGAAAAAAGAAATGGTCTAGCATTTTGGTGGAATTCTTTATCGAGAAAATTATGGCCTTTTTTATCGTGCAAAGATGATTTGGCCTTTAAAAAATGTTCATTAATGAAGAGGAGGTTTTCTTCTTTAAGCTTATAGCAGAGCACATTGTCTATAAAATTATTGGATAGAACCTTAGCATATCCATGAGAAACCTTTGTTTTTGGTGAAATGGAGAGCTGGGTTAAACTTAAAAAGTGGTTAAGATGAAGCATATACTGATTTGAGTGAAGATTTACATCCTCCCATTAGAATGTTAGTCTACTAAAGGATTAAGCTACAGTACAAGTTCAATATGGAAATCCCTTTGTCTGAATGAGAACACTACTAAGTTGAAGAGAGTAGGCTTTGCTAAGATCTGTATTGAAATTGATGTTTTTCTTAACTTCCTGAAGCTCTTAGTATTATAAGGTGAAATAAAAATGAGGAACATATGGAAGACTAAATAATGGTGAGCTACTAATGGAAAACACACTCAATGACAGAGAAAAAGTATAGAGAGCCACTAGAAAGACTTTTCAAATGGGACTATCAGAGGAACTCCAAGGTCAAGAAGATGCAACAGATTAGAAAGAAGCTCTTCATGAACAAGATAAAGGTAAAAGAACAAATAGGAAATCCCCTAATAATATAAATTTACCCACCCACCCTATGAAACTCACTATTGAAGCTTAATGTTGAAAACGATCTAGAAGGGGGGTTGAATAGATCTTTTGAATTTTTCGCAAAGTGCTATAAAACAGAGAATTAAAAACACACGAAACAATTAAAACAAATAAAAATGTAAAAGAGTAGAGAAGAGAGGCAAACACAATATTTATAGAGGTTCAGTGCTAAGACCTACATCCTCTACCTAAGCTCCCACTTAGGATTTTGACAAAACTCTTTACTACACACTTTTTAGTTCAGTGTAAACTTTCCAATCAACTTGACTTCCGGCTCAAGCTACACCTTACAATTGATTTGGTTTTTCGGCACAAATCCTACCTCCAAGCGATTCTTCTCTAATCACTCAGCTCACGATAATAACAACGATAGAAACGAAGTAGTAAAGCTTAGTACAGCTGAATACAATTAGAATATGCTAAGAGCAAATTGAGAGCAATGTGGGGATAATTTTGAACTATATCAAGTATGCTTCACTTTGGACTTGTGTAATTGATCCTCTGAAGTGTTGATCTTTATTTGAAGGCTTCAAGATGTTTATGGACGTTGTAGAACTCTCCTAGCCGTTATAGAACGCTCCTAGCCGTTGTATGAAGATTTTCTCCCATTTGAAATCAATTGACAAAGTTAAATTTTGTTCAGCTGTAACTGATAGTCGATTAGTAGGTGTGTGATAGTCGACTAGTACATTATAGTCAACTTGTCTTCAAAAATTAGTCAACTAGCACTAACGTTTTTTATCAAACTTTCAGCTCTGCTCTTTGAATAGTCGACTAATATGATGATAGTCGACTAGTTCATTTATCCAACTGACAGGTCTGATTGTTAATAGTCGACTTGCAATATGATAGTCGACTTGTCCAATGCTCCAACTGACAGATCTCACAAAATCTCCAATCTTTGATTGTTGAG
>JANZXP010000004.1:30216916-30229229 GCA_027576715.1 Erythroxylum flavicans | reverse complement strand
TATTTATAATTTTAAATTTATATGACTAATAATATATTTTTAATTATTTATACAACAATTAATAATTTATTAAATCAATGAGCTTTTTATTCATTTTATCTCTTTTTAGCAACCACAACCGCACTTACCAAACACCTATTTTCACATTTCAGTAGTTACCAAAACAATAATCCCAAACATATAGGTACTTATTGAGAGAATAAGTACTTATCATTTCAGCAGGTTATCAACCGTGCTCTCCCAAACTAAGCCTTAAATATAAAAGAAGAACAAGAAATTATAAAAGCTTGTAACTATATTCTCTAACAATTAAGAATACCTAATACTATTAGTGTTCAATTTGGCTTTAGAACTGTAAAATATTGATACCGGTCAATATTAAATACTGGAAGGTACCGTACTAATACTGTCATGTAAATGTCTATTTATTAGTTACATCAGTAAAAATTTTTTTTTTAAAAATTAAACACTTTTAAATTTATTTTATTGTACCTTAAGTATATGAAATGAACAGCACTCGTAGAATTTTCATAATCACTCATTCAGCTTAACATGTAATGCATCCTGATGCAAATGATCTGTTGATGGTTTAGGCCCGTAAAAGTTGTACTTTGGATAAGCTCAATGGGCTTGGAGTCTCAATCACCCATATCACACCACACCACAAGTCGCCATCAAAAGTGACGACAACATGACGGTGTAGTTGAGCCTAATGTTCTGGGTTTGGTTAAGAACGAAAACTGGAGTTAGGTCAAGGCCTGACAGTTTGACACGTCATCTAAAAACTCTGTCAGACAGAGACTTGTAAGGACTGTAAATAAACGCATATTTTACGTCATAATATAAAATGAAAAGCCAATAAGTTAAATCACATCAAGTAAAGGGGAATCTGCGTTCCATTTTCACAATTTTGTATACGGCATGCCCTTTTAACAGGAACAGGGGGAGAAGTTTGGAAGGCAAAGATTGAACTTATGGCAGTGGAACCCCATGCTTTTAACGTTTAGTGATAGTCTGGGCGTTCATGATAGGCTTCTGACAAATTTCACCAAATAAGATAGCGATGATGTCATGGTGCTCGGCTTTCTTTTTTAGCAGGTAAAATAAATCCAATACATTATAATTAGATGTTGATAAACAAATAAACGAGTGGCAAGGCGACGATGATCTTATATAATATTGTTGAAGAGGTTGGGCAAGAAAGTGGGAGCTGGAGCTCTGGACAAACTAGAAGGTTTAACCAAATTCATTCAATGTTGATGACGTACCTGTTCCATGTACCATGCCTCAGTTGCAGTGACTTGGATCTTTCAAGAGCAAGCTTTTCTATAATATAATAACAATAATATTATTTTATAATATAAGATACCCTTTTGGGTGCTCTTGTCAAATGACTGATCCTGACAGTTTTGTTCTTGACGTAATTCTGAAATCAACGTAAAAAAGAAAAGCAAAAAGAAAACTAGGTAAGGCTTTATTTTAGTGGATCCTTAATGTCCTAGGTAGAAAATATGCCTTACATGGTGGAAACTGGGTTCTGAAAACAAAGTATGAAAAACAATGTCATGCTTTGGGAAAGGTTTTTGTCTCCCTCCACCATTTCCTCTCCTCTTCCTTTGTGCTTTTGACCATCTGCCTTCTTGATTACTTAAACCCCACTGTTCTTCATTCAATTTCAACTTCTCAATCCAGAACTGTAACTGTGAATATTAATAATCAAGTCCCATGCATCATCTCGTTTATTTCTCTCACGTAGAAATGAACATGCATGTTGCTACAAGTACCAATAACATGAAACAAAATCAGTACAGAAAACGAGTTTAGAGGAGCAAAAGAAGAAAGACACAATACAAGAGAAGTCGTTGCTCACACGATATCGGCAACTTTCACGGGATCCAACTTGGGATCTGATCGCCAGAGATGGCTTGTGTTCCGGGTTCTGTTGTTATATTACCGTAAAGGCATTCTTGTTCTTCACCCACATGCATCATCCATTGCTTAATTACGTAAAACTGCAATACAGTCCTTCTGGTTTAGGATATTATATTTATCACAAAAACTAAAAGATTGCCCTTTATATTAAAACACGTCCTATTTTATTCACTTTAACTTATTTTGTTGAATGGGAAAGTTAAAGAACCGACAGGGTGTAAGGTGGTTAACGTTAAATGTTTGGCTTGAAAGAAAGAACAGCCCAATCATCGAAACGCCGCAACACATGCAACGTGACGCTCTCTTTCCTTTTGCCTTTGTTCCTGCTTACGTTAGCCACACGTGAATCTATTCCAACTCTTCCAGTTGTGGCCAGGTGTGATCCTGTCAATTCTATTTACTGATTATTATATTCCAGGGAATGTGTTATTTGCAAGCCTTGAACTTTTGTTTTTCTTCGTTTGCAAAGAAATGAAGTTATTGACTCTGTCTTTGACAATATTGTTTCCACAATCCCAATGCTAAGCTATATTGGATTCTTTAGTTATACGAACAACTGTAGGTTGGCACATTTACTTCCGTTGCTGAAACTTTAGAATTGAAAAAGGCTTTGAAGAGGCTGAACTATTAGTTGAGCGTCGTGTCGTTGTGTGGACAGTGGACTTCTGCTTCTGAAGATCATTTATGGGATTTGCTCAGTTGTTTTATCATGTTTTTCAATTACATGTTGCAGCAGGTTACTAGTTGATATATCTAATATTTCTAATAATTTTTAGTTGGAATCCATTGTAGTGTGGAACATCTTACATGTGATGAAAGTCAAACCTAAACCAACTTGAATTTTGTAGACATATGATGGAACGATTACAATATTCTTAGGATGCATCTATCTATCAGGGTGAAGAATAAAATAATATGTTTGATTTGTTGTTTAAGTTTTGTCCGATTATTAACAAACTCAACCCGTTCAATCATAAAAATCTTGAATCTTGAATGGTTCAATTTTTCGGTTCGATTTTTAATTTTTTTTGTTAAAAACTGATCAATTTATTATTATAAACTAAAATAAATCGATTAATTTTTATTTAACCATCTATTTTTTTAATTAAACTTCAAATTCTTTAATAAGTAGGAATAATCTCTTTCTAGTGTATTTCAAATTCTTTAATTTTATTTAATTTTTAGCCAATTTTATGACAATCTAATTTTAGTTAAACCTTTAAACTTCTTATCTTATTAGTTTAATATTGAATTTTTCGTTCTTTTTTTTCTTATTGCTTGACATTTAAGAATGATTTCCAGGATATCCAAGCCAAAATTTGGGCGTCCAAGGAGGACAGTCAGAAGATTTGATGCCAGCATTCTTTCTGCAATCTATAAAATAAAAATACTTGGTACCTTATATGTAATCTGGCATAATCAGCAATTTCTAGATTCGAACTAGCATGCATTCCAAAGGGAAGGATTCACCTTATCTGGCATAATCAGCAATTTCTAGATTCGAATTAGCATGCATTCCAAAGGGAGGGATTCACCTTCTTTAAGTTAAGAGAAGATAGGGATACGGCAAGAACACAGAATTCTATAAGGAATTTGCATTTGAGTTCATGTGTATCACTTCACAAGGTTCCCATTCATAAAGATCTTTGTTGCATAGAAGAACAGCTCCTACAAACAATTTCTACGGTAGGATTTGTGTTCCCAACAAGGGAAATTTACTAAATGAAGGAAGCAAAATAGATGGCCTAGACTGGTAATACCAACAAAATGCTGGATGGAATTTTACGAAAATCCACTTATGTCTCAGTTCTAAAATCAAGATGATAAACAAGAATCAAGGAGGATTAAGGCTTTTATGTCCAGTGAATTAGATTGGAGCTGCGATGGAAGAAAGGATTTTGACAACCGGCTGTACAATTTGAAGCTGAAACTATTTCTCTATCTACCTTCCTAAATTGTCACTGCTTGAATCCGTTAGAATTGTCAACCTTCTTGCTGTTTTCATGAAGTCACTGCAAGAAATGAGCAAGCAACATAAGATCACGATCAGACAAAAAACTGAGGCAAATTAACAAATTTTGAAAGCCCTCAGGAAAATGGTTTTCTAAGTAAAAGTTAACCAAAATGACACGAACCTGAAAGGTTCATCGCCGATGTGCTTAACAGCACCAGTAACATCTCTGTAAAGCACATTGTTCAGTGTCTCTGAATTTTCTAAGTCAAACATGTCTGCCATTTTTCTATATAGTTCATCATACGAATCAAGTAAGGAAAGATCAAGGGTGCGACCCACGTCCTCTGATTCCATGAAGACTTTACAGTGACCAGTTTCAAGAGAAGGCTCAGGATCTTGGCGGCTATCCTTGTACCAATGCAGAATCTCACAGGACAAAGGCTCGACTAGGCCTTGCTGCTGAAGGGCAGACCCAGAACCATCAGAAAGATTGGATATCTTATCTAACTTGCCTTCAGACCAACTCTTTCCTGTAAGAACTGGTGAGACTGCATCGCCCGAGCAGCTTAGAGAGATCTGCTGTTCAGTAAGTATTGGCTGGCCAAAAAGTACAAGCTGGGGTGTCTTTGCATCATCAGGTTTCTTTGAAGTCTGGGAAGAATGAGACATAGTTAAAATGCAAGAAACATTCTCACTGAAGCTGGACTTCGGAATGATCGGACCATGTGAGCTTCTATCATGTGTAGCAGCTCGATTATGTAGGGGCGGGAAACCAGCCGGAAGTAGACCTGTGTGCAATTTATTGAAGTGGAAATCTGATAATGGTAAACCATAATGAGCATGCCTGGCTCCCTGCATGCCAGCAGGATTGTTGTCGGGCAGACAACCAAGGGGGTTGCTGGGGAATTTTGGAATCGGAAATTGGCCATCGAGGGGTAAATCTGGATGTTGTGGCAGTCTCAACTTCTTCCTTGGTGATGAGAAAGGAGAGAGATGGAAGTAGGGCATGTTAGATACCAATTCCACTAGCCAAGGGTTGACCCGCTTTACATTCTGAAGTAAATCTGGCTCGTCCCATGTAACCTGCAACATATTCCCCCACCTCATAAGATAGAGCTGTAGAACAGAATTTGAGCAGTTCAAAATGACATACAAGTCAAAACGTTAACTGTTTCCAAACATGGAACATGGTCATATCAATCAGGCTTGAGGTCCCACTCATCGGGATCCCAAGAAGAGAAATTAAAAAGTAGGTGCTTAAGGTGTACAACTCAAGCTCAAACTAAAGTAACCAGCAGGGAAGTATAGCAAGATATCACTCAATCTCCCAGAATGAGAACTCTGGCCTGTATGTGAACAAAGACCTGATTAGCAATTATATCAAACGGCGACGGCTGAATTAATAGTCGACTATGAAATTAGGTAAAAACTTACATATCGACTGAAGAAAATCAATTTTGTCACTTGCGATTAAAAGAAATGAATCAGGGATATCGTATGGAGAATGTTGAATCTACTAACAGTGTATGACAGAGAGTAAATTGAGATTAGAAGAAGACGTTACCTGCAGAAGCCCCCATGGTGAATCGGACCAACGCAGAGGATCAGCAACATGAACAGAAGATATTGTCCCCATGAACCAACTAATACGTGAAGAGTCCTCAGTTTCAAAGGCCATTTTGAACCTCATCCCTGACCTCCATCGGATCTGTAGTGCTGTTTTCACCAATGAAGCCTTAACACAAAATTCTGGAGTACTAGCTCGAGGGTAGTAAACAACCTCAAAAGGCTGCCCTTTTGCAGCTAAAGTTGCAGCTTCAATAACAGATTCAGGCTTCACTTTACGTCTACCAATAAGACCACCATTCGAATTCGAATTATTCCCATTCCAACTTCTCATCAGCTTATTCTCATCTTCCCTCAAAAAGGCAGCGAACCCACCATAAGGCACAACACAATTGCCTCCTGCAGGATTCCACGAAGACTCAGGCCCACCTCCAATCCCTCTTTTCGCTCTCCGGATTCCAACACAGAGATCTCCATTCTCAGCCCTCAAGAAAACTATTGAGTCCCCAGCTACAAGCTTCTTGTGATTTACAAACGTACTCCAACCAGTGGTTAGAAGATGCCTCCTAGGCGTTCCTCTATATATATGCCTGAACTTCCAGGTATCACCATGAACATCCTTTGCAAGAATGTTCTGCACAGGAGGGTCCGCAGAGTAATCTAGCCTTGGAAAAATAGTCTCCGCACAATATCTTGGCACAGAGAAGCCTCCACCATTGTTAGCATCGGATTGAGTTAATGTCTTGGCGAATGAAGCCGGCTTATTATCTTGTGCTTCTGTTCCATTCGTACCAGTTTCTTGGTCATCCAAATCAGGGTCGTTGGCATTTGTTGGTGTCAACTTCATTTTGGCGTAGACCTCATCCGTCTCAGGATCGGCCATAAATTTGACAGCAGAGACTCTGCAGAGAATATAAGGTGGTAATCGAGGTGAGCTCCTGAGATCAACCGGACCACCGGCGTGTTCGGCGTGGCCTTGAGGGAAGTAAAAGACTTTAGAGTTCACAGCCGGCATTTGGACCATGCCGCCGGCACAAGCATGCCAAAGCTGAGAGTCCAAGCACTTCTCTAGCTCTTTCATTTTCTCTTTTGGTTCCATGTACGTAAACAGTTCAACACTATTCGAACATAAAGTTTTCTCCTTTACCGCCACTGATATAATACGTCTCACCAAGTGCTGCAAAACCCACAAAAATCAAACAAAGTTTAAGTACCACTTTGACAAGATCAAGCTGAGGGAAATTAACTAAGCACAATTCAATCGTATCATTATTACCTTATAAAGCATATAATATGATCAAAAGTTCTTTCTTATTTCTAAGCAGAGAGAAAAACTACTCTTCTCAGCTAGACACTGAGAGTAAAAGGATTATAACCAGAAACAGAGTCCTAAGTTCAACTTGGTATCTGCAAGAATTTCGACATTACTGACTGAAATTTCCTGCTACCAAGCTTCTTCACTTCCGGTAATTTTCTGTTTCAAAAGTTCCACAAGTGCCAGAGCTATAGATATCATTCACATGCTCCTCTCCTGAACTGAAAATCTTAGCTTCAAAGAATCTGAGTGGCTACTTTTCAACAACACGTATATAATAACAGTTGCAAGCCCAAAATTGGAGACAGAGACCTGGCTTGCCTTCACACACAGATTCTTCTGTCAATCAACCCAGAAAATTAAAGGAAAAGATCTTTCATATCCCAAGGAGCTCTGTTCTTTCAGCTATTAATAACAGGGAACACAGAATAGTCTCAGCAAATTTTCTCTCAACTTCGTAGATAAAAGGCGGAACCTTTGAGTCACACAGACTCAAACAGAAGCAAAATGAATAGAAAAATCACAAGAAAAGAAAAGAAGCCATGGTGGTGAATCTTCATGTAGTTCGAAAAGATTCAATCAAAGACATCGATGGCCGACAGAGGAGCAGATAAAAAGCCATCCCTCGTCAGGAGAGAGAGAGAGAGAAAAAGAGCTAAAATTTGGATCATGCAACAGTACAAAAAGCACACACATACACACAAAACACTGAACGAACAGAAAAAAGGACCTTAAAGCTTCGAACTTTATTGTTCAATTTTACTCATTGGCTAGGACTTTATATTTATTTATGTAATAATAATAATAATAACAATTACCCATTTAATTATCTATCATTTTACCGTCAATTCTAGATTTCTTACCATTTTCTTCGGATCTGAAGAAACCTGTGTATCTTCAGAAGCCAGCAAAACAACAAAGATCTTTAAGGATCCTGTCCACTCCAATTTCTTATTCACCTGTCTTCTTCTTTTAAATCATATAATAGTCCTATACTCATTCCCTATTCCCTGCTAGCGCCATAGATATTAGTCTCAAGGTACTTTATACATATATATATATATATATATATGATTAAAGATGAGTAATGTAATGAAGACAAGACAATGGTGAGATCTTGATGCAAGTGATCGTTAACTGAAGTGAGGGCTGCTCTTAAAGCAAGGCAGTCATGAACTAGATAAGTTGAACCCTAGTTAAAAGATCTCTTGTACGAGAAGTCAATGCCTAACTGAAACCGTTTTTCACATTTTGTTTCTTGCTTTCCTCGCTCCCTTTAAAAAATATTATAAATATGCCTCTGAATGAGACTTAATAATTTTTATGTTGAACAATTAAATTTATAATCCGTATTGTAATAAAGTCAAGTCAAATCGACAAACTCCAACGCAAATGGTTATCTCCTTTTGTGAGAATTAAAATAGGATTATTAATTATACGCTTTTTTTTTAGCTTTATAAAGAGTTTATTTTTGTAACTTGAACGAGTGACTTTTTAATCACAAAAGAACAATTTTATAGATTGTTCCAAATCTCACCCTCTGTAATTATAATAAAGTGATAATGTAAAATTGAAAGATCAATTCAAGTATTGAAGTTTCTACGTCAAGGTGGAATAATGATCAATGGTCGAATATCATTACTTAAAACAAAGATATGGAATGTTTATCAAATTAATATAAGCTTAATCTTCAAACTCTCAAAGTCTGGCTTGTATGAAAAAAGATGTTATTATCACCAAAAAGAACATTATTTAATGGGCTAACCATATAATTTTTAAAATAATTTTATTATTTAAAAATATTCTCATTATTTTAAATTACTTAAAAACTCTAAAAAATGACATTTTATTAAGTTTTTATCCAATTATTTTGACATTGACCATTTATAAAGTTTTGAGTTAAAATAATTATATAAGCTTTATTACGTATACAATCTCATACGAGAATTTTCATAGAAGAAAGGACAAACTCTTATACATAAGATTCTTCGTTTTGTGAGAGTTAGAAGAGGATCACCATTAAACGTAATCTTTCCTTTAAATTTTAATGACTTGAACTCGTAACCTCATAGTCACAAATTCTTTATAGAAGAAAGAATTTCGAAATGACCGCATTCTTGCTTAACTTTTGCTAGGAGCTTCAATAACAAGAATACATTATAGAAGATAGAAAACATAAAGACTAGAGAGAATAGTTCCTGTCTAAAAAAGTATGGTGGTCCAATCAACTAATAGCCAATTAAACACCTATTAAACTAAATGATATCAATACTGAGGATTTAATATTATCTGATTCATTGTCGTTTTGACCACCAATCAACGGTCCAGTACACAGGCATTACTTAGTGATGCAATATTAAATATATATCAATTTTCTAAATCTTCCTCGCATATCAAAACTCTTTTCCATAAAGTTGATATTTGAGTCTTTTACTGGTGTGAAAATTATAATTCACGTGACAATTATATGATAAATATAATATTTTTGTTAATATTATTAATGAGAGGTTTAATAACAAGTTATTTCTTAAAAAATTAAGAATTTTGTAATTCTAAAAATTAGAATTACAAAATTTAATAAAGTTCCAATTTTTTAATAAAATCAATTAATTTTTAATGATATATAATAATATAATTTTTTATAAAAAGTGTAAAACTAAAAGAAAGATTTACGATCTTTTGCTTAATTAATTAGTGAATTGATGAATAATTAGCCTTATTTAATCTTTTAATCTATAGTCGGCAGTCCCTCAGAATGTAGCACTCAAATGCGGCAATGACCAAAGTGGGCATTACAAAACAAAACACTTTTTAAGGAACAGAGGGCCAAATTGTGAGAGAGAGAGATTGTTGCCGAAGGACATTGAAAGAGATTGATGAACCAAAACAAGAACATTAGCTGCAACTGTAAAGGGGCCTACCCTTTAGTTAAAGAAGTGGGATGGAACAAGCAAATGGTGGTTGAAGAAGAAAAACAAACCAAAGCCAGAACGTGCCTCTGAGCCCACTCTTCACCTTGGAGCATCATCATTAGAACTCAAAACCCATTACGCATCACCAAATAAAAATCCTGCCGTGCCCCACTTTCAACATTTACAGTGGTCTTCCTCCGTCCACCCTCATTGGCAACAAATTAATTGAGAATAGAAAAAAAGATAAATCGAACATTTCACTCTTGCCAAGATTCGTTTTATGTGTTTAAGGATATTTTGAGGTTAGCTCAAACATGGATGAAAACTCCATGTTCTAAGGAACTACCTAAGGTTAATGCACTTTGAGGTAAGGAACTTGTGCATTTAACCATCAAATCAAACTGAAGAAGATCGAAACATTATATCTGAAAGCAAGACCACCAACAAGGAGGGTCACGAAAATAGAGACCTAACATATTAGTACTGTTTAATGTGTTAAGGTTTCCTAATCTTGTTTCATGGTGTCTGTTAGGATCAATCCCTTTATTCTCACATTACAATGTCCCACCCTCTCTCCCACCCAACTCTTTGATTTATGGGGCATTAAAGATGTCCTATGCTAAAACAACTTGCACTTTCTGACTCTGTTATCGTCCTTTTATAAAGTATAAAATGCAGCATAGTACTGAGATGCTAAGTTTGGAAATGCACAATACAACACTAAACACGGTGGCATTTACCTACTTGCCCATTAAATGTCCTGATAATTGAAACTTTTTTTGCTTTAGGGCATGTGGGGCGGATTTATCATGGTTGAATGATTTTAAGGGAAGTGTCTTGAGTTGCATTCAAGCATTTGAAAAGAAACTTGTCATTTTGACCCTTTTCGGTTCTTGTTTCTGTATAAACAAGAACTGGAAACTGTGTATAGCCTGCTAAGTTTAGGAATCCTAATTATACCTGAATCTACCAGCTAGCAGCTGTAGACCCTTTTAAGCTCTCAGGAAATGAAAATGAACCAACAAGTAGACACACCACTTTCGATCTCAGGCTGGCATTGTATGCTACTAATGCCGCAATCCAGCTAATGAAACGTAATGTTCAGATCGCTCTGCGATGAACTACATGCATCCCATTGTAATGATGTTTAACGAACTTTCTCAAAATGGTTATTGCTTTGACCTCATACTCATGCTTGTCCATAATATAGTACAAAGTTACAAATGGTAAAACAAAAGACTTTACCAAACCTACGAGCCTCGATCTTGATGGATACATTTACGTCCTTCCCTTCAAATGTAAGATTTAAGTTTAAAACCCCATGTAATGAAGAGGTCTTGAATTACAGGACTGAAGTTTTCAATTTGGTTTTTAGCTAACTTGGCTCGAGTCGATTAATCCTCTAGTTGGGAATTGGTTTGATGATAATGATGGTTTTATCTTGAACAAAGTTTGAGTCTTAAAAAATGTGGATAGATGGGGTTGTAAAGCAGCCGTTTGATATATTAAGCCTAATATTATTTTTAAATTACCTAATGGGAGGGGTAATAGAAATAAAATAAATGGCCTGGTTTTGGGTCTTGAGAAGAAATGAGGTAAGATTATGATCAAGTTGACAATCACAAGACAAAGGATACTGTTGACTCGAAACATAAAAAGTAAACACTTGTTTAAAAGAAAAAAAGAATAAAGAAAAAAGAGTCTAAGAAAGGGTTAGTGCAATGATCTACATCCATTCATTGAATTGAAGAGCGATTTATAAATGTTGAGTTGCTAATAAAATAACAAAAAATCTGGTGTAATCAATATGCAAATCTCTAACTTATTGGCATAATTACTTGTCGAACAAATAGGAGAATCAAAACAAACAAAGATTTAATCAAATAAACTACTAAAATAAGAAAAATCGGATTATAACAACCGCTAAGGCATGATCTCAACACTCTTCCTTTGATAGTACCTGTAAACTCCAAACTTTTAACTTAAGAACTCAAATTTGCTTATAGGAAGAGTCTTGGTAAAAATATCAGTAAGCTAAAATTCTGTCTTACAATATAGTAAACATATGTCTCCATTTTCTTGCACTTCTCTTAAAAAATTTAACTTAATATTGAAATGTTTTGTCTTCCTAAGAAATACTGGATTATTTGAGATTGCAATGGTTGCTTGATTGTCAATAAATGCTTTTGTGCTCCCCTTTTGCTGCATGTATAAATTTGTCAAGATCTTCCTAAGCAACACAACTCTGCTTCAACTTTTGATTGGTCAATAATCTTTTGTTTTTTAAAAATCCAAGAGAACACTCACGAATCAAAACTAAAACAATACCTAAAAGTTCTTTGTATATCATCAGTTGACCCTTCCTACTTATTGTCAGAATAAACATGAAAATGAAAATTCTGATTATAATAAAATTTAACTCCATAATGAAGAGTCCCTTTGACTTATCTTAGTATTCATTTGGCTGCTCTAAAATATTCTTGTTGGCCCCCGAACTTTTTCTTGATGAATAAGCATGATTTAAATTAATTATGAGGTCTTTATGGATTTATTTTGAGGAGTTAATTATTATGTTAATGTTAGTAAGATTTTATGACATAGGTTAATTGAATTAAAGTGTTAAGGTAGTAAGAT
>JANZXP010000004.1:30157838-30195616 GCA_027576715.1 Erythroxylum flavicans | reverse complement strand
CATAGGATTAATAAGATAGGACATTATTAATCCAGACAGACTAGCACATGTTATACTCCTTGATTTGATCAAGCAGTAGATCTCACAAACTGTAAGTATGAGTTGTTTAGAGTTAATATGTGGATGCTTACTAATGGTAGGATAACCCGCTATGAGATTATCATATGGATGATCTATCGAATGTCAAATCTCATCATAGCAATGGTGTAAATATCCTTAGACTTGAGGTACCTAAAGATATCTTGGATACTAATCCTGTGCTTTGACATCATTCTTTGTTACCTTAAGACGAGGTTGCTCTTAAGGTGGTGATTAGGTATAGCTATTGGTGTTCGAAGGTAATTGGGTAGCCAATAAAGAATTCACCACTCCTAATAGAAGGAGATGATACCCGTGACCTCTCGATGGGTCATTACTCAGGAGTCTCTGGCCAGAGCAGTTATGTGTCATAAAGAGAGTCTTCAATGACACATATTGTAATGAGATCCCAAGACAAGAACTAATATCACTTGGACTAGATGTGACGTAATCAGTCTAGTGAGAGTTGACACATAGGCCATACTCCGAACCAAGTGGGGTATAGTATGGTGAAAGGACGAATTGCATGGTAATTATCTATGGAAAGATTCATAAGTTGGATAATTAACTATCGAAGAGTTCATGTGTTAATCCACTTATATTCCGACAAATTGTCATCATGAAACCCTTCATGATTTGCTTGAATTAAATGTTAATTCAAGTGCCTAAAATAACCGAGAACCTAAGGGTCACACACATAAAAGATCGAATAAAAAATAAGTGTGTATGGCCTAATTTAAGCAGGCCATAATCCTGGCCGAAGGCTAGACAAGCCACGATGGTGGCTAACATCGTGATAGAGGCTACAAAATGATTTCTTCCACTTCTTACACACACAAGTGATAGCATAAGGGCTCTAGAAGAGTTCTAGAGTGAGAGTGAGGTGTCTTGAGTCTTGTTCTTGCAATTCATGCAATTGTTGCATGAATCAAAATGCATGCAACAAAATTCTTGACCTATCTTCCATCATCATGAGCATCTACTAAAACTCATCTAGTTTGGTGCTCAAAACACCCTTGTACATTATTTCTTCATCTTCTTTACGTGTTCTTGGGTGATCAAGGAAAGGTTTGGCATTTGCAACAACCCAAATAAGGAGAAGAAATAAGAAAGGAGGAGATACAAAAGTTTAAAATGTTTTATATTTCATATTCTTTACATATTCTTACATGCATGTATGATCTTGTGGTTTTAAGGGTTGTCATAGATTCTGAAACTTCCGCTACATACGCATGCATGTGATGCATGCAACCATGGCTAACCTAACAATTAGTAAATAGAACATTTTTATATTTGAAATATACATTAGTAAATAACTATATAAATAAAGATATAACATTAGTAAATACTCTTTTGTAAATAGGAGACCAGAACTACAGCAACAATTCTAAATGTTGCATATATAAGACTTTATTTAAACATTTTTTTAATTTTGTTGTCTTTTCTTATATGTAACGACAAATTACTGTTATTGTTTCCTTTTAATATTAGTAAAGGCAACATTTTAAAAATTGTTGCATTATATTAATTTTTAGCAAAACATTTTAAAACTATTTCAAACATATTATTGCCTAAAGCTCTTTTTGCCATAATGAAAGATCATAATATAATTTGTTATTAAGGGTTACATGCTCCATTAATGAATTCAATGAGTGTGAATAAAGAGTGCACTATAGTACTATAAAAAATGATGATCATATTTGATGACAATCAAGAGGGAAGATAAGAAGATTACATATGACAGCTAATTTAAGGAATTAAGGATTTAATTCATAATTTGGGGAATGAATAGTATGTTGGTGAGATACAACTGGGCTCCAAGCTAGTTAGGGTGGATCCATTACAACATATTAGACCATACATGTCGCTAAAACTAATGAAACCTTGACAAGAATAAGGAGTTTTATTTATTTGAGTTTAAATTTGTGAGGGTAATATAACATTAAGGTTTTTTTAACACTCCTAAATATTAGGATCTTATATAAGTTTTAGTGTAAATATTGACATTAAAAAAAACTTTTTACCCTATAATTCTACTTTAGATTCTTAATATATTTAAGTTTATCCTCAAAGATATATTCCTTTAGAACATGTAATTGAATCCTTGCATATAAGAGTGGCAATGGGCTCGAAGTCCTTTACAAGCATTTTGAACTTGACTAAAACCCTTATCAAGCGTAGATTATCCTAATTGAGCCTAATCTTAATTGGGCTTCAGGTGATCTAAATTTTTTGGAAATACCAAAAGCCTTAGACCACATATACTCTAACCTGAAATCAGCCTGACTTATCAAACTTAATTAATTCTTTGTTCAAATCTGACTCCTCTTTAGTCTATATTGCATAGTGTCGCTATGGCTAAGGTAATAATAATCAACAAAAATTGCAACAAAAGACATGGAGATAGAGCTTTCAAGCCACAATAATCATAATAAATATGTTGTCAATAACAATCACTAATTGTGATTCATAATAATAATAACCCATTTGTGAGATAGAGATGGAGACGTCAATAACAATCACAAGTTAGGACTCAAAAAGAATTTAGGTATGATTGTAAGCAAAGGAGGGAGCCTAAATTTTGAAAAGGAGTGGATGGAAATCTTAGTAGCACAAAGAAGATCACTTTCCTTTAAAGGTAAGAATGATCCTGAAGCTTATTTAGAGTGAGAGGTAAAGATAAAATTAGTTTTTGACATTCATTATCACTTTAAGGAGAAGAAGGAAATTAATCTACTATTAGTAGAGTTCATTGATTATATCATAATTTGGTGGGATCAAATAGTTACTAACAGGAGAAGAAATCATGAGTGACCTATATAAACTTAAAATGAATTAAAGAATCTTATGAGGAAGAGATTTGTTCTAAATTATTATAATAAGGATCTATATCAAAGGTTAGATATTCTTACTTAAAGGTTGAAGAGTATAGAAGATTATCATAAAAAGATAAAAATAGCCATAATCTGAGCCAATATAGAGGAGGATAAAGAAGTGACTATGGAAAAGTTCTTGAATGGCTTAAACATAGACATAGCCTATATAATGGAGTTTCAACAATATGTAAAGTTATAAGAGATGGTGCAAATTGACTATGAAAGTGGAGAGATAGTCAAAATGTAAGGGAATATCCAAGTACTCCGTTGGTACTAACATTTTTTAAAGGCCCAATTTGAAAAAAGAAGATAGGGATTCTTTCTAAGTAAAAATTGTGCCATATAAAACCAAAGAGGATATCTATAATAAGACATACGTATGTTTTAAAATAGAGACATTAAATGTTCTTCATTGTTTAGGAACAAAATTAATTGCATTTTGATACCCAAAAATGTAGGTTATGATTATAAAGAATAATGGAGAGTTAGAAAGTGCAAATGATTCCAAAGAAAAACAAACTAGGCCACCACTAATTCTAGTGATAAGGGTGTTGACTATATTATTGAAAGCGAGATGCTTATTATTATAAGGGAATTAAGATATATAGTATGATTATTTATGGATGGAGTTACACTAATGTAGCTAACACTATCCTTGTAGAGAAATTAAGTTTGTTTACTGTGAAACATCTAAAGCCATATAACCTTCAGTAGTTAAATGAATATAGTGTTACTAAATACGTGTTGGGTTTTTTCTTAATTATTAAATATCATAACAAGGTGCATGTTGGTAATATTCAATTAGGAAGGCCTTTAGAATTTGATATAAGGGCAATAAAAGATGAGTTTACCTGTAGTTATTATTTCATCCTGAACAATAAACTTATCATTCTATAAATCTTTGGCACTTAAACTAGTCTATGATGACCAACTGAAATTGGAAAAAGAGAATGTAAAAAGAAAAATGAGAGTTAAAAAATCAAGTAATATCGTAAATGTTCTTTATAGCAACCAATCCATGATTATACCTTTGTATAAAGATGCTTATTTCCCTTTTGAATTAGGCAAGGATTCAAGGACGAATCCTTTTGAATAGTAGGGATATGATGCAAACACAACTAGTCTAAATAAAAGATCAATTGTATGTAGGCTCGAATTAATTGCAAAAGCTATAGTTGGTGAAGTTTTAGAGGTAAAACACTTATCTTTAACTAAATACGATATCTAATAAGGACATAGCTCAAACCTCATCTAACTTTACAAACATATAAGAGGATCCATTAACTCAGCCATATGTGTGCTCTATACCATATCTAACTTCAAAGAGTTACAAAAGGATCTATAATCTCTAGATGTGGGCCTAGATGTAGATCATGCCTAATAGTGTTAGAAGTACTCATAGTCAATATAGTCTAGCCCACAGTTATGCCTAATCAAAACCCTAATTTTTATTTAAGTATTGAAATGATAATTTTTTTGTTTTATATGTATAACATGTTTCTTTTTAGCTTAAGACAATTTTGAAACATTTGTTATTGAGAATCGTCAAAGCTTCTTTTACTTTTATTTTTTCATAGAACTTAGAACTAACCAAAGAATTCTTTCTCTGTGTCATTTAAATGCCCTATAAAATTGAATCTTTAATTCTTTATAATTAATGAATTATTTCCTTTATACATATGTTTTAACTTTATTGGGTTTGATTCAATCTTATTCATTAGTTCTCTAGGGAGTATTCCTAGGCAGGTTCATATCATTATCTAAATACTATGGTACACTAGTTAGAGCTAGGCCAAAGCATAAGTGGAAAGGAAATAGCACTAGGTCCTCTAAATAGGACGCCTTGAAGAAAATAGTGAGAAATGCAAAAAATTATCTTAAAAGTTACACAACATTCCAAACTGAAACTTCCTAAGAAAAGTGAAAAATTGAGTGCCCTTAACACAGGTTAAAAGATCATAATATAATCCAAGATTAAGTGAGGAGTTACAAGAAATTGTACCAAATGGGGCAACATATAGCATAGATAATTTGCTTGAGCGAACCTTCAAGCACATGCTTTTCTTACAAACTGTGACCAAGTATATGGAAATAAGTCTTTTCTCTTCGTTATTTATAATGCCAATATAGTAATTCATTTCCCTTATATTATTTATTTTATCACAGTTAATTTCTATTTATTTTATTAAGACCATTTTATTCTCAATAAAGGCATGAATAATCAATAAAATTGAAATGCTCAAAACCTTTTTTTTCCAAAAGAAACCCGATAAAATATAAAAGGCCAAAGTTTATATTTAAAAGGCCAAAGTTTATATTTTAAAAGGCCACTCTACATTTTAATTCAAAGGACCCATGCCAAATAGTGATCAAAATCAAATCCACAAGTCCAAAAATCATTGAAGTAAGGCCAATCTTTAGGCTTTTTTTTTCCAAACCCGAGGACTCATTCTAAATATTTCATTTTTTCTTTAAATCCCTAAGACTTACTTTAGCACTTTATTTCTAAATATTTCATTTTAGGCATTGTATCTCTAATTCCAATTATAAGTGTTTCCCAATTAAAAACCCTGCAATTCATTCTAGGCATATTCTTCTTTTTTCAAGTTAGGGAAAATCATAAACTCATAATTATCCATTCATAAGCTTCCTTACATTGCTCGACCAATCTAAACTCAAGAGACCCTCCATAATAGGACTCACAATCACCTAACACCTTTTTCCATGGGATGCTCAAAACCCAAGTAACAAATCAATCCCATCAACTACAAACTCTTGGACCAAATGCCCCTAAGGTGGTTCAACATGTTTTTACCTCAAAATATGTGAAAGTCTTATGTCTGAGCCCCCTTGATTCCATTGTTCGGCTCACCAAATGATTTATCTTGAAACACATTATTGATAGATTAATGTGTGATTGTGAAAGTTTACCTAATAATCAGATTTCATATTAAATTGTGAATGGTAACTCATCACATTTCAATTCCCTTTCTTTTTCTCCTTATATGCGGCCCCTAAGGCACATGTAATTTTCCCATTTGGTGGACAATGGACCCCTTTCCTTTTCTTAACATGGCTAAGAGCCCCCCTTTATTTCCAATATCAGTATACATAACCTGGCCCTTTCCTTCCCTTACTGGTCGTTGATTGAGTTAGAACCGTCTGTTGTCTTTGTCTTTACTCCTGCTGAACCTTAAACAGTAAAACAAGTACTTAGACTAGAAACATGATTGTTCGAGAAACGAACTGGTCCCCTTTTATCTTCCATTCATTTTGACAGTTGGCTTTCCTTCATTGGTTTTCTTCTGCTACTGTATCCAATTTCTGCTTTAGTTTCACCTTTAAGGTGATATATAAAGACCACAACTTGAAGTTTATCAACTATGTACAGTACTCAGGTTCTGTTCCGAGAGCCATATGCATGCAAAATGTGGTTTCATTAAGGTTTATGGCGTAAAACAGTGGCTCAAAAGTTCATTCTCATCCACATGTTGACGAGCTTTCTGAATTTTGCTACCTGGTGATCCTACTGATGCATACTTCTGTTTGTTGCCTTTAGTACATTCTAATGCAAATGAACAGGGTCAGCTATCAAATAAGGAAGTTCATACACTAGAACCATTTGTAGTGAAGAAAGAAAAAAAAAAAATGAATCAAAGCAAAATTTGAAGGAAATGATAGTTAACATTTCAAGTAGTCAGCATTTAGCGTGGGAATGTTCAGAAGCATCTGCTACTTTACAACTTAATAACAGATGAAATCATATTTAGAGTGAAAGGGAGTAATGAGAAGCTTAACGTATTCAGGTTAACATTAATAATTTACAGAAAGAATTTCTCATCGACAGAAACATCAAGATCATCCAAATTAGTTCCTTCCATTTCCAAGTTCCAAGATCATCCACTGATTATCGCGAGATGTCCAAGTCTTGAGAGTAGCCCAATTGTTCCATTTCCCAACTCAGCCTTGAAGCAACTCGTTCATGAGAAGGTACGTACTCCTAAATATAGATCATGCACAAGTAAGCAAAACTATAATACTCTTACTCAACACTTAGCATAACGAAAGTGAACAAATCTTAGGCCAAAAAGGACATTACTCTCATTCTACCTCCAATTTCTTCACCAATTCCTTTGCTGTTGGAGCAGATACAATAATAGTACGTGCACTAGGATTTATGAATCCTTCCTCCACTGCTTTGTCAATGAATGAGAGGAGAGAGTTGTAATATCCATCGACGTTCAACAAGCCAACCTTCAATAGCAGACACCATTAAGCTTTAGAAGATAACGCAGCCATTATGTCAAGCAAGTGGAAAAATAGTATTCTTTTTCCTCGCCAGCATATTAAAAAAACTGTATCAATGCAGTCACGAGTCTGTACCGGTTTGTCATGTATCCCAAGCTGAGCCCATGTTATCACTTCAAGTAACTCTTCAAGGGTTCCATAGCCACCTATAGGATGCAAGTCTTTTGAGTTAAATTTGATTGCAATTCTTTCAAAACATGTTTTACTAATCTTACCAAAAGATCCATATAATTGAACCAACTTGAAAGTAAAAGAAATTCAAGATCAATTAATTGATTAGTTCCACAGCTAAAAAGTGACGTTGGTCTAATAATCATGGTGATTATGGCTTTAAACCTTGTACCATTAGGCTATTTCTGTTCCTTCTTTTTGTTGGACTGGGAAGGGGAGGTTGATCAAGCATTCTTCCCCTGTCCTAAAGATTATCTTTAATGCAACCATTTCGAAACACATGCACAAGCATCTGCCCACCTTCACAGGTCATAATGGCTCTTATCTTATCATGTTACGGATAGTATGTCTTTTATCTACTGTGGTCGTAGCTTGTGGGGCTTAAATGATAAGGATACACATGAAGAGTAAATTGACTGTTTTGTCCACAGTATATTTTATTTTCCCAGGTTCTTGAAGTATGATAATTAGTGCCTTGTGAAGGGAAAGAAATCATTGCCTGTTGGGTGCAGGTACTAGTTGGCCTGTACTCTATCGTATACTCTGTCTCTCTGTTGTGGCTTCACTCTTTGCTCTTAATATGCTAGCAAATAAATCTTGCAGTAGCAGTACAGGCTAAGCCTTAGGCCTAACCTTAGAATGGAGAACATCAACAGGTTTCTTTGCAGCTCTAATTTTCAGTTTAAGATGTTGATGGGTCTAAGTGTAGGACTTTAGACGATGTTCTACAACATAGCTGCATAGAGGTTTGTGAGAAGTTCAAAAGGCTGTGTTATTTTTGGCTTGAAAGTGTGATTATCCCAGGATTGCCAGATATCATTTGTGGTATCAGAAACAACAGTCGCCCCAAGAAAGTTTCATCTTATAAAAGTATGACATATTCCACGCCTCCATTATTTCGAAGTTAAAAATGGAATGTACCCCTGTTTTTGGAATGCTTCCCGTGGACCCACTCTTATTTAGCTACTCAAGGATATGTAGTTGTTCAGCTCAACTGATCCTTGTCTATTAAAAGGTTTGGAGGAAGAGTTATCTTGAACAGTAGGTGGCAAGGATTCAAAGAAAATGAAGCTCTTGGAAATTCTATGCATAATCAAAGCATGACAAATTACCAATTTTGCATTGGAAAAAAAGGCCGCCTTAATTTTCCTTTATCTGAAATTTTGTAGAGCTTAGACTGACCTGGCAAGGCGATAAATGCATCTGAATGTTTAGCCATCTCCGCCTTTCTTTGGTGCATACCGGCAACAGCCTTCACTTCCCCTACTGTTTCACCAGTTAACTGCAATTAAAAATCACAGAAGAAATCAATAGAGAAAGCATTGACAGAGAGAGAAGAAGGTTTTGACGTGTGGTACTGCCAATTATCATTGCAGAAATAGTGTTGTTTAATTCAAAGAGACCCAGCAACTTACTGTCCAGCAGCTTCTCTGACCAATAAATGAAATAGGGAAAGAGAAATGAAATGATGAAAAGAGAAAGTTAAACTAAGAACAAACATACAAGTAAACTTGGAAGACCACGGAAAGAGAAGAACCGTAACATATGTGAAAAATGAGTACCAAGTGATACATCATGAACAAAGTTATGAAGCACTCATAAGGGAAACATATGTTTTGGGTTGAGAGAAACAGAACAGGCTGACAATTGAAAGGAAATGAAAAAGGAAGTAGCAGAAAAACAAAAACAGAAACAAAGAAAGCATATCCACACCCACACAACATATTTTTTTAAAAAGCAAGTATTGAAAAGGTTGCAGCCTTTCAAGGTTTTTAAGGAACATAATGAGAAAAGATTGAACACTTTTTCGAGCTCCAGCAGACATACCTCTCGAGGCATGAGTGTCTTGGGAATAACTCTGCAGGAAGATAATAACATGACAAGAGTCAGTTCATAAGCAATAATCAGGACATAGCCAAACTCATTGATTTTGTTTCTTAATCTATTTCATCTTTTTCAAACTTTGTTGAAAGATCATAATCACCCGATAACATGACGACCGCCATCATGAACAGATTGAGAGACTAACCCCATCAAACCTATGCTGCCTCCTCCATAGACCAAATCAATGTTCCTTGAGACCTGAAAACAAGTCATAATGATATTCAGTTCATGCAAAACCAAAACGGAGCTCTACTGTTTCAAGTGAAACTTGTGGTTTTTAACGTGAGAACGTGCTAAAATATCCAGTCTTTATTCTCCTTCGCGAAGCTCTTTTGCTTTAGCCCACATTCAACTAAACTAAACTTGCTCCTATGGCAGAGACAGAGATATGAAGTACATTAAAGGATTCGACTTTCTTAGCAGAGGAAGATAAAGGAATGGAGAGAATGCACAGAAACCACCAGAGAGAAAAACCCAAGGCTGAAATTTGTTTCACAGCCAAGGAAAAGTTGCAAATTCATATTGCTAGTCCCTCGAACAAAGTTAGGAACAGGTTATAAACAGAGCAACTGTACTATACAGCCTCATTCAACTTCCTTTACGTGTCGAGCATATTATTTTAATGCTTAAACAAAGGATAACTAGAGGCTACCAGTTTTGCTCAACAGACTCAATAGTGGAAACGGTATTTGAACACCAAAAAGGGGTGGCAAGGCACAAAAATCAAAGGCCGAAGTCTTCAAAGAAATACTTGAAAAGAGTACCAGTTCTTTTCCAAGCTCAATTGCAGCATCTTGGTAGCTCCTCTTCTTTCCTTGGCTACTTCCACAAAACACACAAATTCTTCTAAACTTTGATTGGTTCACTTCCTCATTTCGTACCTCCATTTTTCACCCTCCGCCCCTATATGCTCTGTTTAGACCCTTTTGCCTAAAGTACAAGATACACAAGTATCTACTGCACCTTACACTCGGTCTCTGGCAATGCTAAGCTTTTGCATATGTCAATGAACAATGCAAGTATGAATTTGACTTACCATTTTCTTGCTTGTCCACTACGCTCATGTTGAGTACATTTCCTTCTCTTCGTGGGCTATATATAATCCTTAAAACACGTGAATACCCTTCTCTATAGCACGCTTGCTCCACACCAGCTAACACTGGCATGCGTGGACCTCCTGTTCCTTCATTTCTAGAAATTCTCTTTACTAAATAGGAAATATAGATAAATAAATCATAAATGAATTAACATTAAATATCTTACCATTTCATGTTTGTATAGTTAAAGTAAAATTTGTGTTGATACTAAACACAAAGTTTATAATGATGGAGATGACTAGAGAGTGAAAAGAAATAAATAATCAATATTGCTTAGATACATGACAATTCACTAACATTGCATTTGGAGACGACTCATAAGTTAAAATACTGAGACAACTATTACTGGTTTAGATACTTAATATATTGTGGAACTTGGACTTAGAATTAGACTTAGACTGAAAATGATAATGAAAGTAAGGTTTGTTAAT
The DNA here is from genome assembly GCA_027576715.1 of Erythroxylum flavicans. Taxonomy (NCBI): domain Eukaryota; kingdom Viridiplantae; phylum Streptophyta; class Magnoliopsida; order Malpighiales; family Erythroxylaceae; genus Erythroxylum; species Erythroxylum flavicans. The sequence continues at coordinate 30,184,771 of JANZXP010000004.1, read as the reverse complement.
TCAAATTCTATAGCTTATTTACTATGTAATTGTTGAGAAAGAGTATTGTAAGAATATAATAGTATGAAATAAATAAAAAAGGATATAAATTTTTAAGGAAATTCAATTAATTTAGTGTCTATATGGAATAATAATGATTGCAATTCTCATAAAACTAATTTTGTAAAAGTATACTTATATATAAATTCAAATAAGTGTAATTTTATATAATTTATCTCTTATGAAATCTAACTTAATTTAAATACGAATCTAATAGAATATGTAGAATTTCAAATCCTTAAATGTGTCTTATATTATTGGTTTTTGGAATAAGATATAAATATAAACATGCCCGTGTTCTAAACTATACAACTCACTACTTCTCTATAGCTCTTTCCTATTAGGAACATGGGCATATACATGTTCATGTTTTTGGTCGTATCTTTCTTAAAAAAATCTTCTATCATTTTAATATGCTCTATGTTTTAACCTTTTTTTTGGCTCTTTTTTTAGAGAATACGTTATATCAAATAACTATATTCATCCAAAAACTTCTAAGAAGCATTAGTGTATGTGAGTCATACACTATAATCTTCACTTAGGAGATATACTTTACATAAGTTGGCTTACACCCTCATCTAGCATCTTAAAATATTAATAAGTCCAACAAAACTTGACCTTTTATATAGTAACTAGCTTTGATGAAATGTTAGCTACATTCTTTGAAGTGTGAGCCTTTTTCAATAAGATTTGACCAGATGCACTCAATTCTCTAATCTTGTGAAACCTCACACCTTTCACCCAAATACCTATCCATCTATCCTTCTCCTAACTATCCATATCCTTTTAAAAGGTATTCGGATTCTTATTATTGATTCGAGCATACAAGACCTAGCCTTCCCAACCATATCTACTACTTCTTCTAACTATGACGTATTATATCTATGACTACATTATGATGCTTCTCTTCTCTAGATAATGTTCTTCTATCTCTTTAACCAGAATTTTTTGTTCCTTTTATCATCAACTTCTTGTTTTTCTAACTCTATTTACACCACTTTTGAGCTACTATTCTCTTTGCTAACTCTAGCATATTCTCTTCATATATGTGCTTTAATATATATTGCTTCTCAAATATTGCAACCTTGAATGTTATCCTATATTTTTTACTAAAATCATGAAACTTGTAGAAGTCTAACTTACAATATTTGACACCTTCCAACAAAAATTTTTTTAATGTAGTTTTGTCATCACTTGTTCACTAAAATGATCCAGATGTAAGTGTCACAACGCAGTATTATCTTCCTTTAATCTACTGTAGCAACTTCTCTAACTACAATTATGCTCTATATTATTTTATAGATTTTTTTACCAACCATAGCCTTTTCATCATAACTATCGCACACTTAACCACACTAATGTTGTCTCTATTAGTTTTATAGCCAAAATCATGTGTAAGTTGTTCAAAGAGATCAAAATTTCTTTAAATGGGATATATGTCTAACATCGGACAACTTCCTAACAACACTATCAAACATCTCGATTCTAAGCTATAGTGTTCCAATGATTTGTAAGCTTTATCACCCTCCAATCAGATAGTACCAAAGTTGCTTGATGTGTATGATACAAACCAATTCTTATTTGGTGTCATATGATGTGAGCATCTCCTATCTATAATATATGATTATTGTATTTTACTAGTTACCCCTTACTTATAACCCTTTCATCTAAAAGCTTTTACTAGTTTTTTGTTTTCATTGGTTATCAACCAACAATGCAACAGTTATGTTTTCACAACAATTGCCTCCTTATGTAAAATGAGTGTGGTTATCAAATATTTGTAAGAAGGAGGTAAAGACTAAAGTATAGTCATTTCTTTATTCTTATCTGTAATAGTCACCTCGAGCCTTAAAAGATTATAAACTATTTGGTTGAAATCATTGACATGTTTTGCTATATATATTCCATCATGCATCTTTATCTTGTATATTTTCTACTTAGACATAACTTATTTGTGAGAAACTTTAATATGTATCGACTCTTTAGCTTCTTCCATATCTCCACAGAGAATGCAATATCCATGGCAAGGTATATAACCTTATTAGCTAAACATAATCTAATGGTTCTCGCTACTCACGCATGTAACTCTTCCTAGTTGAGCTTCTCCATATCTTTTGAATTATTCTCACTCAATCCCTTTAGCATGCCTGTTACACCAATAAACCTACATTGTTTATTGCCATAATTCAATATTTTCAGTTCCATTGAACTTTCCCACTTCAAACTTTGCAACCAAATTTATTGTTACCTCAATTATGTTTTAATACCACTTGTTAATAAAGAATGCAATAAGAATATAATAATATTCAAGAAACAAACCAGAACACAAGAAGATTTTAAGTCTAATTTAGTAAGCCTATATCCTTAGGAGCATGTGTAAACTCTCATACATAGGCTTATAAAAAATGTTTGCATTGTTCAATTTCATTGTTTTAACCTTTGATTTTTCAAGTGCTTCCCAATAAACTCAGACATAGTACACTTGTCAACATTTCTAAGCATCGTTAAAAAAGTAAACTTTTAAAGTAAGGATAAACCTCCTTTTTTATTAGGCTAGATAGAAAATGTGAATAATGATAATAACAAATAGGTTTTTTTTCTTTAATACTAGTGAAATGAACACTTTCAATGAGAAAATAATTAAATTGCAAATAGAAATAAAGATCTTATAGAGCCAAAGTGTGGGTGAATTTTAGAAGAAGAATCATAACAAATGGTGTAAATCATTGATGATTAAAATAATTTAAAATAAGTGGACTAAACTCTATGGTTCAAACTCGATCTAAAACTCGATCGAACCTAATCACATGGATCAGGTTTGATACCAATCAGGCTTTATGTGGCTCAATGCATAATTGGACCTGAATAATTCAATTCGAGCTTGAGTCTGATCAAGCTTCGTCTAACTTAAAGGCTAATCAGGTTAGTTAAGCAAGACTACCTTGACTTGATAATTTAAATAAGCCAAAGATTGCTCTCAATAATAATAATCAATCATTAAAAGTTTTTCCTATCCTGATAAGTGATAAGAATAATTACTTTGATAAATTAAAATAGGAACATAACATTAAAAAGGTACTAGGGTAATAAATCAATTTTTTATTTTAGACCAATGCCATTATAATGGAAAGAGTAAGAGACTATTGGATATTCCAAAGCTTTACATTGAAAATGGTAACCATTTTCATAAAAATATTTGTTAGATTATACATATAATAACCTTATTAGCCATAAGGAACCATCTTTTGCAGATAACACCTTCATAAATGGTCAATAATGTTGATTAACTTTGTATGTAGGAATATAAACTTGTTAGTAGAAGTACATAAATTTTTATGATCCACGTGTACAAAAATGTAGGAAGTTATGGATTATACAACAAAGATGAAATATAATTGATGGATAAACTAATTACAACACAAATAAAAGGGCAAATAACTATTTCTTTGGCTTGATATAAGAGCTTGTTGAAGCTTCTTCATCATTCCGTTTCTTAAGATCATAAACAATTAGCAACTATTGTTAGTAAAAACAAATTCACAACTTATTAAATATTACAATGAGATTACATATAATAGCATTATTCCTTTTAATAATTTAAAATTAATTTCTAAAAACATTGATAACATGCATTTAATAGTTAATGGATCATTTTTTATAATGAAGACAAAAAAATACATGATAAATTATAAGATAGGTTAAGCATATGAAATGTTTTGTGTATGTAGGGCATTTAATTATGGAGTTATAGATATATCTTGCAATGCACACTCATCTTGCAATCACTTTATCCTTAACTTAGTAAAAGAAAAGGAGGGCAAATGGTTCTCTAACTAGGAAATTTTGTCTCGCCCTTTTGGAAAAATATAAGCATCCATTTTCTTTATATTCATCAATCTCGCATTGCTACCTTTAAGATGTATAAACTTTGAAGCAACTTCATATTAGGTGTCTCAGATATTTTAATGCATGATTCAATATACAATTTCATCAAGTGCTTTTAAACCATCCTGTGAAACATAAATGGAAAGAAACTTATTAAGTTGTATATAAATATGAAAGAATTGACTCTAAGATAAACAAAGCAATTATGGTTCACTAAATAGATCTTGTAAACAACATTAGACTTGCCTTAAAGGTTTTATATTCAACATTACCTCTTTACAATCTTAAGAACATAAATGGATTATAAGGATCTCAAAGTTATAACTGATTATATAGTTTATTCACATGGCTTCTTGTAATTGACAAACAAATTTTACAAGCCTTACTAAGATTATGACATTCCTGAATAATCATATACTAATAAGATTCACTAGCAAGTTTGTCTGGCAAAATTAATCAAGAATTAAACAACCTAAACCAGCTACAAGCAAACAAAATAAATTTAAAATAAAATATTAAAGAGAAAAATGTGTAAGATAACTTACAGTATATAAATCGGCTAATGGTTCTAATAGTAAAAGAAAACGTGCTAGCTATTCGTTATAATTAAGATTCCTAATAGCTTGCACCACTTCATTGTACATAAAAAATATTATATAAATCATATCTAATTCTGCAACAATTTTATTAAATTTATGCAAGATAATTAAAATATATCTACATCATTAGATCTTTCTTCAATTAAACTTTTAGTTGGATGGATGATCTCTATTGCATTCACATTCTCTTTACATGTTATAATATAAAAAAAGAAAAAATAAGATAATACAATAGATTATTATAATTATAAAAGTAAAAGACTAATATACCATAAACTATAGAGTTCACCTTAACCATTTTTAGTACCTAACTGATTTTGAGCATACATCAAGATTTTTACAATTTTAGAGTAAGTCGACTATGATGAGGACTCATTATTCGATCATTAGTACTAAAAGTAAACTTGAAAGCAACTATAAATATTAGAATTATTAATAAGTCTTGTGCAATTACTTGTACAATCAAACATTAAGCTTCATTTGACTTCCACCATGATAATAGATCAAAATACTCTTCAATTTTAGTTACAATACCTACTTCTAAATAATTATTCAACTCTATCTTACTACAAGAAATGTTAACACTTTTTTCTTTTATAAATTCCTTATAACAATGATTCAAACTTCCAACTTTTCTTGATGATAATGTATCAACAAAATATTAAGATGATATTGAACTACTGTGATCTAAGTCTTTATCCAATTTTGATTGATAATCATTAAACAAATCATACTAGAAGTGTCTAGTAATATCAATAAATTGTTCAGTAGGATCATCATATAACTATTGATAAGAAAATTGAATTCCCTCTATCTTGTATCTTAGGTCCAACATAGAAAGAACTATTATAATATTATCAATCAAATACCAATAAGTACCAAATTTTTATATCATATGCTTTACTATTGTCTAAATCACCTCATTTGAATGCTAGCTTGTTCTTGCATATGTTAGCAAGACAAATATTCAAAGTTAGATGCTTTGTTCTAGAGTACAACTCAGTAACATTATAAAATAGCAACAATTTCTTAAACTACTTTTTCCAACTCCGATTGCTCTTCTATAAACAAATATGTCTATTGAAAATTTCATTTATTAACTTAATAAACACCTCAATACACTTAATTGTCAACTCAAGCATCTTAAATATAGAGTTCCATCTTATTGGAAATCTGTAACCAACTTCTTAGTGCATAGAATACATAGTTGTCTTACAGTTGTCGTTTAAATGTTACACTTTAATATGCTATGTTATTCTAAATTTTTATACCCTTTTTTTAATCATCTTTAAGTCATTCTTCATTATCAAATTCACTATATGCATAAAATAGTGTATATGGAAGAACCTCTCATCCATCAAGAAGTTCCTAACCTGCAACTTGCCTTTAACTTTATCAACCACAACATCATTCATGCTATAGTTTGAAAGCTTCATGTGGATGTTCCAGTCCATTAAATAATTAACCAATACAACTATCAATCTCTCACTTATATGCAGCTTCAAAAAATAAATAAACCTATTAGTTTATATCATAATAAAAATCAATTATAACATAATCAAAGAACAAATGATAACAAAATTAAAGAAATACCTCAGTATCAACTATATAAAGTCCTATAATTGTCAATATTATGTGTTGTCTTCTCCATACATCATTTCTTCTGATTTTCAGTTATCTGTATGTCTAATGTAATGGTCACTCGTTCAATATTAATAATAAAATCTTTAATATCAAATTTTTTGTTCTTTATAAATCTTAAATATGTATATTTCAATAGTAATACAAGTTGGCATCTTAAAGGTCAGTTGAAGTGAGATAATAAACATCTTAAGTCTTTATTATCGCAAGATCACAAGTGGCGACAATTGTTTCACTTTTTCCTTTTATTAGATCAGTGTCTTAAAAAGTTTAACAACCTAATACCATTTTTTTTTAATTACAGCAGTCCTTATATGATATGACCCTTATCAATATGACTAGTGAGATTTAATACCAATATGAACAAGGAATAAAGATCGACTTATCAAGACAGATTTGGTTTAGAAAATGGACTTAAAACATAATGAAGGGTATGAATAGCTACACTTACAAAAAAAAAAGATGAGAGTGAAAAGATTCTAAGGTTGATCGCTATTAACAAGTTAGATAAAATCGTAAGTTATTAAAAAACCTAAAACAAGAGTTTCTCTAAGAAAAGAATAAAGAAATTCTTTCCTTGTTTGGTTAATAAATAATAATATCCTAAATTGTGTCAATAAGATAACCTTTTCCAAGAATGAAATACGTAAGAGGTAGATTCCTAAAAGGAAAATAGCATTCTTATTATAATTTAATAAAAAACAATTAAAAAATTTTTAAAAATTCAATCCATATCTAAACAAAAATTTTAAAATTTTAAAAACTAAAACATCTAATCTATCTAAACAAAAAATTTAAATTTTTAAAAACTAAAACATCTAATCCACTAGTCCAATGTGAGTCTAATTTCCATACTAATGTTAGTTAGCTTTTGGAGTTTTATGTGTGCTCAGTATAGAAAAGTTCAGAAATGGTCACAAGTACCACTCTGATGTCGACTTGTTTTTACAATAATAGTACCAAACACCAATATAATGTTGACACCGGTTACATTATGTTTTCCTCTTCCTATAGCTAGCTCATTCACTTAATTCAACATTATAACCTTTAATTCAATCTTTTAAAGTGGCAAAGTTTCAATATTTATATAAAGATCCACCATTAAGTTTCTGAGAGATTCCTTGACCTTCTTTGTAGTACTCCTCGTTAATGGTTCTCCAGTCTTCTCTAATAGACCTCCAATAAATTTTGATGCTTTATTTGAACAATTTGGAATCTATCTAATGCCCTCTTTATGTCTGCCTTACTTAAAATCTTGTGCAGCTTGAGTAGTTGCTTGATTATCATTAATATGTTTTTTAAAATAATATATTCTACCTTTAGAACCTTCATCCAAAATATTATAGCAATACTTGCACTCTAACTTGTCAACTCTATCATTTGATTTATTCTTTATAAAGTGATTCTAAATACCTTATCTTTAAAGAAGCAATTTCTTCAATCTAGATTATTTCTTTACTTGGTATATGATTAGGCACCAGATTAAAAATCACTATTATGTTGGCTTATATTGTTGAAGAATTAACTTTATATATTTGAAACAATTATAAATAATATAATTATGAAATCAATTCAATATACAAAATATTTAAACCAAAATAATAAAAAATAAAGAATGGAGATATTTTAACTAAGGTCAACTTCATTAATTATTTTAATATTAAGTGATCTAAACCATGCACATTACAATTTCGAAATTTAATCGATCTTAATAGGCTTAAAAGTAATATGTATATTTACAACACCAAACACCCCCGCAAACTTGTTTTATTGTTTAAGAAAAGGAAGAAGACGTGATATATGTATTTGTACAAATACAAAACCCCTAGTTGGAATTTTAAAAAATGAGAATAAAATTTGCAAACTTGTTTATTTCAATAAATTGATAGTTTAATTATATTGTTAATCTAATGAATATGTAGTTTAATTAAATGTCAAACTTCATTTCGACACTTAACAGCTTAAGAGTGATCTCTCTAAAAGTTCTTTAATCCTTGGAACATTATTAAGCTTTTTTCTTTAAAGATATTTTTAAAATAATAGATAGATAAAGCATACAAGCCAAACATCAAACTTACATTTTAGACAAATAAAAAAAGATAACAACAATGTCGACCCTAGACTTTAATATAAGAAAACAATAAAAAGAAAACACAACAACTAAGTGAAATACCCATAAACAATAAGCTCATAAACATTGAATGAAGCTAATTTTAAATCACTATCTTTGCTTTATATAATACATCCTAGAAGAGTGTAGAGGAATAATAACAAAGCACGTATAGAAATTATATGAGTAAATAAAGGAATTTTGATTTGAGAGTAGAGATTCAAAATTTAAAGAGAAAATAAGAAATAAAGAAATTTATCATATTTGAATAAACATAAACTGGTCTAACACCATAAACATAAACATAAACATAAACATGTTAGAGAAAAAATAAGAATAAAAAATAATTGATTTATCAATTAGTATTTAAAATCTTCCTCAATTATAAATCATGACTTTAAACTTAAATGAAACTAATTATTTGTTATCCTATTGTCATATTATCTCTTCTTTAAAATTAAAGAAAGAGTAATCAATGTCATAGCCGTAATAAGTAGATAATACACGCGTGACTATTCAAATTCTCTTAATAAAAAAAGATTTCCTAACTAGTTAAATGTTCAGGCTTACATATTGTTTACTATAGTATTTACAAACCATGAGACATGAGGACAAGAAGAAAATCACTATAAAACCTAATGTCAATACCTACTTTTCAACTTTATGTTACTAAAACTCAAGAAAACTAAATGAGATAACAATTGAAGGGAGAAGAGAAGACTAGAAATTTAAGAACAGGGGGAACGCAACTGGTGGCTAGCTAAGGCACAAAAGATGATTAAAGGAAAGAGAAACAACAAGATGGGAGAGGGAAGACCACAGTCATAAGTATTCATCCATATATAAGACAACATCATTTTTTATATAGAAGAAGTTTGGGCTTTGGACTAAGTTAGATTGTGAAATTCGAGTTTGAATTAACCCAAAATTTGAATTTTTTATAAATACAAAATTGGCTTAAAATTAATTCAAATTGAATCAAGCCCATTGACATTAGGTTGAACCATAAGCCTTTTTGCCATTCTTTCTCGATTCACTTGTTTTATACATATGAAAACATCAAAGTTAATCACTTGATAATTCTCTTCCCTCTTTCCACCATAAACCATATCATGTCCTCTTTATCATTCCTTGTAGCCTCTATAAAAGATTTTTTAGGAAAATGAATTATATTACTCTGTTGTATTCCATTATTAGACCTTATAGATATACATGTTATTAGTCCTAAAATCTCTCCCACAATATCTCTTGATTGATTACATTTACACCTAGAAAAAGATATACACATTGACGAAAAAGTTATATACGCTAAAAATATTTACATCTAAATAGTATTTCCTTATAGTCTCCCTTAATTTAGAGTAAGAAGGTTACGAATGCCCATCTTACATAAGAGACACACAAATTATTGTTTTCCTAATACCTTCATGAAATTATCATCTAACTAGTCGTGAGATCGAACAAATGCAGTGACAATGTGACCAGCTTGTATTTGATCTCGCACATAATGACAATCAACTTCTATATGCTTCGTTCACTTGTGGAATACAATATTTGAAGCAATATAAAGAGCTACTTAATTATCTCAAAAAAGTTGCATAGGTTGCGAGTGATCTACTCCCAAAGAGTGTATAATTGACTTAAATTCATGTAAGTTCACAACTAGTGGTAGCCATAGAGTGATATTCAAGTGATTTCCTATCTCTAATAGCCAATTTGTAATTTTGCTTAATAGGAAAACCTACAAGTTTAGCACCCAACAATCTAGCTTTCGAAATGATATCAAATTCATATTTTTGTTGACAAAGATACAACCCCTAGGAACTACAAGCAACTTCAATTATAAGAAAGTAACTTAAGACCCTAAGATCCTTCATATGAAAATAACCGCTAAGTTAGGACTTGAATATACCAATGACTTCATTGTTATTCTCAACAATTATCAAATCATCCACATATACAAGAGCACACAAAGTAATTGCACCCTTGTGATAAGTCAAAAGTGAGTAATTAGCATAAGATTGTGTAAAGCCATATACTTGAATAGTACTAAACCAATTTCAAAAACTAGTTACATGGTGCTTAGCATAGCCCATACAAAGACTTACATAATTGACATACCTTCTTAGGATGAAAAGCTGCAAAACTAGGTGGAAGCTTCATATAGACTTCCTCATCAAAATCTCCATATAAAAATGCATTGTGCATATCAATTTGTTGTAATTCCCGGTTTTAAGCTATAGTAACAGCCAAAACGGTTCTTATAGTGACCATTTTTGCGACAAGAGCAAAGTCTCGTTATAATCGATTCCTTTAACTTAATTATTTTCCTGAATTACCAAGTGCGCCTTGAATCACTCTATAGCTCTATTTGAATTGAACTTGATTTTATATACTCACTTGCATCAAATGGCCTTCTTTCCTAACAACAACGTCTCAATAGTCCATGTTCCATTCTTTACTAAAGCATCTATCTCTTAAAGCTTCCTTCCATCTTAGATCATAAACAATCTCAGCGTATTGAATGGGTTCAATTTCTACTATAGCAGATGCAAGAAAATTTTATGTTTTACAGAAAAATTATCATATGTTACATAATAAGTAATAGGATAAGATGTACCTGAGGATATTAATGGTGTAAATGAATCGAGGGAGTTTAAGTTAAGGACTCTATTGCAAACATAATACGTAATCAAGTGAATGGTTGATGAACTCAGTTCCCTCTTCCTAACTGTTCTCCCCTTGAATATGAAGATATTACACTTCCCACTTCTGATTTGACATGATCAGTAGGCTTTGAAATTCATTGTCACAATGTACTAGCTTGTCCTCATGATTAGTATCATATAAACACTCAGAATTGGTTAGCGAGTAAGGAATGACATCATTAGATGTTACACCATCATCATTAACAGCATACATATTAGGCCTTTGCAAACTCGAATCACACTTACGAACATCATTATCCTTTTTCTCCAAAAAGGTCCCTTAATAAATATGACATCACGGGAAACAAAAATTTTTCCATTATCTAAGCCATATAGCTTCCATCCCTTTTGTCCATATGGATATCCAATAAAGATGCACCTTTTAACATGATCACCAAATTTATCTTGATCATGATTATTATGGTGAGCATAACACAAACACCCAAAGGTATGAATATTGGCATAGGACAGTGGTTTTCTAAAAAGCGTTTCATAGGGTGTTTTTTCATTGTGTAACATTATTGGTGTATGGTTAATAAGATACCCAATCGTTAATATACATTCCCCCAAAAATTAATAGGAAGATTAGCTTGAAAATGTAATGCACTCCCTACATTCAATATATGATGATGTTTACACTCCACTCTTTCAAGATTAGCTCGAAAATGTAATGCACTCCTTACATTCAATATGTAATGAAGCTTACATCATTTTGCTATGGAGTGTCAACAAATGAATTTGAAAAATGATTCCATTTTATGAAAAGATTCTATGGAAGGCTGAAACTCCCTTCCATTGTCTCTTCTTACTACTTTGATAATTTTTTCATCTATTGCTCAGATTCTATACAATTCTTATTATTGATACTAGGCTCTATTCATACATAAGATTTGTCAATCCATGCATAGGAGGAAATTGAATTAAAGCACTAGCATATTTCAATTCAAACACAAAGAATATCATAAATAATTCTCAAGATATCATAAATAATTCGCAAAATATCTTAAGTCATTCATTAAATCAAATAACAAACCCAAACAATAGGTTCTAGTGTTCATTCCATTCAAATATATCCTAATTTAATTCATAGTAAGAATAATAAAAGAAGTAAACAAAATAGAAAAAAAATCTTTCTTATGGATCTTGAAATCGTGAAGTCTTTGCTTGACCTTAAAATTTCCTTCTTTTCTCTCTTCAAAGTTGCTCCATTCTTAAGTAAGATACTATAACCCACATTTGAGTCATTACACAAAAACTTTGCACTATTTCACAAACTTCCTTTTTTTCAACCATTAAATGGACACAAACAACTTGAGAATAATCATCCACAATGGTCAAAAAAATAAAATGCACCATAAGAATAAGGTCACCATCATGGTTATGTTCCTTCAATCGTTGGCTCTCATAGCACAGGTTTTAGGTGCCCTATTGGTAGAGCTATAATGACTCTGATAACATAAAGGATTTTTATGAAAATGAATTCTATTTTTCTGTTGTATTCCACTACATGACTTTATAGATATACATGTTATCAGTCCTAAAATCTCTCTCATAATATCCCCTAATTATATTAATTACATTTACACCTAAGAAAAGATACACACATTGACGGAAAAGATAAACATGCTAAAAATATTTACATCTAAATATTATTTTCTTATGCTCAACTTCGAGCATCTTCTCACTATTTACTTTCATTTTCTTGTTTTGCCACTTCACCTGTCAAACTTCAGTGTGTATATAAATATTTATTATAAGAGTCTCACCATAGTAAAAACATCATATTTTACTGCATTAATGAACTACATATTTAAGTAAAACCATGCAATAAACTTTTAATTTAACTCTTAGGGTACATTTTGTAATTAAGAATGAAGACGTAGGAATGAGAATGTAACTTAAATTTCTTAATTTTTGCTTGTTTAGTTGTTAGTAATATATAAGAAACGGATAAATCTGAAATGAATTTTGAATAATCCTAATTTTTATTCCAAAGATAGGTATGGATATAAATAGGAATCAGAATAAAAAAGAAACATTCATGGGCAAACACAACTTCTTTTTTCTTCTCTTTTTTTGTGTTTTGTCTCAACTGAAACTCTCTATTTGAGAATTTAAGATTAGTTTATTTATTTAGAAAAGACATCATTTTGATTGATTCTTATTAGGATATTATTATCAACATTGAACATTACTTTATTTAATTTATTTAATAATTATTTTATTTTATTGCAATGACTTTGTATCATAAAATAAGTTTATTATGGGTTTTTAATTTTATTCTTATAAGAAAAATCATACACAATTATTAAAAATTAATAATTTATTGAATCATTAAAAATAATTTTAATTATTTATTTATTAAATATAAAAAATTTAAATTATTTATTTACAAAATCAATCTCATAATAATCAAACATAAGAAAAAAATTGTCATTACCATTCTTAATATTTGATACCAAATACTGGTATAACTATTAACTTCTATAATCTCCTTTCTAATACTTATATACAAAACATACATAATCAGTAATTTCATTCATATTCCGATTCTCACTTTTCATTTTCTTTCTTATTTTTTTATTTCGATTCCTTTATTATTAGTTACCAAACGAGACTTTATAGTTATTGACTGTTTTACGTTATAGATTATCTGTGAAAGATAAAAATAAAAATTTTTGTTGTGATTTTATTTCTTTTTAAAATATTTTATTATTCCAAATTGTTTTAAAATTATTTTAACAATAACTAGATGAATAGTATTAGTCAATAATAACTCTTCTACTGAGTCCCTTTTGGAAGCATATTTATAAACATTTATCCATTACTGCTTGCTTTTTGTCTCTTATTAGTAAGTGCTTGCTTGACGAGGTGATTGCCTAGATTGCAGGAACTGAACTCATGCTATTAAACTAATGAGGATCATCTATACCTATGTCACTTAAACATCTCCAATCCCAAGATTGGCCTTTCTAGCCTGGCTCTTTGCCTTTACTCTTGCCTTTTTGTTTAATGGTTTGTCAACTTCCTGTAAGCATTGAGATTATAAACCCATAATGACAGGTTGCTAATGGGGCATTGAGCATTTTAATTATATTACCCATTTGCACATGCATGCTTGCATGCGCATTTTGACTCATGGTTTGTGTGTAAGCAATTGTCCATTTGGCTGTGAACGAGTGCCCCTCACGGTTCAGTGCTCACTACTGTTGGATTTAGCTTTTCCATTTGACAATCAGCAAAGTCATGAAAAACAAAACATGAAATAAAAGGGTATAAAAACAGGCTGATATACGTTACTAATCCTTTATCTTTTACAAGTTCGTTAGTAAGTAAGTGATAAGCTTGCACAGCTGAAAAATACAACAAGCTTTTTATTGTTAGATAGTTTGGACAGAGAATATGCATGTTTATAAGAATATGAAAAAGGAGTGGAAAATGAATAAAAGATAAAACACGATTCTGAGACCTTTCAGGCCTGTGTTTTGCATGAAGATGGTGCCAAGCAAAAGACCGAACCTGGAAATGATATGTCACCATCTTCATAGTCGTACGGACATCCGATCAGTATTTTCTTATGTTATGTTCCTTCATTTCCCAATGTCACACATCACTTTTAATTTCCCTTGCAAAGTCCCCAGTCCCCACACATTATGCATAACACACTAGTATGTGTCTTATATTACCTATATAGCAAGACCAGACTTAGGTTCTTAGAATCACATAAGCATGCATAGTTAACAAATTTAAATGCCAACTCTTACTAATTTAGATTTATAACATATATTAGAGTCTGTCTTATAATAACATTTATGTCGTATATTCTGCACATAACATCTAGTGTATATATTCACCAATTATGAAAAGTTTGCTTCTAAAAAATGTGTTAATCTTCAAATTTCAGAATTGCTTTTTTTTTTCAGTGCTGTCTTTATGATTTTGGCGCAGGAGGATTTTATAGGGATCTTTGGCTCTCGTAATGCAAACCAGATCAAATTAGTTCTCTACTAGGATGGACCATATGGTATATAGGTAACCGGAAAATGAAATAAGATTAAAGATGAGAAGGAAAAAAACGGTACAATCTATTTGTTGTGGAGTATTTAGAGTTGGAACACATATTATTAACATGGTCGTATAAACTTAGGTATCAACACCATCATAGTAAAAAGTACAGGTGAGATAATCAGCAAATTGAATTATTCTAGACGTGAGCGTAACCTGATATTGACTAAGGAAATAGAGGAAATAAAGGCGAAGACTATAAATGATAAGGACAAAGAAACCTCTCTCATGTCCACTAGCTATATATCATTGTTTACATGTCAACTAAGTAAGAGGTTAGTGTCTTACATGAAACATCGATCATAAGACGCACGAGAATATATGCTGAACCCTTCTTTACACGTACGCCAGCTCTTTTGCTCTGGTTAATCAACCATAGGTCCCCTATCCATACTGTCGCAATTTTCATGGACTCCCACAACCACGGCATCTTGAATATTGTATGCGTGGATGGTACTTTCAAATTCTGTTCAGGTGTTTAAACATGACAACTCCAGAAGGGAAGAGAAACAACCTGTAGGTTCCCATATATATTTAATTTTTAATGTTGCTTCAATTAGAAAATGGACACATTAATCGTGTCCATGTGGTGCTCATTTGGGTGTTGGAGATAATAGAAAGACATTAGCAAAACTTTTATTACTCTTTCTAAGATGACTCTGTAGACTTCCCATCAACAAACCGATATGTGTAGCAATCCTATAGGAATATGACATAAACTTCCAAATGCAATATTCAGACTAATTGATATGGCCATTCACTCTTTTACGTCAATTATATATATATACATATATTCTAAATTTAAGATGAACCCTTATCTCTCATTAATTAATCATATAGACAACATATTATAAGTGTCTAAAAATTAGATAGATGCCACCTTATAATTGACTATTTAGTTTGGTGGAACAGAAACACCAGAAACTTCAAAAAAAGGTATTGATGCTTGTCCCATTATTGCTAAAAAAGTAAATATGGAGCTATTGACCATATCTTTAAATACTAGTATTTTTTTTCTTAGTTGTTATTTTCTAGTTGAATAGTCTATTAGTTGATATTTTTTAGTAACGAGTGGGTAAAAAATTCAAGTTTTAAAGGCTGTATATTTAAGGATGTGATTATGAAAATAATATATTGTAACTCATCTTTCCTTATTTTTGTGTTCTTTGTTTTAATTTATTAATTCTTAGCCTTGATTGAGTTCTCTAACCTGATAAATTGGTATTAGTGTTATTTTCTTAAGGGATCATGAGAATTTAAGAATACACTGTACTCAAATTCAATCTAGATTTTTTTAAAATAAAAATCATCTATTATGAATTTTGAAATGCCTTTCACAATTGTTATTCCTCCAATGTTTGCAAGTAAAATTATGTAAAGCAATTAGAATGAAAACTAATCTTGATGCAAGTGATTTGGAAAGTTGTGAAGGAGGACTTAGAAGTCCCACCTTTACCAAATAACTAACTCTTGCTCAAATCAAGGATCACGAGGAAGGCAACACAAATCAAAAGCAAAGGCATGTTTATTTGAAGTTGTAGAAATCTTCACTAGAATTATGATCTTGAATTCATCAAATGACATGTGGAACTGCAAGAGTATAAAGGACATGAGAAAGTTAAATACATACAAGCAATGAATTCAATGAGTTTGAGATGCAAAAGATGAAGGAGTTAAAAAGAGTGAAAAATATTCAAACTAACTTCTCAGTATTGTCAATTAGGTAAGATTGCTTATAGGTAAAATTTTGTGATTCTAGAGTTATTTAAAAAAATTTTAATTTTTTTCTAAAAGGTCCAATATAATAATTTCAACTTTAGATAATTCTAAAGATTTTCCAAGTATTACCTTAACAAATTGTTGAATGCTTTATAGGCTCTAGAGTGAAGAGAAACTTGTGAGGAAGGAAGGCTCACTTGACGGTACTTTACAAGCTAAACTACAAAATAGTGAAAGTGGAAAAGGTAAAGAAAAGAAAGGAAGGAAGAACTATATTGAACATGGTGTTACAAATAACAATAGCAACAATAGAGAAAGTAACATACCAAGTTATTCTTCAAACCATCACTATTAAAAAAAAAGGAGTCATCCATATTTCAATTTTCAAAGAAGACTTGATGTCAGATATAACAAGAAAAACCAAAAAAGCTAAGCCACATTACAATGACCTACAAAAACATAAATTAGCAATAATAAATGAAGGTACAAATTGCAGATCAGTAAAAAAAACAGTTAGTCGTGCTATAACTCAAATAACAGTTAATTAATTGATAGTGGTTGCAACATTCATATTAAATATGATTAGAAGCTTTTCAAAGAGCTTAATAGATTTGGTATCTCCAAATTCAATTGGAAATAGGGAATGCATAACTATCAAAGGAAAAGGAAAAGTAATAGTGACAATTGAAAATTGTTCAGGTACTAAAATATTTATTGAGTA
Source organism: Erythroxylum flavicans (assembly GCA_027576715.1). Classification (NCBI taxonomy): domain Eukaryota; kingdom Viridiplantae; phylum Streptophyta; class Magnoliopsida; order Malpighiales; family Erythroxylaceae; genus Erythroxylum; species Erythroxylum flavicans. The sequence continues at coordinate 30,167,284 of JANZXP010000004.1, read as the reverse complement.
TTGGTTAACTACTTGAAAAGGGATACAAATTTCTAGTTGAGAATAAAAGGTGCCTTATTAAGGATGTAAAGGGACATGAATTGTTTAAGGTAAAAATGAAAGAAAAAGATTTTTCATTAGATTTGACGGAGGAGAAGCACATTACCTTTCCTAGCTCAGATAACATAAATGAGCTTTGGAACAACAAGTTGGGACATTTCAATCATATTGAATTATTCTTGATAAAGAAAAGAAGCTTATGCAAGGCTTAACACCTTTAAATGGACTTTTGTCAAACTATAGGGCATGTTAGTATGACAAGCAAACACGGGTTGCCTTCTTCAAAGAATAATGTAAAGCATAAAAAAAGTTATAGTTGATATAGATTGATCTACTAGAGATGACAGTTCAGGCCAAGTTCGATCTAGTTTAACCAGGTTTTAGGTCAAACTTGACCTTTTTTGTTAATTTTAAGCTTCGAGGCTCGAACCAAGATAAAAGCCTGAAAATTATATGAAAACAATATTGTTTTTTATTTTTAATTTTAAAAATAAAAATAAGGTTGAGCCTAGCTTTAGGTCATCGAGGCCCGATTGAACTTAAGCTCAAACTCAAGCAGGGTCCTTATGTCCAAAAAGAAATTTTTGGATTGGGTTTGAGCCTAGCTCATTACCAAGCCTAATCTATGTTAACCTTATATTGAACCATCATAACAAGAAAGTAAGTATTATATTGCCTTTGTTGATAACCTAACTGGAAAATGTTAAATTTACTTTCCTAAAATTCAAGTCAGGGAGTGCATAAGTACTAACAAAATTTCAAGCCTAGATTAAGAATCAAATCAACTATGAAATTCAAATCTTGAGATCAAACAATAAGAAGCACTATATATCAAAACAATTATTTTTCTATGAAGAAGTTTGAATTGAACGCCTCCTTTGTAATTTATAGCAAATTTTGGTTAGTGAGAAGAAAAACATAAAAATTATAAGGATGTTTCGATGCATGCTTTCTGAAAAAAGGCTCCCTAATAAATTTTGGGCAAAAACAACTTTTTTTTTGTTGAACAGGTTTTAAAAGGAAAACACTTTATTTAAGGTATGATATGGCTATAAACCTTCCCTATAAAACATTAAAATCTTTAGTTGCATTTATTTCTCACATATGCCTTAGATGAAAAGAGATAAACTTGATATAAGATCATATCCTGAAATTATCATTAGCTACAAAATCTCTAAGGCTTACAAAATTTTTCAACCACAAACTAGGAAGATTCTAGTAAGTAGAGATGTTCATTTTATAAAAGAGCAACAGTGGAAATAAGAAAGAGAAGATAGGAAAACATATTGATAACTTTTCATTGGTGTAAGGCAAAGAAGTTAATGATCCTCCTATTAATGGTATCGAATTACTCTATGATATATAACAGGGATGCAATTTTGAAGTGTTTAAGCCAATAAGATTCAATGAAATTGAAAAGGAACCAAAGTAAATAGTTACATTTAGAAGGACTAAATATAATTGAGAATAATCAAACCTCGGAAGCTTATTTAAAAATCACAATTATTAAAGTAAAATGAGAATTCAAAACCAAGTTGAATGCAATTGGTTCCATCAATAAGCACAAAGTTTGACTTCTAATGAAGTAATTTGTTTAAATGTTTGGTATAAATTTCTCATAGACATGTGCTCCTATTGCATGACTTGATACCTTTAAAATGCTTTTTACATTAGTTATACAAAAGGGGTGAAAGGTACTTCAACTTAATATAAAATTTGTCATTCTCAATGGTCACTTTTAGGAGAAAATATATATTAAGTAGCCTGAGAGATTTACAACAAAAGGGCAAGGAAATGATGTCTATTTGCTCAAAAAACCCTTATATGGTCTAAAATAAACTTCAAACGCTTGGTACAAATAAATTGATAAACATATACTAACTCTTAATTTTCTAAAGAGTCTGAATAAGTCAATTCTATATGTTAAATACTCAAATGATGATATTCTGATTCTTTCTCTTATGTAGATAATCTCTTAGTAATATGAAATAATATCAATCTTTTTTAGCAATTTAAATACGAGATGATAAAAGTCATTGAAATGACTTACTTGGGAGCAATTGCAAACTTCTTTAGAATATAGATAAGATAAAATTAACAAAGTGTTTTCATATATTTAAAAAAATTAAACTAAGAATATGTTAATGTATGAATGCAAGTCAATAAGTATTCCAATAAATCAAAAGAAGAAACTGTACAAAGAAGAGGTGAAGAAAAGGTTGATGAGTCTCTTTACAAGAGTCTCATAGGTTATTTAATGTATCTCATAGCTACTAAGCATAATCTTTTGCAAGTTAAGATTTATATATTTATACAAGTGAGGTGCATCTTAAAGAAGTAAAACATGCCTTTAAAAATGTCAAAGGAACTATTGATCATGGAAGGATTATTAATTATGATCATAGGTTTAATTTTTATAATTTCTCTAATAATTGAGTAGGCTTTATAGATTACATGTAGAGTACCTTATGATACTGTTTCACATCTAGTTTTGTAGTATTCTCATTGAACTCTAAAAAATAGGAGATAATGGTATAATCAATTACTAAAGCAAAATTCATAGCTATAATAATAATTGTAAATGAAATCTTATGACTGAAGAAGGTACTAACTTATTTGTGTACAATTAATAAGTTATTGTCACTTTCAACAATTTAATCTTTCATAGAAAGACCAAGCACTTTAGCATCAAACTCTATTTTTTCCCTAGAAGTTTAGAAAAGTGTGACGCATATTTGCTTTATTACAAGATTTATAGATAATTGTCTTTCAAAAGAAATATTTAAATAAGTAGGAGTGTTGATATTTTTCTCAGTACCTAATGAAAATAAGTAAATATAAAGTTATAGACTCTGTTTTAGGGTATTTTTTATTGTTAATTTTCAATTGAGTTATTTGTAAATTTCTATTTTTTTAATTAAGAGTAGATTAATTCGTATATAATGGGACTTAAAACTTGCTACTTTTGATCGTTTTTGTATTCTGGTACTCCACGTCTTCTGGTCGTTCCTTTGTAGACATTAAGATGGAAAAAAAAATACAGGAGCAGTCATCTTTTGTCCCCTAACGTGAAGGATATACATATGTGACCGGCCGTTGTTAGTTATTACTTTAATGTTGGTATGTCTTGGCAGGCAAGCACAAAGTAAATACTAGCTAGCATCGTGGATCCCATTACCTTTTGCCAAAATGCTGACCCTACCATACCTTTTTTATTTCAGATTTCAATTCATGCGAGTTCAAGGCCTTCAACATGTTATTTTATAACATCAACCTATATTAGTTGAAAGCATAGTCATCTTAGTACCTGATGAATTCAGAAGACCATGCCTTAAGTCCTTCAACAAATTCAACTCCTTTCAAGTAATAACTTGGTAGCCAACACAACCAAGTTCTTTTTCCATTTACTTTATGTGATTAACAAACTGACACCATCAAGATTAACTGGCTTAATCTTTTTGAATCATTCACTGATTCACCTTAAACCGAAAAGTCAGAAATTTATGTAGGTTACTCCAAGTAATTCTCCATGGTTGACAGCATCAATTTGCTGCTTTTTTCTTTTAATTTCTGTTTTACTAAAAGGAACACCAACTACAATTAAGCTTCAGTGAAGACTGTGTTTCCTAGTTGTTTCTCGTCTGACCTGAGTGTTAAAAAACAAAAAGAACAGAGAAAACATAAAAAGCCTAACTTCCAGGGAGTTGGACCCATTAAAGTTGAACATGGCAAAACAGGAACATCACGTGATACTAAAACTAGTATGGTCTACTTCCGTGTTTGGCTCACCAAAATTAGAAAGCAACATAAACTAGAAATTGGTCTTAGCTATTCCTTGTTCACCAACTTTCTGCATCCAACAGAAGAACTCACTATCCAATCATTTCACTATTGTGAGGGCCTCTTTGATTCATGGATTCTGAGTTCCAAGTTCCGACCAGACTGATTTCTATACATGAAAAATAGGCATACTCCTCAAGTTTCTTTTCACGTGCATACATACAAATTTCATGGAGCACCATAAAGCATGCAAATTTCACTTTAGTAAGTAGTAAAGCCACACCGACCATAATTGCAAAGCCAGAGCCATTTGAACGAAAACAATGGCAGTCGGTACGGTTCATAACCTATGTTATGGCAGTCGGTACGGTTCATAACCTATGTTAGCAGTTGTAGCAGTGCATGAAACTTTTAATTCAGGCTTCATCAAGCTGGAATTCAACTTAAATAAGGCTTTTTGAGTAAGGTTGGTTCCATAATTTCTGATTTCTCCAATTTTTTCCATGTAGGTGTTTAATAATTAATTTCTTTTTTATGTATAAAGCATCCATATAATGCTACTTGATTCAGTTGTTAAGTGCAGTAGTTTTAAGAATTAGAATTGTCAATTACTTTTCATTTCTTACGAGAGCAAAAAAGGAATCGATCAGTTAGTAAGGCACTCGCATGTATATCAACAATGGTTCGAACTAATCTAAAGAGTGGTAAAAGTCACAGAAATAAAGAAATGTACATCTCTGCATGCTCTCACCGTTTGTTTAGATCAGTTTGGCTGGTGTAATTTATTTGGTAGATGACTTCCCAGAAGAATACTTAAATCATATTATTATACAAAAAGATTTCAATTGGTTCAGATGTGATATAGTATTAATGTAATCAAGCCGTTAAAATATAATGTTCAATCGATTCCGACGTCCCTACCTTGTCCATTTGACAAAGCAAGTTTATTAGTAGTATCAAAACCGTTATTGCAGTTAGTTGAAGCCAAACTTAAACAGTTGCTTGTATTTCTGGGCGTAACCAATCCATTAACTTACATATAAAGGGCAATAAGCAATTTTACCCGTGACTTGAATCGAATCCTCTCTTTGGTTTTGATTAATTAACTTATCCTGTACAGTCAAAAGTAATAATCTGGGGTTCTCATTAAAAAAAATGCAATGACATGCAATAGTGTTCTAAATTTCTACTAGTAACCTAATAATACCATATGGTACGGTATGCTTTTGAACTTTTGGCATAAGCTTTTGTATGCAAACCACAACAGTTTCAATCTCAATTTCTTCGCTGTCCTCCAAGTCGAGCTTCCATTAATGAGTCTAGCTCTTCCTTCTCCTCTCCAGAAATCAAAGAAACATTATAACACGAACGAAGAATTTTCACTGAAACATTTGCAGAAGCACACCAACTTGTCACCAATAATTGAATAGGGACAAATATCTTAGGAGAAACAGATTGCAATCGTTTCGGGAAGCAATGAAAGATGGGGCAGTAGAAACGTGAAGAGCAGGTGGTATGGTTCGGTTGAAGATCAGTGTCTGCTGTTCATAGGACACACTTATATAACAAATGACTACTTCCCATCATATGTGGTTCTCCAATATTATTCCAACGACTTATGTTTTCTTTCATAGCTAGGCTACCTAAGCTAGCTGCTAGCTTCTCTTTACCACTTGGATCCAATTAACCATGATTTTCGCCCAAAGTTTCGGAACCTGGTATTGTTTTCTGATCCCTCATTCAGTTTTCTCCAGGTCTCTGGAAGAGTCGTTCTTGGAAGTATGTCTAAATTCTCAAAAGGTTCATTTATAGTTGAGAGTTGAGAACATGAAAGATGTTTGTCCTTCAATTGCAGTGGAGACCTAAAAGTTCGTGGACTGATCATGACATCCTTCTATTGTGCTTCAAATTAATTAAGAGCACTAGAAGATGACAAACTAAGGGTTCAAATTTGTAATCATTAAATAAGGGATCCTATACATTTAAAGTACTTCATCCTGATTTTGGATGGGCCAGATTGGTATGAATCAATTGGTGCCTTTGGCATACTGGTCTGAATTTTTCTCATTGTCATTTAATACTTGGCTTCAGGCAAACTTGCATAACTTATGGGAATTTCCGAAGTTTGATGATTGGGCCATTTGTTTCGGTTGACGATATGGAACTTATGAAAGGGTAGAAAATATAAAAAGTACTTCATCCTACTTTTTATATTTTTTATTAAATTTTGGTCTAAGCAATTAATATAAATTTTATTACCTATGTAACAATTAGTTAAATGATTATTTTTGTTAAAATAATTGGATAAATATTTGAAAAAGGGAATGAATTAAATTATAGGGATCAAAATTTAATGAATTTGTCATATTCCAAAATCTTGTTAATTGCAAATTCCTGACATACTATAGTAAATCTCAAACACCAAAGGAATGCTTAGGCAACATGTTTTCTGGATCCTGATGGTTTGTTATATATGTACATGCAGATAATCTTCAAGTATCAGGACATATTATGCTTTCTTCAGATTACAAACCTAATATCTGATCGAACATATATTGTACATGGCAAAGAGGGGGACCTGAAGGACAATGCAGTGAAGACTTAGCTCAGCCATTATCACTCACTTGGCAGCACCCAATTATGAAGTGGACAAATAGTTCGTGGAGGGTTTTTGCTTTCGAAGGAAATATGGGAAAATGCTCTAAGTGATCACTTTTTCCGTAGATATAGGCAGAGTCTAATCATCGGCACCGTCCCATTTCCCAAAAAAGACGGCCGTGGTGGTCCCTAGCTAGTTCTACCACCACTTGCTCTCTAGTATCTGTCATATCCTCTCTAGCATATATGAATCATGTCTTGCTTTTACAAGCCTCTTCTCAATACCGGGATCCTTACTCGACATTCCACACTTCTACTGAGATTTGAAGCCTAATAAATGGAACCATATTCCTACCTCCCTACTACCATCGTAGTTGACTGTGCAAGCAAGTGCGCATAAAAAAGAGAGAAAATTTGCAAAGTTCAGACGAATGGTAATGTCTCTTGCTAAGTTTCGGTTGAGTCAATCACAATATATCTACCACTTTTTTGCTGTTATTATCCCACTTTTTCATGTTTCATCTGGCTGAAATGTCCGCCAACAAGAACAACTCTATTTTACAAGTTTTTTGCTTGAAAAAGACATCAATTGTACGTAATATTTCTTTTGCATTATACAAAGAAGTTATTTCTATAATTCAAATCCGTAAACTTTTGATCATAAGAGAGTAATTTTACTGGTTGCTTTAAAGTTCGCCTTCGTTAAAATGTCTACCCCTATGCAAAAACCAATATATATAATATTATTAAAATTATTGTTCCATCACCCATCGTTGAGTTAGTAGATGTCATTACCATCCAAGATCTTAATTTAGATTTAATCCAACAATATGATTACCATTATTGTTTATATTGACTAAATTATCCTACCTATTATAAATCATTTTTTAGTATATATAGATAATTAAGTCAATATTTATTATAATAATTATAAAATCACAAAAATAATTACTCTCAAACTTTTTGTTATAACAAAATATTAATGAAAGATATATGTGATAATCTATTAACCATTGATTTAAAAATCGGACTGAAAGTTAAACCGAAAAGACAAGAGATTTAAGGTTTAAAAAGTTCAACTAATATTAAGCCGCTATAAAATCAGTTAAAGATTGAATAAAATTAAAGAATTTGAAATATAACTGAAAAAGATTGTTTTTACTTATTAAAGAATTTAAAGTTTAATTAAAAAAGAGATTTTTAAAAAGAAAATTAATTGATTTATCTTAGTTTATAAAAACTTATTAATTTACAAAAATTGACCAATTAATTAATAAACCGATTGATTTTTAACAACAAGAGTTATTAAAGTAAATCCAACAAAAATTTAAAAACAGAACTAGAAAGTTAGACGATCCAAGATTTTTACCTTTAAACCAGCCGAACCGGTTGGGTAATTTCTATTAATTGTAAATTTTAATTAAGTAATTTAATAATTTAAAATAACAAGTTCCTTCATTAATTGATAATAAATTTTTAAAATTTAAGATCTTTAAAATATTAAAAAAAAACTCATATCTAAATGTGAGATCTTTAAAAAGTCCGGAGACTAAAATTTAAAATTTTTATCCCTAAATAATTTTTAGGAGTTCCCTTCTATCACTTTTCAGGCATTCCATAACAAGTAGAATTGACCACTTTTAACCTTTCCTTTTTCTCGGTGCCTGACGCAATGACAATGCCCTAACAGAGAAACATGGCGTCTAACCTAAAGCAGAGCGTTTGACGTTAATTGAAACACAATTCAACCGCATGGAATAGACCCGAGTAGTAAAAAACAGTATCATACCCCATCTTCCCATCCAGATATAGTTTGAGTCTCTGATGAATGCTTAGAGAACAGGCTTACAAATTAAGATCGAAAATAGTATATGGTGAAGCATATTGATTTTGTGTATATTATAGTATAGTATATAGGGCCAACATGGTTGCTAGATAGAACCAGGTTCTGTAGTTCATAATCCATAGTTATTGATGGATTGTGTTACCTAATCTTTTCCCCAGGGAAGAAAGTAACTTCTTTTGTATGAAAAAACAAGATTCTACTCTTAGGCTGGAAGTAAAAGATTGTGACTTGGAAGGTTCATATGGAATCCCTTAAGCACATATATTTTTACATAACATTGGAAGTTGAATGTAGTTATGCGGTCTAAGCCTGGAACCACATTTCCATTAACTTCGACCGAAAAGTCCATAATGTAACCATATCATTGGCTCCAGGCATAAGAACTAGATCTTAATTTTCATCATTGTAAATGAAACTGAACTTAGGGAAATATATAGTGAAGGCCCAATTCAGAGATCAAAGTGTTACACTTGGACCTTAATTCCCTATTCTTAAAAACTGGATAGGCTTTAGTAAACCCATTCTGATATAGTCGGGATATCCTGGACGCCGATATAGATGAACACCTAATGCCCATTTCCTATTCTCAAGTTGCCCATTTAGTTCTTAATCATGTGGTAAAATGAAAGCAATTCTAATACTTTGGTGTTGTCAATGTGCTGAAACATTTGAGTCAAACCAAGGATATAAATTTTGTTCTATTCACACATTAAAAAACACTTGAGATCAGCATTATTGAGGGCAATAGTCTTATTGGTGAACTGCGATGGTGGGATACACAGTGAAATTGGATCTAAACCATTGTTGATCTCTACAAAATTCTTTGCGAGCACTTCATAACATCCTTTCCCTTCTAGAGAGTAATAGGGTGTTTAGTTGACTAGAATCACCATTTTATTCCTAATCTATTCTTAGTAATAGGTTACCCCTTATTTGGTTAAAGAAAATATACAGAATATATAATCCAAGGATTTACTTATTCCTTGAATTTGAGGAATAAATAAATTCATCATCTTCCTATCTTTATCTATTCCAAATGAGTTGGGAATAAAAAAAGGGCATGTTGGATAAAAATATTCTTAACGAATTCATATAATTATTTAGCTATAAATAATAATAATAATAATAATAATAATAATAATAATAATAATAATAATAATAATAATAATAATAATAATAATAA
>JANZXP010000004.1:30141601-30152750 GCA_027576715.1 Erythroxylum flavicans | reverse complement strand
TCATATAATGCATGAGCATGAAAAATGCATTTCTAAGCTCTCATTAATCACTCATATTTACTATTCTAACCTCCCAAAGGTAACGGGATGTTACATTAGGAGTCTGTGTGTGGGTAGAGTAAGTGACATAATCAGAGAATGTGCAAGGAATACGAGTTTGATTATGGCTGTGAGTGACCATGGTATGATGTGGGAGTATGAGTGGAGAGGAAGGAGATGGTGAGGGAGATGAGATTGTAAGTGGAGGTATAGGTATAGGTAAAGGTAAGGAGATGATAGAGGATGAAGGGATTAAGATAGGAGAGGGAGAGGAACAAGTATAGGGAAAGTCAGTTTCAACAAACTGAACATGACCAGAAATATATATTTTATAGGTAATAGGGTCAAGGCAGCGATAACCTTTGTAATTAGGAGAATACCCGAGAAAGACACATTTTGTAGACTTTGGTTCAAGTTTATCTAAACGTGTGGACCCAATGAAGGGAAAGCAGGTACACCCAAAGACTTAGAGGTGAGAAAGGTTGGGCTTTGTGAGAAAAAGAATTTCACGGGGGGATTTGTTATGGAGAACAGGAGTTAGTAAGAGATTTATGAGGTAAGCAGCTGTAGAGAATGTTTCATGCCAAAAGGCTTTAGGAAGTGAGGCATGAATAAGAAGTGTGAGACCAGTTTCCGTAAGGTGACGAATTTTATGTTCGGTAATCCCGTTTTGTTGTGGGGTATAAGGATAAGAAATACGATAATTAATGTCATGCGTAGAAAGAAAATTAGCGAACAGACCTATGACAAGTTCAAGAGCTCCATCGCATTGAAAAGCTTTTATAAAGGTTGAAAAAAGGTTTTCATATTGATATTTGAATATCTAAAAGTGGGAAAGGGCTTGAGATTTGTGGGTTAAAGGATAAATCCATGTATATCGACTGAAATCGTCAACAAAAAGAATGAAATAATGAAAGCCAAGGAAGGAAAGGTATGGAGATGGCCCCCAAATATCGCAATGAATAAGTTGTAGTGGTTTATTTAAAACACGAGAAGATAAGGGAAATGAAAGACGATTACTTTTTTCTTGAAGACAAGAAGTACAATGTTTTATTACATAAGATTTGACATTTAAAAAAGGAAATAACCTAGAGAGTGTAGCGGGACAAGGATGACCAAGATGCTGATGCTGTAATTGAAGTGAAGTGGAAGTGGTGTGGAGAGCAATCAGATTTGTGAAATGGACTGGAATCTTCAACGGGTAAAGATTATTGTGGATGGTACCTGCGAGAAGTGGTATCCTAGTGTGGAGATCCTTCACAATATAACTAAAGGGATTAATTCAATGAGATAGGAATTATCCTTAACAAATTTTGCTGCAGAAAGCAAATTGGTAGTAAGATTAGGAACAACTAAAATGTCATTAAAGTGAAGGGATCTAATGGGAGTAGAGAATGTGAGGTTACCAGTAGAGGAAATAGGAAGAGGTTGTCTATTACCAACAATCACTGTATTTAGACCATTGGACGGTGTTAAGGATTCGACAAGTTGAGGGTCAGGAGTCATGTGAGTTATAGCACTAGTGTCAGGTAGCCATTCTGCAAAAGTGTTGGAAGTGATAGGTGAAGGATCATAAGATTTGGTGATGTTGAGGGCAGTGAAAGCGGTGGATAAATTATTAGGGGGGGTAATTTTGAGATTCAGAATATCAAAAACAACAATGTGCAGCAATATGGCCCCATTTCCAACAAATTTGGCATTGAGGGGAAGGTTTATTGAGCCTAAATGGGATTGGTTTTGGTTATAAGAAAAAGCTTGGTTGGGATGTTGGTGGATTTGAGTAGGTCTGAGCTTGGAGGAATAATGATTAAAAGAGGTTGGCCCAGTGGAACTAGACCAGTGCAGCCTAGGAGAGTTATGCCCAAAAGTTGAGGGCCCAATCAGCCCAAGTCCATATCCCTGTCCATTAGGGTTAAAATGTTGATACCTGCATCCTCCTCTCCTATTTTTGGAGCCCTTGCGGCTGAAGGAAGATGGAGAGGATGAATGGCCAAACAACGAAGCAGCGAGAGCAGTGTCCAACGGTGGAGAGGAGTGAAATGAAAGGAGTCGCTGCTCGTGGATAAGAAGCTTTGCCCAGAGTTCGCCAAAAAAGATGCCGGATTCGCGATACTCCACCACCGTGATGAAGGATTCAAAATTTACAGATAAACCATTCAAAGTAAAAAGTATAAGATCAAAATCTGAGATTTTATCACCTATAGCCACTAGCTCATCAGTCGTAGTTGAGATAGTCGCAAGGTATTCAATAATCGACTATTGTCCTCTTTGTAGGGTATGTAGTTTTTGTCAGAGCAGAGAATGTTGGGAGATGGATTGTTGCATGAAATGTTGCTCTAGACTGAGCCAGAGGTCACGAGCTATGGTGCATCCAATGGCAAGACAGATAGTGGAGCTGGACAGAGAGGCGGTAAGAAAACAGTAGATAAGTAGATCAAACTTTTGCCACTTAAGGTATTCTGAAGATTCGACATCTGGAGGTTGTAGAACAGATCCATCAACGTAGCCAATGAGATTAGAGGTGACAAAAATGGCATGTATTTGGTTGCGCCAAATGAGGTAATTTGAATATTTTAATTTTGTGGTTAGGAAGTTTGTAATCTGATTGTATGGTAATGAGGGGGAAGTAAGGTCGACCATTGATCAATTTGTTTTGTGATGTATTGGTTCTGAAAAAAAAAATATGTTTTGTGTGTTAGTTTCTATTGTTTCTGTGTGCAGGGTAGGTGTTTGAGAAAAGGCTTATTGGCTTGAATGTGTAGCTCGGTAATAAGACTAGTGTATAGGCTCTGATACCATGAAAGAATAGAAGAAGAAAGCAATTGATATGTAATTGTATTGTGTTGCTTGTATATTTTTCTGAATAGCTTTTACTTGTATTTATATACATTATCGTATCTGATAATAATAACAAATAAAACATTGAAGATCAAATGAGATACATAAGATAAATCAAATGAGATACTAATTAAATATATATCAAAGGGAAAATCATATCTATGCAGGTGAGATTGCATGAAGATCTGTATATGTTATCAAACCCAAACATAAACTTCATATATCTCTCTTTGTGTCCCAATGCCCTCATCTGCTACCCTTATCTGCTTTTGCTCCATCGTCCATCATGTTACTTCTCCATTTTTTCTACTTCTCTGCCAACTTTGGGTATCTTCTCTGTCGATGTCATTGCATCTTTGTCCATCGTTGCTTCCCTTGTTACTTCTTCATCTGTCACTACTTTTCCTGTCGTCTGCTTCATCTTCTTCAGCTTTTCTGCTTTGATCTTGTGAATCGTCACAAAGTCAAAGTTGATGATGGTGATAGTCAAAGATACAGAAAGCATATTTTTAAAAATTTTGTTAAAAGATGTGGCTTTTTAGTATCTACATAGAGATTAGATATGTTTATGGACATTAGGTAGCTTGATAAATTTGTGGCTTGAATGCTTGATAGAATAAATTGTCATAGTTCATTAAGTATTTGGGTGACTTGAGAAATTTGTGATTTTTATCAATTACAAATTTATGATCAAAATTAATTAATTATGTCAAAGTGTAAAGTGAGTTAATTAATTATTATTAATTAACTATATTCCTACGTTAACACATAAGATTATTAGTTATAGAATTTAGAGATACATCAATGATTAAATCTTGAATTTGTGAATTTTGACCATTTTCTCAATAATCATATCTAAATATATAAATTAATGTGATTTTTTATTTGATCATATCCAAACTTTCATTACTAATTTATTTAATTAGTTTCCTAATTAAGTTAATATTATACTAAATTAAAAGGATTCATTTATAATCTAAAGTTTAAGTTTAAGGATTATTTATATGTGCATATGTGTTTATTTTTATGATTTATAGATTGAGGACTAGAACGAATGATATTAATGAAAATTAAAATTGTAATATTGATAAAAAGCTAGAAAGTTGTGAATTTATAGCTAAATTATATAATCATACATAATGGGTTATATTTGTAAGTTATGGTTTAGTTATGTAATAACACAAAATAAGTTATAGTTGTGACTTTATAGTTGAATTATATAATCATACTAAATGATCAATAATTGTGACTTTATGATTGAATTATGTAATCACACAAAATGAGTATAGTTGTGAATTTCTGGTTGAATTATGTAATCACACAAAAATAGTTTACAATTGTGAAAGTGTAGCAATCATTTATATAAGTTAGTAAAGCTCATTTGTATTTCTATATCATATGATTGTTAAGAAGTTGTTGTTGCTTTACTTCTTCTTGTTACTTTATCTAACTTATTCTATATTTTTCATGTCACTAGTAGTTGGTAATAATGATTCTAGGACTATTGACTTTGAATATAAGATATATGTCTATTTTGATAATTCAAGTTGTGTCTATGTTTTTTGAATCTAAGATGTGCTTTGTGTTTGTTTTGAGTTGAGCAATACATATTTTTTATACTAATTGATAATGAAGTTATTAATTTAATTTGACATGTTTTTAGTTAGTTTTATAGATAAATAGAGGAAAGTTCAAGTATTCTTGATAATTCAGTAGCTTTAGGAAGATTCAATGATCCAGTTTGGGCTCATGTTGGATCGATTCTTGGAATGAAGAATCATACCATTTATTTGTATCATAATATACATTTGAAAGGTAGGGGAATCACCAGATTAAATAAGCATTTAATTGAGATCAAAGGTGATTTAGAGCCTTGTAAGAAAGTGAGTTATGATGTAAAATAGCAAACGAAAACTTAGCTTAAAGAGCGTCAACATAAAAAAGATAAAAGGCAAAGACTAAACTACAAATTGGTTGTGGCAGTTCTTTTTCTAGTGGTCAGGATGATAGTGGGGATGTTGAAAGTGGTTTTCCTACCCATTATAAAGGAAATATTGCACATGATATGAAGAAAAGAAGAAGACAATTGTCTAACTTTTTTGTACCACAAAAGTTCATAGAGCTCAACCTTCAATATGTAATGCCTTACAATATAAAAAAACGGCTCATAATATAAACATGACAATGGCTAGATGGTGGTGTAATTCAAGTATATCATTTAACGCTTCCTAGTCTTATCATTACTAGTTTATAGAAGATGTTATTACCTCTTATGGTCCAAGATATAAAGCTCCTTTAATTAATGATTACAGAGTTAAACTTATGAGTGGCTCTATTTATGAAATAAACCATTATTTAGATGAAGAAAGAAAGACTTGGGTAACTTATAGGAGTTCTATCATAGTGATGATTGGACAAAGAGAAGACAGGAGCCTATTTTAAAATTTTTGCTTTATTATGCTAAGGGAACAATGTTTTAGAAGTCTATTGATGTATCTGACTTTATTAGAAATATAGATAGTCTATTTCAAATATTTGATGAAATTATAAATGAAGTAGGGTCAGAAAATATCATTTAGTTCATTACTAATAATGATTATGCTTACAAAGCAGTTGAAAAAAGATTGCAAAATAAGTATATTCTCTTATTGGAGTCCATGTGCTTCAATTTGCATTTACCTGAAATTGGAAAATATATAAGATACTAAATACTTTCCTATCATTATTGAAACTCTGTAGAAAGTTTTAAAAAAAGTAACCAAGTTCATATATAATCGTATATGAGTCTTGAATTTGATGAGAAATGATTTCATTAATAGTAGGAATTTGTGTCATCCTGCTATTATAAGATTTATGACTAATTTCTTATCACTTTGATGTTTTATTCTAATAAACAAGCAACTGAGACAAATGTTTACAACTGATAAGTGAGTTGTATCTCAGTATATCATATCCAATGTTGGAAAGAAGGTCTTTGTAATTATACTTGAAGATCATGGATTTTGGTCTCAATATTAATTTGTAATGTAAGTTTGTGAGTATTTGGTGAGAGTACTTTATCTAGCTGATAGTAATAAGTAGACAACAATGAGTTATTTTTATGATATCATAGAAAGAGCCAAAGAAGCAATCAAAGCCAATCTAAAAAAAATAGGTTTTCTTTATACACATCTTATCTTGTAGTCATCAATGAAAGATGGGGAAAAAAACAACTTTATCCTTTACTGTTTACAGTTGAAGCATTTTTAAATCGTAGTATCTATTTTAGACCAAGTTTTAAAAAGAAAGTTGAAGTTAATAGAGAAATATTATTAACTATTACAACAATTATTGCACATTAGATAATGCAAGATCTCCTAAGCTCATAAATGAGGATTTATAAGGATGCTTTCAATAATTTTGGGATGCTCGTTACTATTCGTTAAAGAGACAAACTTCATTCAGGTATATATTTTTCATTTTTGTTACTTGTTAGAAATTAATCATTATTTTTTTTGTCTATAAGATTACCTTTTTTATCTTACTATTACTTAGTATGACCAATTCAAAAGTGGTGTTTCATAATTGTAAATGTTTGCAATTCAAATTATGAGTCAATATGTGAGTATAACAGGGTATGAAAGGAATTGGAGCACAATTGAATTTATTCATTCCAAGAAAAATAATGGAATACAAAAGATTGAACGACTTAATCTTTATTCGATACAATTTAAAGCTTTGAGAAAAATATGTTATTATCATTATTAAGTTAAATATAATTTCTTAATAATTTAATTTTATATATTTACTAAAACTCTTAATAGAATAAGTAGTTCTATAGATTCAACTTGTCTTAACCATATCAATTTTTTAACAAATTGAGTTTCTAATAAACAAAGTTTGATACATAAGAGTGATTGAAAGATAATCTTGGAGTGATAATAAAGCTCATCTCAATTATAAGATTTTTTATTAAAAGAAAACTGAAATTAATACAATTTAAGCAAATATATTCTTTTAATTTTACTTGTATTTGATACATATATTAAAGTCTATATATGCAATATAAATATAAAACTTTTAATTATAAATGTTCTTATTTTAAATTTTGCTTATACTTGATTATATTTCTCAGCACTTGTAAAACCTACAAAATAATGAAACTTTATTATTATTTCTATTTGACGTTTTGATATAATTATCCTTTATTCGATGATAAAATAGTAACATTTTAAGTACTTTATATTATACTTAATTTTATATTTGTATAATAATTAAACAATCTTTCTTATATTTTAAAAAAATTCAAAACTATTTTATAATTTTTAAAATTTACTCTAAACAATATCTGACATTTACCAGTAATAGTATTGTTATAGCATTCATAATATTGTTACACAAGTACCCACTTCTGATAGGTAGAAGCACATGAAGTCAAATGGCAAAAGAAAGATTCACATATGAACGTCATTGATTCAACCACCATTAAGTTTCTCGTCTAAATCATGAGATTCAAAACCTACGTCAAAGAAATTTAACACACATCGTCATCCTTCTAGATGTCCACGTCCAACAGTCAGATGATGACCATTCTCAGCTTAGATGCAGATGGAAGGAGCATTTTGTTTGTGATCAGTCACGAACAAGGATGGATTGCAGCTGTTTATATCCCAATGCACCCTCAGTATTTCAACTCGGCATTTCTATCCTGTAAGAACCAATTTCCATATAACACCAAACAATCTCAAATTTTACTTAAAAGAACTGAAGGCTGAAAGCAAGATAGAAAATTGTGTTAAACCATTTAGCTCAAGATAGCTAGAACACAGGCGGTACCCGAGGTAATTTTCTGTGCAGAAGGTGTATGAGATTTTTATCACTCAAAATTGTCTCCTTGGCCTAGATTCTGCAACAGAGACTCTAATTTCTCTGCCGTCCAATTCCTGTATCAAATGAATATCCAAAACAGCCATTAGTGTGTAGCTTTCCAGACTTCAAAGCATAAATGAAATAAAAGCCAAACATAAACAGTATTAACATGACATCTTTCCGTATTCATGTGCGTATAGACATCAGTAGATAGAACATTTTGTAAAACGGGATGCAACCTTTTTATGAACAGAAACAATATCTAAACTATCACACAAATGACGAATTAAAAGTACCATTGGGCTGATAGTAAACACTTTTAAATTATCTAGATGCAAGCACAAGTTGGACATGAAAGGATTAACTAGATCCTTATATCGTTGACGGAAACGGAATAGTAAACTTACAACACCATTCAAGGTCTCAATGGCATTGTTAACCTCTTCAGTGGAACTGTACGTGACAAAACCAAAGCCCCTTGATCGACCACTGTCCCGATCATAGACCACTTTAGCTTCAACAACCTTTCCTTGCTCGTTGAACAAACTCTCAAGCGCCGAGTTATCAACACCCCATGAAAGATTGCCAACATAAATGCGATTTTCAGCATTGGAAGTGCCATCGGTTCTGGGCCCCCTAGAAAAGGAGCTTCCCCTTTGGGGTGGTGGTCCAGAACTGACTCTAAGAGCGCGTCCCTCAAATTCCTGCCAGAAAAATTCTCAGACACACTTAGGTACTAACCTAATTACTTCAGCCACGAGAACTGTTACAACCTTAAAGCTCACAAGTAATTAGGATTTAAAGATTTATTAGTAACCAATTTAGTTCCCTATGAATTTCAAGGGAGATATTTAAACAAGCTTTTCAAACTTAACTAACTTGGTTACCAGCTATGTTATCTAGCTATGCTTACTGCAGATCAAGTTAACAAAGGCATGTAATCAAGTATAAATGACTAGTCAGGAAACTTAAAATCGCTTGCATCAATTATGGAAAAACAGATGCAAGTAAATGAAGCTAATTACATAGCCATTGAACTGTTGAGCAGCTGCGTCAACTTCCTCCGCTGTCGACATTGTGACAAATCCGAATCCTCTGCTTCTTCCAGTTATCTTGTCATAGATTACCTTCCAAAAATCAGCAATTTCAGCACATCGAAGCTAATCAGTAACGAGCTTTCACACGATAATTACAAAAAAAAACCATTCTGAAGAATAAATAATCTAAATTACAAATGTCCTACGAATTCAAAAAGCGAAGAAAAGGCAGTTGCCCCTTAACTAATTATTAAATCATCTAAATGCTGTCCATACTACACTCAAACATTGTCATGTAACTATCAAATTTGGCTCGAAAAGAAAGACCATCTCAAAAAGAAAAAAGAAAACAATTTGGAATCATCTAGTACGAATATTCACCTCAACCATCTCAACATTTCCAGCATTTGCGAACAAGCCAGCCAGCTGGGAGCTGTCAACACTGAAAGGAAGATTGCCAACGAATAACTTTAGTTCTGGCGAGAAACTAGGTTCGTCTCGATCGCTCAAGACCTCCTCTTCTTGATCAAGACCATGAGAAAAAGAAACTTTACGCACGAAACGAGACGAAAGGCACTTTTCTTGGAGGGCTCCAAAGGACTGAAAGACAGAAGTGGGAACTGAAATGGGTCTGAAGTGAAGCTGCAGAGAAGACGAGACAGGGGAAACAAAAGAGAGTGAAGTGGGTTTGCTTGGGTTGCATAAAGATACGATTTTGAGGTTCAAGGAAGGTAAGACGAGAGATGAGGCACAGCTTGTAGACATTGTCATCGCTTTACTGTTGGGTTTGCCTTCAAAGTTCGAAGATAAGTGTCTAGACGATAAGGTTTTTGCTCAGGACTCGACTCAACCTTTTTGACAGGAAAGATACCTCTAAGAGCAGAAGGTTTTGTGGGGTTAAGACTTGCACAGTGTTCATGTACATGATACTTGCTGTAGTGACAGCTGCAACGTGCCTGCTGATTTTTTGATCAGTCCACTAGGGCAAATTTAAGCCCACAAAGGTTGCATCAACCATTTCTAGCCGTACATCTTTAAGTGATCATTCAAGATGGACGATTAATTGTGAGAGGGCTGATAAGATGCCAGCGGTCATGCGGCCACTCCACAAAGATCTTCCAGCTAGTGAACAGACCTGCGGAGATATTTTACTTACAAAATGATAGCTCCGTTCTCCAGTCTTGAAAAAGTTAAAACTTTCTCGTTACATCTTATCGTTGTTATTTATTTTAAATTTTAATACCAATGAGAGAAAATTTTGAAATTAACTTATTAGAATAAGTTTTATGATAAGTAGATCTTTAAGACTTACTTAATATTTTAATATTTTGCATTTTTAATATTTTTTAAAAACTCTGGTAATTAGAAAATATTCAAATAAGCTTCATTATAAGTAATGTTTTAAAAATCAGTCCGAAAATTAAACCGATAAGATAAAAGATTTAAGATTTAAAACGTTCAACGGTATTAGACCATCATAAAATTGGTTAAAGATTAAATAAAATTAAAAATTTTGAAATATGATTGAAAGAAATTGTCTTCATCAAAAATTTGAAGTTTAATTAAAAAAATATTAAATGAAAATTAATTGATTTATTTTTGTATTATAAAAACTGATCGATTAATTAATAAATTAATTTGTTTTTAACAACAAGAGTTATTAAAGTAAATCAAATTTAAAAGTTAAAAATTAAGTAGAAAAGTTGAACGATTTAAGATTTTTACTATTGAACCGACCAAACCAGTTAAAGTTTTTAATCATTGATTATAAGTAGATCCATAAATCTTGCTTAATATTTCTAATTTTGCATTGAAAATATTTATAGAAGTTATTCTATTGACAAAATTTGTTCGATCTAAAACTTGATTCGTTATTATGATAGATTGTGGTTGAGATAACAGCCATGTTAGTTTGTTATATTGAATTATTTCTTGACGTAATTATTTTATTAAATGCTTTAAAAGTCTTATTGTCAAAAATTCTAATCATATCAAAATTTTTAGTAAAAATCTATAATTGAATCATGGTTTTGGATTTCATCGTACTGGTTAGAGAACGAAACGAAATGAAGATTTTATATACCGAGTGTAAATACTTGTCAATACCAGCCTATTTTGTTTAGTACTGGCCGATATTTATAATATCGACCATATATTGGCAATTTTCAAAAAAATTTTAAAAATTTTCTCCTTTTTTTTTCAAAGTTTTTTAATTAGTTATTTAGTTCAAGTTTTTATTGTGATTTTTTAATTTTTATTTTTTAAAAAATAATTTTTATTACTAATAATAATTGTACATTAAATAAAATTTAAAAATAAATTATTTTATTTAAATTTATTTTAATCATTTATATAATATTTATTAATAAAGTATTAATAAAAATATT
>JANZXP010000004.1:30103587-30114400 GCA_027576715.1 Erythroxylum flavicans | reverse complement strand
AATAATGAACATCCACAAAATTCTTCAAGTTCAAGAAACATAGAAAGAAACAATAATGAATAATTATCCAATCATTCAAAATTCTCCCCCTTGAGATAAAAAGATGCCAAAAAGTAAGACTAATAGTCACAGAGATACCTTAAAATCCCTCCTGAATTGAACAGTCAATAAAAACAATCTAATGTCCCCCCTTGGGACAAAACAATGTCAAAACAAGAATGTCTTTAATGTTATCAATCTCAGCGAATAAAGAAGCATAAAAATCGGCAATAGATGCAGCGAAAAAATAATAAGCATGTCAAAATGACAATTTACTAACAGTCAAAACACTAGCCAACATATCAATACTCACATCAAAGTCTTCCGCATACGACTGATCAAATTTAGAAACCCCAAAAATGCATTCAACGAATCATAATCAAACTTAACCAATCTCCTCCTCACATAAACCATACGAACACATATTGCCTAAATTCAAACAGCCTACAGTATAAAGAGAAAAAGTATAGATGTTAACTCCTTCGAACCTTTTTTTTTAAGAAACAACATCAAACTATATTTCAAAAATGTAAAGTACACAATCTTTATGAGCCTTAAAGAAATTCAAACCCGAACTTATTCCTCGTCACATTATCTCGACCATCAACTGCTTGGTTGATTTATTCATCTGAAGTAACTGACTTATCCTCAATCTGAACAGTTTCTTCAAAAGCAGCAACTAACTGTGAATCTGGACAATTTCTTGTTTTTCACTCACTACGTCTTTGTGTTTATAATTGACCCTTTCTAACCCAAGTATGTTTTGGTAACATGAGTTGTTGATGAAAATTTAATAGAGAGTGTATAGATTTTTTATTTTGACTCCTTTGAAACATCATTTATAACAACTTGTAACATTTCAGCCTTATGTGTCGGATTACTCCACAAAAGTGACATATAGGTATGAATTTCCGATTTTTCTTTGAGATTTCTCCTTGGATAGATCTGGTCGCACCAATTTTCTCATCATTCAACTTAGAACATTCTCCTTTATAGCCAATGCCTTGAAGGTCTCTTTTAGTCTTACCAATTTTCAACAACTTTTCTAGCTTTTTGGTACCTCCATTTAACATTCTTATTCCCTTTTTCGTACTGATCAGCTTTAACTTTTTTCATTAAGCTCATCTATTATAGATAACAACTTCTTTTCAAGGTCTTGAAAGATGTTCTTCATGGTAGATTTTTCTTCCTTCAACTTCTCATTTTTCTTGCACGTTTGGACTCATTTAGCATATATTAACTCATAGGCTTCATAAATATCTTCCTTTTTATCATGTGAAGTACTGTCATCACTGCCATAATCTGAGATTGAGCTTTAAGTTGATTCGTCTGTGTCTTTCCCAGAATTTTCTGATTTACCCATATTTCGTTATTGGTTACTTCCTTCTTGGTTGCTATTAAGCAAGCAACCGGACTTTTGTTGTATAACGCAACATTATTTACAGCTTCTTCTTCACTACCATACTCACTTTCGAATTCATTCTCACTCTAAGTGCTTGTATAAGACTTCCCTTTTCTCTTTTTAAAGGTGTTAGCACATTCCACTTGTACATGTTCAAAGCCTCGACACTCATGACATTGAATTTTCTTCACTTTTCTTTCACCCTTTTGAGCTTTAGCTTGTTGTTTAAAGTTGTTATTCGATAAACTCCCATCATTTTGCCTAAACTCGAATCTATCCTTCTTCACTTTCTTTAACCACTTGCTGAAATTTCTTGTCAATAACCCCATATCTTCATTCTCCTCGGATTCATCTTCGAAGCCATTCACGTCTTTACCAATCTCGGCTTGCAATGCTAATCCTTTGCTCTTCTCTCGATTATCCCTCATCAAATTCATCTTAAAGTTGGTAAGAATCTCATTACCTTATCCGAAGGCAATTCAGTGATATCATAGGTTTCTTTGATGGCCGCAATTTTTGGTATGAATCTCGAAGGTAATGATCTCAATGTTTTCTTCACTAGTTTCAGGTTAGAGTATTTCTTCCCGAGTTCATGTGTTTGGTTCGCTATGTCACACAATCATTCATGGAAGTCTCCAATGGTTTCACTCTCGTCCATCTTCAACTTCTCAAAAATCTCACAATCAACATCTAAAGTTTCGAAGTTATCACAGATTTCGATCCCTCATGTATAGTCTGTAAAGTATCCCATGCTTCTTTCGTTGATTCACAGGCTGATATCATAGCAAAGTGACCTTTATCAACTACACTAAAGATGGCGTGCAAGGCTTGAGAATTTCCAAGCGCTCTCTCTTCTTCAGCCTTTGTCCACTCAGATGCATCTTTAAGCACTACTTTTTCCTTTTCATCAGTCGTCACTGGATGTGTCCAGCCATTTAAAACTGATTTCTATGCTTTTGTTCCTTATTCCTGAATGAATACTTTCATTCGTGATTTCCACGTAGGATAATTTGAACCATCTAACAACAATGGGCTGATGAATGATGCCCCTTCTTTTATAACCATTATTGTGAAGCAAGGATCTACACCAATTTGATGTACTAAGTTCTGATTCGGTGACCCGCTTTGATACCAATTGAAAAACTGTTGGGGTGTATTAGTTTCGCAAACTCTTCAATTTACCGCAGTCGTTTCTAGCAAAATCAAAAACTAAAAAAATTAAACAATTAAAAGCAAAATAATAAATCAACACCAAAATTTGTTAATGCGGTTCGACACACCTTGCCTACGTCTGCAAGGCTTTCACCCAGCTTAATTTTTTCACTAACGACAATAGTTTTATACAAGGCTTTATTGAGCCGACACCACTCAGCCCTTGACACTATCCCTCTTCCTCACAACCCGTGAAAGAATCTCACTCCCAATAGTACAACCGCCTTGTACTAACCTCAACAAAGGATTTTCTCAATAATCTTTTAATGAAAGAACAATAAACAAATAACCCAAGTGATTAATCGAAATTCAATATAAATGAAAAACACTTGAGAAAAAAACAAAAAACAACTTCCCAATGTTTTCAGCTCTTCCGAAGATTAATCTAACTGTTGTTCACGAATGACACTAACTGATTCACAAAGCCACAACTGCATCGTTAACACATTCACCAACCAAAGTATTTGCAGTCCATAAGAAAATCATTGACAATCGTTGCTGCCCAAGATGGAGTTATACATGCATACCACATGCAGCCAACCAAACATGATTCAGCCAAGAAGTTGTGCACATCCAACCAAAAAATGATTCAACAAAGAAATCACATACAACCAATGAAGAACGATGCAATCAAGAAATCACGCATAACCAAAAGAGTCACACATGCCCAATCTACCATTGCCCTTGAATGTTCTGCACTTCACTATAATGTGATTTACTCAAGCACATGTGACCAACATAGACCAAGGCTGCACATACACTAAGTCCAGAGGAGGAGCCATGCACATATGGAGTTGCACATGTATAATCTCCCGCTATCTCACAATTTTCTGCACTTCAACGTTACCTACCCATACACCTTCAATCAACCCACATCAAGACGTGGACCAAGTCACACACTCAAGTCACCCTCACTTTAGCAATCTCATGATATCCATACATCCACTAACGTAATCCACACAAACTTTCATTAAAGATAGACTTCTTTTTTTGCTTCAAGTCTTATCCCAGAATCTAAGTCAAATAAGAAGTATTACTTGTTTATACCTCATCTTAATTCGGATTTTATTAAGCAATATCTTGAAAATCTAATACTCAAAAATGCCAAAATTAAATAATGAAATAGATAATAAAATTCTTAACATAATGAATAATACAACCATTCAAATTATATAAAATAAAACAAAAATATGATATATATATATATACACATCGGCAATTTAGTAACAAGGTGACCGAAAATTCTATAGAAAGAGCAGAATTTTGAGAAATGTTGCACAACTATTACTTAATGAGGGATAATTTAGGCCTATTTGATTTCTTTTTTATTTTTTATTTTAGTAAAAGAATGTTTTTTAAGTTTCTAGTTTTATTTTTTTTGTTTTTCAGTTTTAAAAAATTTTAAAGTCATAAAAGTAGTTTTTGGTTTATAATTTAATTTATTATCAATCAAATATATTATTTAATATATTAATTTTAATATAAATTATGAATAATTTAATTTTATATTATATTATATATTTAATTAATAAAAATTAATTATTAATAATTGAATTTTACTTAATAATTTTATTTAATTATTAATTAAATTAAATGAATAAATTTTAATATTTATTAATGAATATAATTTAATTTAAAATATTTTCAAAATATATAAATTTTAGATAAAATAAAATTTAATAATGAAAATATAATTAAAATAAATATTAATTTATAAATAAAAGGTTTTTTAATTATTTATTTTAATCAAATAAAATAATTTTGTTAATAATTTGTTAATAAATATTATATAAGAAATTAAAATAAATTTATTTAATTAAAAATAATTTGTCTTTAAATTTTATCTATATAATTATCATCTGTGATAAAAACATAATTATATTAATATTAACAACTAAAACATAATTATATTAATATTGACAACTAAACAAGTCTTTGTTTTTATTTTTAAATAAAAACTGAAGAAAAAAAAAGAAAATTGAAAATTGAAAACACAACATAAATGAAACAACAGGGCGCTTGAAATACAACGCTTCTAAAGTCTTATTGTATTTTCAGTTAGACTAAAATAAAGATACGATCAAGAGAAGACTTCAAATTCCTCTAGAACTCCAGTCTATTCAGGTCTTATCAAAGAGCAAGCAGAGAGCTGATTTCATCTGCATTCCATGACTCTTCCTGGTATGTGTACCAGTGTATCAACCATTCGCCGTATGTCTGCTAGCACATGATGCAAGAGTCGCTGGTGCATGTTAAGAATTGTCGTAGCCGTGAAGCCTTCTCCAGCATAGTCCTGTCAAGCTCCTCCATGACTCTTCTAGGTGAACTACGTGACAGCGACAGCGATACTACCAGTAGGCAATGTGATATATTAAGCACTTCCAGGCTTTGCAAGCCATCCAGGATGAGAATTAAAGCATCCTTTTCTAGCATCGAGCAGCGGAGGCTCAAAACGTTTACATTCGGAAGATATGAAATCAATTTGATTGCCAAGTAAATGTCAAATGGACCCATGACCTTGAGTGCATTGAAATTCTTGCAATTTTCGCCAATTGCATCCACCAGATACTTGGCATTTTTAATAGATATTGAGAGCGATTCAAGATCAATCCACATACCAATACATTTCATCATTAAAGGCCATGATATCTGTTCCTATGCCGGCGGAGCAAGTCGTCTGAGATGGGGGCACCTTAAACAGACAAAATTACATATTAGGTTTAATTTGAAGATCTGAGAAGAATCCTGACAGCGTAATGGATTCTCAATCGCCCCATATATAGATACAATAATAGGACCCTTAATTTGCATATATCTGTCTAATAAAATGAATAAATAAATATATTACATATCTGAACTATAATAATTTTACGGGAAAAGAAATGCATAAGTTCGGAACGTGGTTTGGTGACACTATAGCTCAGGCCACAAGTCATCAACCTTTGTCTATTCAAAATACCAAAGATGTTCATGATGCAACTATCAAGAACTAGTTATAAACGTATAAATCGAGACCAACTATTTCATGATGTGCTTGTTCTAGTCGGATGGGAAGTAAAACGAGGCTCTCAATTTATAACTTCATTATAACGCATTTTTCCATAGAAGAATGAACGACACCTATTCCCTTCCCACCGGGTTTCCTTTGGCAGATGTCATTTCACGATGTTTGCTGATGTTCAACAGCAAACAATAATAACGTTAAAGTGTTTTGAAAGGCGTGTAACAAGATAAAACTTACCTTTCAGCAGTATAAGTCAATTGATCACTGCTCACATGCAAATTGATGTGAATAACCAGTAATGTTATGCTTCCCCGACTCAGATTCAAGATTATCTTTAACACCACATGAAATCATCCGTGCCCATAAAGATGTTATAATCTTATATCATTTATTTTATCCACACATTTACGTGAATTTAACGTAAATATATTAATAAGATTTAATAGAATAGGGTAAAAACTAGTTTATGGGAACAAAGGATCTATTCACTTTAACACACGGGTCAATGTCTCATCAGATTGACCATCCACATACACATATGGTTCCATCAAAATTTTGATAAAATTGGACCTCAACATTAACAAATCAAGCGTTCTCCAAAGAGAGGGATCACAGCAGGTTGAACGCCATGCTCTGCAAACATCAGCAATGCTTGACGTCAACTCAAATATGCTTAAAAACTGGAATATCTTCACCAAAATATCAGTGTCAAGGTCCCATCTCCTTGCATCTGTATAACCGTCTGCCATGACTTCCATCAACAAAAGAAGGAACTAATATTGCTTCAATCATATAAACTTCCAATAGCACCAGCATTTAAGAAAACAGAGAGAAAGAAAATTAGATTATCGAACAGTTAGTGATTACTTTATTAGTTAGCTAGAGAAATCCAAAATGTACAGGTTTTACTGTCCGAATCATGGTTATAGAATTATTGAAACAGCCAATGCCAAATTTTTAGAGAATGGTGAAGTTAGTGAGAGTGTTGAAAATCAAGTTATGGATATTAATGAAATAAGAGTTAATGTTCCATTACCCATAAATGTTCTTAAACCCACAACTACAACAAATGATGTTATTGCTTTAGAAGATCAAAATAATCAATAACAACATTTAGATGACGAGGAAGCACCCCATGAAGAGCCTAACTTACCATCAACTCATGCAAATGAACCGGTTGGTATAACTTTAAATAAACATGTTAGGGTTCTAAGGTTGGCTATTTATGATGATTATGTGGTTTATTTGTAAGAGTCGGATTATGATTGTAGCATTAATAATGATCCTGTTTCGTTTTCACAAGCCATAGGTAGTGATCAGTCTGAAATATGGATTGATGCTATGGAAGAAGAGTATAAATCAATGGCACAAAACAATGTATGGGATCTTATAGACTTGCTAGAAGGTTTTAAACGAGTTGATTGTAAATGGGTCTTTAAGACTAAACGCGACTCGAATGGCAATGTTGAAAGATATAAAGCTAGACTTATTGCCAAATGTTACACTAAGAAAGATGGCAATGATTATAAGGAGACTTTTTCACCTGTCTCAAAGAAAGATTCATTCAGAATAATTTTAGCATTAGTGGCTCAATTTGATTTAGAGTTATATCAAATGGATGTGAAAATAACCTTTCTAAATGGGGATATTGAGGAGGAACTTTACATGGATCAATTTGAAGGTTTTTCCATTGAAGGTAAAGCAATAATGGTATGTAAATTAAAGAAGTCAATATATGGATTTAAACATGCTTCCAAGCAATGGTATATTAAGTTCAATAATACCATTACTTCTTCCAGTTTTGAGAAAATTACTGTTGATCGGTGTATTTATTGAAAGATCAATCGGAGCAAGTTTATATTTCTAGTTCTGTATGTTGATTGCATTTTACTTGCTGTTAATGACTTGGGTTTGCTGCATAAGACTAAGGAATTTCTTTCTAAGAATTTTGAAATGAAAGATATGGGAGAGGTATCCTATGTGATTGGAATTCCAATATTCCGTACGAGATCAAAAGATTTATTAGGATTGTCTCAAAAAACTTATATTGCAAAAATTCTTGAAAAATTTAACATGAGCAAGTGCTCAGCATGTATAGTCCATATTCAAAAGGAAGATAAGTTTAGTCTTATGCAATGTCCAAAGAATGATATGTAACGTAAAGAAATGAAAGCAATTCCATATTCTTCTGTTGTAGGTAGTTTGATGTACCTACAAACCTGTATTAGAGCCGATATAAGTTTTGAAGTAAGGATGGTGAGTAGATATCAAAGTAATCTTGGTATTGATCATTGGAAGGCTATAAAGAGTGATGAGATATCTTCAAGGAACAAAGGTTTACATGCTCACTTATAAGAGGTCTGATTATTTAGAAGTGATTAGATATTCATATTCAGATTTTGTCGGATGTGTTGGTAGTAAAAAGTCAATGTTTGGCTATTTGTTCCTATTAGCTAAAGGAGCAAACTTATGGAAATTATCAAGCAGTCTGTCATTGCTTCATTCACTATGGAAGCAAAATTTATAGCTTGTTATGAGGTAAGAATGCATGCATTTTTGCTGTGGAACTTTATTTCAAGGCTTGGGGTTGTCGAAACAGTAAGCAAGCCGCTGAAAATTTATCGTAATAATTTTACAATAGTTTTCTTTTCTAAAAACGACAAATACTCGAGAGGCGCAAAACACATGGATTAAAGTATTGTGTTGTTAAAGAGGAGATTAATCAACAAAGCGTGTATATAAAACATATTAGGACGAATCTCATGGTTGCAGATCCTCTAACTAACGGTTTACAACCAAAGACATTCAAAGAACATGTGCTTAGGATAGGTCTTGGTTGTATTGATGATTGATAATAATGTTTGATGATGATGTTTTGGCACTCTTGAGCTCAATAATAATATGTTTATGAATTTTATATTTCTTATTCATTATGTTTACGTATACATAATTGTTTGAATAAGAAATTTGTATGTATTTTCATAACAAGCATATGAACTGTATGTTGTTTATATACAACTTATAAACCTAAACATAATAAGTTCTTAATGTAGTGGTATATGGAAGGGAGTATACGACTATAATGTGTATGACCACTATAACCCACATTGTGTGATTTGATGTATTGGGGTGCTTATAATGTTAATGGTTTATAAGATTTAAATTTGCTAGCCTTATGTTATACTATTAAATGTAATGATGAAACATCTAGCTAAATGAGAAAATATAAGAAATATGGCCTGATGTTATAGCCCATATTTTTTTGTAGGCCCATATGAAACTTGGTTTAGGGTTTTCATTGTTTAATAGTATGTTAAATCTTGACCATTAATTTAGTACTTAATAGATGTACAAGATTTAATGTCAACAAAGAAGTGTATATATAAACTAATCCTTTCTTTACCCTAATTATGTACAGACAAAAAACAAATAGAGAACGAACATATTTGTGCATTGGGTTATCCATCAAGCCATCTGTTACTGGAAAAGGGTTAAAAGAGAGAAACGGGATTATGTTCGTTGGAAGCTTTCTTGCTACATCATAACGAATTTCGCTCAAGGTAAGTGATTTATTCACTTTATCTATGTGGTTATTATTATATTCAAGATCTGAATAACACAATGATTTACATATGATTCATGATTTTTGTATGGCTTAAATCTTTAACGTTTGAATATCAAGAACAGAAAAACTTACAATATGTTCACCCCTAAAAAAATGTTTTTTAATATGATTTTTTTCTAATATCATGCTAGGCTTCCAGGTTTGGAGGAATAATGGGAGTTGTTCGATGTGCCAAGGACCTTCTTCTATCACCTTTTGAGTCTCGGATTTTGAATTGAAGGTAAAGATAATGTTAACATTCTTGGTTAACGTCACTCATTATATGGCCCTACCTTTCCAATTTCGTTAGGTCCAAGCTTGAATCACAAGGAAAGCAAAACGTTTTTCCATAAAGAAGCCAATAATTGCCGCATCCCAAATTTCTGTGCCTTCCTTAAGAAAGTTGATACTGGGAGCCACCATGAGCTTTCCATCAAGTTCACCAAAGGGGCTATAGAGCAGAGAAGAGTTGGAGGTGTCCCCCATCACCTGTTTCTAGGTTTTCCTATTTTCAGCATGAGGTTTGTTCTAATTTGCTACTTAGTTTGAATGGGTGGGTGCTGTGGATGGGGAAGGTTGATGTGCTACATGGAGAGTGTGCATTGAGAGGGTAGGAGTTTGAGAAGGCTAGTTAGTTAAAAGGAAAGGGGAGTGAGCATTAGTTATCATATTAAAGTTTTTATGGTTTTTGAGATCTGATTTTGATGAAATGGGAGAAGGAGATGAGATGGAAGAAGAAGGTAAGGGGGAAACTCTGACTCCATTAAGTAATGGAAGTCTGAGTGCAGCATAGTGGTAAGTTGTGAGGGCTCAATGAGCAGAAAACAAAGAACCTAGAGGAGAATGAGATGATAGGAAGAGACAAATCAAAAGGCCCCAACTCAAGGGAGCCGATAGCCAGGAATGTTGAATTTGGGGAATAATAGAAGAGAAAGGAAAGTTAGGACGTAGGCAAATCAGATGGTGATAAACAGAAGCCATTCAAAGAGCTACCAACCAAAGTTTGTTGATCTTAAGTAGTCTTTCTTTTTTGTCTTAAAAAAATTAGAATTCCTTTTTTCATATTTTTTTCATTTAATCGGATCGATTTAAGTTAATTCATTGTCTTATAATAATAACAACAACAATAATTCAGTAAAAATTTCATTGATACATGAGATTTAAAAATATTTAATTGTATGCATCCTTACCTCTAATTAGTGGAGAGACTGTTTTCAAAATTAATACATTATGATGATATACTAAATTTAAGTTGATCAGTTCTTACTTTAAACTTATTTAAACATGTTCTCATATTTTAATTATTGAAAGTTAAGTACCGAATAAAAATAATCAAATAACTAAAATAGTTAAGAATGACGGGAAAACAATAATTAAAGAATTGAAAAAAATTAAATTCTATGCAAATATTGAAGTGGGCACCTAGACTTTCTTTATATAAACCATATATTAATATAAATCAATAAAGTTTTTTTTGACAATATATGTAACACCCCAACTCCGCCGGACCCGAACCCGATATCGACAGTGATACCCGAATTCGTGCCCCGCG
>JANZXP010000004.1:30061672-30084854 GCA_027576715.1 Erythroxylum flavicans | reverse complement strand
AAAACTATTGATACAATTATAAAAAATATTTTCGTAATTCATTTTATTGTTAACTTGTACGAATTTTTTGCTATTCAATAGCTCAATACCTCCATTTTTAGGTTCCTTATTTTTAATTCCTTATTTATAGATGCAATTAAAAAATATTAATATAAATCATTTGTTTTAAAATAATCAATGAATTACATATTTCTAATTATATTATATTGCAGGGGTACTTTGGTTATTGACACTGTTTTCTATTTTCTGTCAACTGCAACCAAATACATTTCTATCTTTGAGATACATAATTTTATCTGTTTTGTCCATTACAACTAAACACTTCACTGTCTTTAATTTTTATTCTGTTCTGCCTCTAAATTTTTATTTTATTCTATCTTAAATATGAATCACAATAACCATACGCACCGAAAAGTATGTCTCCATATGAAGTAACTTTGGTTTTGAGGCTCATAGTTATATCTTAGAAACTGCAGGGTATTGTTTGTAGAGAATAAATTGCTCCACATGCCAAAAGAACTCGATCGACGTTGTTTTCTTGTTAAGGCCCACTAATCATGAAAACGTTGAGAGGAGTTAAAAGTTCAATGAATGTGTTCCAGGTGACTCGGAAAACAAAAATGTATGTCTCCATCTCCATGTGAAGTGACTTTGGTCTTGAGGCTCGTAGTTATCTTAGAAACTGCAGGGTATTGTTTGTGGAGAATAATTTTAGAAGACCACACACGTGACGTTAAGAAAAAGTGTAGCTTGATACATTGAATCGCCGACGACTATACAGTGCATGTGAGAAGAGAGGGACTATACTGTTATCACGAGGCCACCTCACAATCTCGGAGAGTATGTATGCGGCCACTTGGACTATTAAGAGTCTCGTGAGACCTTTTCTCTTCGTTACATCGGAAAACAAGTCTCGTGAGAAAGACCACAGCTTTGTTGGCAGCCATTGGTTTTGTTAATTAGTTTGATATTATCACTTGGGAATATTATATACAACCATAGTTGATATTAGATATTTGATATTATGGAAAAAAACGGTAAAATAAAAAATTTAAGGTATGTAATGTTCAACAAATATTAAATTATTAGTAAAGATCAAATAAAATTAAAAATTTTAAATTATGATTGAAAGATATTATTCGTATTCATAAAAAAATTTAAAGTTTAATTAAATAAAGGGAAAATTAATTAGATTATTTTAATTTATAAAATCTTGTTAAGTAATAAAAAGTAATCGATTAATTAATAAATCAATCAATTTTTAACTACAAGAGTTATTAAAATAAATCAAATGTTTCAAATTTTTATTTTTAGTTTTATTATAAATTTTAAGTAAATAATTTTAATTTTTAAAATTAATAAAAAAGAGAATCAAACGCTCTAAAATTAAAAAACTCGTGACAAGTAGGTATGGTCTAATTGGTTTTAACTCCTTACTTAAGACTTTCTTTTATAAAAGATCTTGAATTTGAGTCATCACAAAGGAGAGGAGAGAAGAAATTTTTCCTGTTGATGATCCTCTAACCTCCTTTCGAGTCACTATAAAAGAGGGAAGAGGAAAAATTTTTCCTTTTAACGATCCTTTAGTTCTCTGGACATGTTCTTTAGTCAAATTAATTGTGCAAGTCTCACTTCCAATAAAATTACTGAAAATTTGGGACTGATAAAAACCTAATATTAAATAGGGTCAATGATTAATCATTAATCGACCAAGCGCAAAACTGGGATACCTAATATTATTAAGTGAAATTAGCAGAAACGTTATAAACGCTCAATTTCCAAAATTGATGATATAAATTAATATTTTGTGTTTTTTAACTTTTCACTCTTTATTTTAACCAAAGCTTTCCCTGAAAATTGAGCTTTCTTTTCCGGGAAAATCCTTAACAAAAAGAATCGGTGAACTTTCTCCAAAGAAAGAAGAGAGACAACGAAATAGAAATTCGGGTGTTTTTGTTTAACTCTTCCAGAGATCTCCTTGTTAGACCAGTACTACTAGATAGATAGAGAGTGAGAGGGCTAAGAGAGACAGAAAGAGAGAGAAACACTTTAATCAAAGTTTCTGAAACGCTAATTTTAACAACACTGAGCCTCTGGGGTACGAATTTTTATTTTTTGAGTTTGTTTCATGCAAAATTTTGACTTGGGTGACCGTACAAATAAAGAAAGTTTGTTTCTTTAAGCTATTTCTACTTTATTCAGGTTAATCAGATCTACGTTTGTGGTTTCTTATTCTTAGCTGTTTCTGGGGCGTTTCAGTGGTTAGAAAGTTGGTATGTTTTGCTAATAGGTTTTGTTCGTTCGGAGCTGGTTTTGTGCTGCTAAAATTATTTGTTTTCTTAATCATTATCTGGAGTTTTAAGTCTGTATAAGATTGTTTAGCATGAAGGGTGGTGTTACTACTGAGACTCCTATTATGATCATTTGGTTGGCCACCAGCAATTTTGAACTGTTGAGCTTTCTTTTCTTGAATTTAGTTTTTGACAACTGATCATGCTAGTTTGCCAGGAGTTAGTTTAAAGTTGATTTTGGAAAATAGTGATTTGCAACTATGTCAAGGAAATGATCTTATTTGCTTTCTTCTATTTTTGTACCGATTAGTGATTGAACTTGTTAAAGACACTTTTATTAAAGATTCAGGGCAGGTCTTCTCCTATGGTTAGTAAGTTTTGATACGAAGTTTTGAATAGTTTGAAGACTATTACATTGTTCTGGATGCGATTAACTGATCCTTTTGCCACACTCAATTGCCTGTAATCACAATCTTTTCTGTTTCTCTCCTTTTCTGTAAAATGATGTCGTGTATTGAATCCTCCATTTAAATTCCAATTGTGGACGTCCAGTTGCTACTCTTTTTCATTGTTCACAAATATTTTATTATTTAAATATCCAGGTCTTTCCATATATGCAGGTATCTATGTGAAAATTTCTTTATAAGCCTTAGCCTTTGGAGTTTTTGTAGCAGCGCAATTAATTTTCTCTTCTATCAGGCTTGGATGCTGGAAGAAAGTTTGAGGGTTTCACACGATTTGACCGCTGTTGCCATTATCAGGAAATCAATCAGGTGTTTTGGGTTTTTTGCTATCATACGGCAGCGAGGAAGGTGAATTAGGATCAAGTTTTACATTGGTATGTTATGATCACTGCTAGTGGTTTGAGCAACTGGCAGTCTTATGCAACCAATTTTTGCACCAAGGTGTTTCATCAGGCCAAGAGCACTGATAGGGCTGCAATTTAGGAGAAGCAGCTTTAAGAAGCAATAGAATCTAATTGGTTACAACTATAGGAGGCTGATTTTTGTGTGGAAATTCTATTTAATTAGTGCACTGGCTGCTAGTTGAGTGTCAGGAAGTGTTGGCGGTAACATGGAAGCTGAGTTTGCAAGTACTAACCATCTGCCAGGTGTTTTCCATCAAATGCTTCTT
The DNA here is from genome assembly GCA_027576715.1 of Erythroxylum flavicans. NCBI lineage: Eukaryota > Viridiplantae > Streptophyta > Magnoliopsida > Malpighiales > Erythroxylaceae > Erythroxylum > Erythroxylum flavicans. Next base: position 30,081,429 of record JANZXP010000004.1, on the reverse strand, counting down.
GTTCTAGGACCAACACTTGTGATTTCACTTGGCTATGTTGACCCTGGAAAGTGGGCTTCAACTATTGAAGGAGGTGCTCATTTCGGATTTGGTCTGGTACTGCCAATGTTCACTTTTAATGTAGCTGCAATTCTGTGCCAGTACCTGTCAGCTCGAATTGGTGTGGTTACTGGAAAAGATCTAGCACAGGTATTATTTTTCGGAATGAGAAACTGTCATCCCAGTTTGATATATTTGATGCTTACATTAATTTGCATTTCTTATCTATTATTGTATTCTACTGTTTTTCCTCTCAAGTATAATATCTTGAGTTCTACCCTCTATGTTTTTTGGTCGATTATTTATTTTGAAACCTGTCAAGAAGTGGCTTTTGGTTAATTGGAAAGAATAAACTATTCTACTAAGATTTTAACCATGGCGGAGGATGATCCTTAATCCTCTTCCTATGAGCGACAAGGCAAGTGGTGAAAGAAAGGCTATAGTTATTCATAGATTGATCTTGATTTTTCCAATTAAATAAGCATGATGAAGAAGGGGTATTGTTCTCTGTCTTGCTGAATGACTTTAATTGATCGTCCTTCCTTTTCTTCCTTCCTGATTTCACAGATTTGCAGCAATGAGTACAGCAAGTTCATGTGCATGTGTCTTGGAGTTCAATCATCTGTTTCCATGATGGCATTAGACCTCACCATGGTAGATGTGTAATCCTTGATCAACCATGGCTATTTTTAGCTAGTACAACTTGTCAATATGTTCCTAACTGGTGAATTTGCTGATTGTGTTAGATTCTTGGCATTGCACATGGCCTTAATCTTCTCTTTGGGGTGGACTTGTCCACTTGTGTTTTGTTGACTGCCCTCGATGCAGTTGTCTCACCACTTTTTTCCACCTACCTGGTATGTTAGATCTGTGAGAGTTCTTTTCACTCTCTTTTTCTAGAAATTTTACCTATAATTTGTACTACTTTTTTTCAGGAGAAATGCAAGGCAAATTTCTTCTTCACACGTATCTCCTTTGCTTTATTTGTTCTTTATGTTCTTGGAGTGCTTTTTAGTCAACCAGAAATCTCACTAACGATGAACTGGATGCATCCTAAGTTAAGCGATGAAAGTTTGTTTGCACTGATGAGTCTTCTTGGAGCAAATATCATGCCACATAACTTTTACCTCCATTCTTCTTTGGTGCTGGTATTTCTCCATCCCTCCTACCTTTTTCTCGAGCCTATTAGCTATAAGCAAGGTTTTTTTTCCCCCTTTCCTGTGTGTATGTGTGTCTATAAGGCTGCATAAATGCAAGCACATGCATGTGCATAGTCCTTTAGTTTAAGGTTGCTCTGCACAATGGGGTAGTGTAAGTGGTCTGATTTGAAGGGTTATGAATGCCTTTGACTTGGAATATTTCAAATGGCTTCTTTGGAATATTGGTTTTGGTAATTATCTTATTTTCTTTGTATTTGCTAATCTTAATTTATTTTTTGCACATACTTACTAGACTTTGGATATGGTATATTGAGATTTTTGGCCTCCACACGTCTGACATTCTCATTTTTGGTTAGACAAATATCTGAAACATTGTATTTTTACTTCTTATAGCAGCATCAGGGATCGTCGGCTGTCTCTAAGAATGCCTTGTGTCATAGCCATTTTTGGGCCATATGTTCCATGTTCTGTTTCATTTTCATGGTGAATCTTGTGCTCATGAATTCAGCTGCAAATGTGTTCTACAGTAGTGGCCTGATTCCGCTTACATTCTCCGAGGCATTGTCACTACTGGAACTGGTAATTCTTGTCTTTAGTCCTTGTTAATGATGACTGATGATACTTCTAAACTTGCTATGTAAGAAACACATGAATTTTGATGTGATATTTTCATTTGATTTTTTTTCCTTAAATAATTGATTCAGGTTCTCAAGAGTCCAGTAGCACAAACTGCTTTTGTACTAGTTTTGTATCTTACCAATCAAATCACTACATTGACCTGGAATCTTGGTGGCCAAGTAGTCTTGTATGATTTTGTTGGACTGGGTATGCCCAATTGGCTTCAACGCACTACTTTTAGAATCATTGCCATTATCCCAGCCCTTTATTGTATATGGACATGTGGAGTTGAAGGGGTATATCAATTGCTTATATTTACACAACTTGTTATAGCTCTGCAACTTCCTTCTTCTGTAATTCCGCTTTTCCGAGTAGCCTCATCAAGAAAAATAATGGGTGTCTATAAAATTTCGCAACTTTTGGAATTCGTTGCTGTGATTACCTTCATTGGCTTGCTCGGTTTGCAGATTATTTTTGTTACAGAGATGATATTTGGGAATAGTGATTGGGTAGGCAATTTGAGGTGGAATATGGGCATGAGTTCATCTGTCCCTTACATTACTCTTCTCATGACTGCCTTCTCAACGTTTTGTATGATGCTCTGGTTAGCAGCTACCCCATTGAAATCTGCAACCCGTGTAGATGCTCAGGTTTGGAATTGGAATGCACAAAATCCCATTCATGAGCCATCTTTACACAGAGAGGGAATTATTTTGGGTGATACTAGATATGATGGAAAGGAACATTTTTCCAAGCAGGATCAGGTTTTGATATTAGAAAAATCTATTGACAGTTACCCAGATGAAACTATCACAAAACCTGGTCCTGATTTGCCTGAAAAAAGCATGGAGTCTGCTCAGGAACTTCATCCGACAACTATCGAGGATAATTATTCCCGTGGTACATTTTCCAGTGCCCAGATATGCTACCAAGAGGATCATGCACGTGCTGAAGAGTCTTTGTCTGTGTCAACTGTAGGTAATGATGCTTTTGATGCTGATTTGGTAGATCCCAAAAACTTAAAGATTGAACCAATTGACACAGTTGAAAAGACTGTGGTTGTGGAAAAGAAGGATGATGGGGTAGATGCTTGGGAGCCTGATGAATTTCCAAAAGGAGTTCATGGAAGCACCTCATCTTTGACATCCGATGGTCCTGCATCACTGAGGAGTCTCAGCGGAAAAAGTGACGAGGGTGGTAATGGTGCTGGAAGTCTCTCAAGATTGGGTGGGTTGGGTCGAGCTGCAAGACGGCAATTTGCTGCAATTCTGGATGAATTTTGGGGGCAGTTGTATAACTTCCATGGGCAACCAACTCCAGATGCTAAGGCTAAAAAGTGGGATGTCTTGTTGGCTGATTCAAAATCTTTCTTGCTAAAAGTGGAGACAATTGGAAATGATGTTGGTGGATGTTTCCCATCTGTAGGTGATAGAGGATCTGATTCTATCGTAAGTTCAAGCGACCCTGCCATGCAGCCAAGGATGCAAAATCATATCGACTCATCATATGGAATTCAAAGTGGATCTTCCTCTATGTGGTCCAATCACATGCAATTACGGGATCCATATGTGCATGGCTCTAGCCACAATGTCTTGGACTCTTTTGAGAAGAGATATTTTAGTATGCGAACTCCGCCATCAACTAATGGCTGGGATATCCAACCAGCTATGGCTGGTGGTTCCATTCACAATGTTTTGGACTCTACCGAGAAGAGTTATTATAGTATGCGAACTCGACCATCAAGTGATATCTGGGGTACCCAGCCAGCTACAATTCATGGTTATCAGATAGCATCAATTGCAAATCAGATTGCCAAGGACAGGGGTTCCAATTGCTTAAATGGTCAATTGGAATCAGCAGCACCGTTAACCCCCTTTTTGGGACCTCAAAATTATAAGGACCCATATGCAACTGCCTTAGCATTGAAGTTGCAAAATGGATTGAACTCTCTGCAGGCCTCACAATTTACAGCATCTAGAAATAGCCTGCAACAACCTGAAAGTGGATATTATGATCCTTGGTTATCTGGATTTGCTGATAATGGATGTATGCCAACGAATACAAAGAAGCTCCATAGCTTGCCTGACTTTCCTGGATTATCTGGGCCATATGCTAGGACAAAATGGGAGAGTTCTGTTGGTAGAACAAGTAATGAGCTGTCCCATGCTAATACTGGATCAGGAATGGATCCTTTGGCTTTTGATGGCCTATCAAGAGGTGGAGATGGATCTCTTTGGTCCAAGCAGCCGTTTGAGCAGTTTGGTGTGGGTGACAAAAGTCGTCATGTTGGGAGTGGTGTTGGAAGGTGGTCAAATTCGGCTGCTAGAGAAGGTACTTGTCTTATGGATTCGGAGGCCCACCTGCTTCGTTCCTTCAGAGATTGCATCATAAAGCTTTTGAAATTGGAAGGATCTGATTGGTTGTTTAGGCAAAGTGGTGGTGCTGATGAAGATCTCATTGATCATGTGGCAACAAGGGAGAAGTATTTCTATGAAGCTGAAATCAGAGATATGAACCTCTCTGGTTCTTCGAAGAATTGTGACAGAGGTTCAGGAATTATATCAGTAACCTCAGTCCCTAATTGCGGGGAGGACTGTGTCTGGGGAGGGGAGTTGATAGTAAGCTTTGGGGTTTGGTGCATTCATCGAATTCTAAATTTGTCCATCATGGAAAGCCGACCAGAACTGTGGGGCAAATATACTTATGTGCTAAACCGTCTCCAGGTATGTTTTCTGCTGTATATTTCTTTATTGTTTGTACACATTTTAACCGCAAGAAAGGCTGATGTCTATAGTTGGCCAGTAATGCTCATCTCTTGCACCATGTTTTTCGATATTCAGCTGCACTTTTCCTAGTGAATGTGACCTGTGGATGATATTGAGTTGTCAGTATAATCTACTTTTGCCTATGTTTCTCTCTCTATCTCACAAACACAAACTAAAGCAATATGTTCTGGTTAACAGGGGATCATAGATCCGGCATTTTCAAAGCCATGTCGCCCTCTTTCCCCATGTTTCTGTCTCCAAGTCTCCCCTGCCTACCAAAACAGGTCATCACTTCCTGTTTCAAATGGAATGTTACCCCCTACAGCAAAACCAGGCAGAGGAAAATGCACTACTTCAGGAATGCTCCTGGATTTAATTAAGGATGTTGAGTTGGCTGTATCTTGTCGTAAGGGTCGATCAGGAACTACTGCAGGAGATGTAGCTTTCCCAAAGGGAAAAGAGAATTTAGCATCTGTACTAAAACGCTACAAGCGCCGATTATCTAACAAGCCAAGTGGTGGTAACTGAGTGACGGTGATCAATTTTGGCTCTTACATAAGCTCTTAATGCCTCGAAGCTTATCATCAGCTTGCTTCAAGTGGGGCTATTGAGTTCTTTGATTTCTGTAAGCAGCTTAGTGTCTAGATCAGGGCGCTTAGTACATCATAGCTGGCTTATACTCCTGTAGTAAAAGAAATGTGCTGCAAATCATGTCATTGTGTGTTTATGTTAGGATAAAATTACTGGATTGCAGCAGAATTGAAGAAAATCGGTGGAAAGTGTAAAAGTTGATCAGATGCAACTGTGGTTTCTACAACTCCTGTACATATATATCACCTTCATCATGAAGTTTCATGGCAAGAAAAATCTCATTTGACAGGAGGAAGTTGGAACCCTTTTACACGGACTTGTGTTAGCAGTTTCTCTTCACTTACTGGCAAGCCATGAATATTGATCCAATCATTGAAACTTGCCTAGAATAGGCATATACTTCTTGATCGGTATAGTGAGTAGTTGTATCCATTTCAGCATTATGGTTTTTTTTTTCCTTTTTCTTTTGGTTTTGGGTTCTTAGCCTCGTCATCTCCAGTGCCTTAACCTTAAATCTCGTAATTGCAGCAACATGTTGTCTGTTGATTATGTGGGAAGCCGCAGATGCTTCGAACTGGCTATCCCTCCTGACCAATCTACTGATTTTGCTGTATAAAATTGTTAATATTGTTGGTAGACATAAAACAATGCATAAACGTATAGCTAATAAGGTATCCTATACTTCAAAGTAAATTTTCACTACAATTATCAATTTCATAGAACCTGCGAAGTTTGACACGCATTTCATTGAAGTAGCCAAGTGATACAAGCAATTGGTGTTCTTGGATGAAAACAAACAAAGCACATAATTCATCTGACATTGAGTTTTGGCAGGTGGATATTTCACAGCCCTCTGCCTGTCTTCTGCTTTGTCCTCTCTCCAATAACCTCTTCAGCTTTTGCTTGGCCTGGTTCTGTGTAGTTTTACTTGAGAGCCAATGAGGTTGATTTATTGTCGTTCTGTTACCTGCTTTAATGTCGGTACGAAAACGTATGCAACTTGCAACCCCAACCTTTTAAGCAAGTAGTCTTTGAGCTAGTTTTTCCTCCTATATTTGCTCGGTATAAAAACAAAAGCGTAAGAACATAGAACTCCGTTCCACTTCCATCACTTAATTTATGGATGTATTCGCCAGGGAAACCTTGCAAACAGTGGAGAGTGGAGTTGCCTTATGATTGGTCGGTCAAAGATAACAGTTCTCAAGAAAAATAGAGTTCTTGCTTTAGTCCATAACGTTTACGGCCTGTTTGGTTCGACGTTAATTACGGAACAGAAAGGAACGGTTTATAATAGAAAGAAAATGTAATATAATGAAAAGTTGTTTGAGAGGGATGAAAGGATTCATAATGTAATATAATGAAATATTGTTTAGAAGATTGATGGAATGAAATAGAATGTACAATAAATGATTATTATACTCCTGATATTAAAATGGTTATTGCAAGAGGTTTAATGCTATGATTTTAAAACAAAAATTATATTCAATTAAAAATCACGCACAACCATGACAAATAATTTTTTATATATTTTCTATTTTAAAATTTTCATAAAAGTTTTATTGTTTTATTATTAATTAAATAAAAATATTATTATTAATATATAAAATTTTTATTAATGAAAATATAAAATATATAAAAAATTATTCTGTAATTGTTTATATATATTTCTATATAAATATAATTTTAAATAAATAATTTTTAAATATAAATCAAATATAATAGAATAAAATTTATTCAATAATTAATAATAATATTTTTATATAATTATTAATAAATTCTATATAATTAATAATAAAATAAATTTTTTAATAAAAATTCTATTAATGAAAATAGAAAATATATAAAAAATTATTCTTTAATTGTATTTATATATTTCTATATAAATAAAAATATAAATAAATAATTTTAAATATAAATCACATATAATAGAAAAAATTTATTAAATAATTAATAATAATAATAATTTATATAATTATTAATAAATTATTAATAATAAAATAATATATAATTAATAATAAAATAAAAATTTTTAATAAAATTTTTATTTTATTATTAATTAATTTTTATTAATGAAAATAAAAAATATAATAAAATTATTCTTTAATTGTATTTATATTTTTTTAAATATAAATCACATATAATATAATAAAATTTATTAAATAATTAATAATAATATTTATATATATATATAATTTATAAACAATTACAGAATAATTTTTATATATTTTCTATTTTCATTAATAAAAATTTTTATTTTATTATTAATTATATACAATTTTTATTAATAATATAAAAATATTATTATTAGAGTAACGAGAAATAATATACAAATATTATTAATTGGGGTTAGGGTTAGAAGAAATAATTAGTATTAAGAAAAAACTTTTAAGAGTATATTAGGTAATATGTATTTATTAGTTTACATTCCATCTTAAACCCTTCGAATCGGAGGTTTCTTATTTTTACTGTTTAGGATATGATGGAAAGTAATATGAAATCCTTCACTTCCATCTCATTCCGTTCCATTCCATTATGAAACCCTCAACCAAACGATAGAAGTGTATTACATTCCATTACTAACCCGTATTACATTCCATTACTAACCCTTCAGCCAAACAAACCCTAAAGGACTCGATGCCAACTTCACAAACTAATAGATACTGACACTCATGTCAGCAGTGATTTTAGTAATATATATTGGCAATAAAGCCCATGAGATAAATATATAATACAAGATTCATATTTGCTCATTATTTGTTGCCTCAAGAAGCATTCGGATGTCTTTCACTCATATTTTTAAGTGTTTTGCAATAATTTGAGCATCATTGTCTTATATTTGTGTGGGTGAGCCTCTTTGGAGTTATCAAGTGATAAATTAAGGTATTTTAAGTTAAAAGATTTAGTTGGGGCACCGTATTATTTTACTTGGTAGTGTTCTAAGTGGTATTGAGATTCCTCTTCATCGTTAAGGAAGACTGAAAAATGGGTCCTTTTTCCTAAAAAAAGATTTTACAAAGGTTATTCTTCAATTTGAAAGAAGAATTATAATGGAATTCTAAGAAGAGTCTTAAAAGTGAATGTAGGCAAGGGTTGTTTACTGAATCACTATAGATCGGTTTGATTTTCTCTTCCATATCCTTTATAAATTATTGTTTAATTTTTTTGATTGATTTATGTTAAGTAATTTCTTCATCCTTATTATATTGATTATTTTCAATTAAATACATTTATTAGAAAATTTTGTTAAATTTTTAAAAAAACCCAATTCATCCCCACTCTTGGGTACCATTAGGGACTAACACATAATTTGAGAAAATTTATTATAAGTTGAAATTTTCACCAATTTTGAGGTTTACTTCAATTCGATTAATCCTAACTGTAGTATCCATCTTAGATTATGAATTATATCAAATGGATGTAAAGACTATTTTTTTTTAACAGAGAACTAGAAAAAAAAAATATATATATATAACAACTTATAGGTCCCATTAAGACAAACCAAGAATATAAAGTATGTTGATTATGAAAATTAATTTATAACTTGAAGTAGTCATCAGGAAAGTGGTATATGATTTTTCATAATATAATTATTTTGTATGATTTCCACCTTGTTAATGAATACCACTGTGTATACATTAAAAGATTCAAAGTTAAATTTGCAACTTCATCTTTATACGTAGATGATAATTTGATTGCCTGTAATATTAATGATTTTGTTAAGAAAATAAAAAACTAGTTATCATCCAAATTTAAAATAAAATATATGGACGAAGTTACATACATTCTTTGTGTAAAGATTTCAAAAGATCGTTTAAAGAGGCCATTATCTCTTTCACAAGTAATATATATTTGTATAAATTTTGAATGATTCCTTATGTAAGATTACAAGCCAATTGACATTCCTATTTCCAAAAGTGAAGGCCTTGGTAAAAAGTTATTTCCAACAACACCATAAGAAAGAGAAAAAAATGAAAAAAGTTTCTTATTCCAATGTAGTTGGAACACTTGTATATGCCCAAATATTTATTATATTATTAAAATGGTGAGCATATATTAGTAAAATTCAAGTTAAACACAATGGAAAATAGTGAAGAGAATCTTAAGGTATTATTGATTACGCATTGTGTTTTCAAGATAACGACGTATGTATACAAGGTTATACAGATGCAAGTTCGATAGGAGATTTAAATGAGAGAGAAAATTTTACCTCTAAATTATTTTTACATAACAATGATGTAATATTATTTAAAAGTAAGAAATAATCTTGTTTTGCTTTATCCAAAATGGAAGTTGAATTTATAGCATTTTTAATTGCGATACAAGAAGATATTTGACTTATATGTTTCTTAGTTCATTTGGGAGTCACCAAAAGGAAAACTAATCCAATATTAAGCAACTGGGATAGTTAAGCAACAATCACTTATATGAAAGATCCCAAATTGTATTGCAAAATCAAATATATATACCAAGTATAATTAGGTGAAAAATTATAGTTTCATAAAGTGAAATGAATATGAAGTATATATCTATACAAGATATGATGGTAAACTTAATGATGAATCTAATTCCAGGAGATAGATATATTGGATATGTGATTATATAGATATTTATTATATTGTTAATAAACATTTCAAAATGTATCTCCATTCATTGTATTATCATATCTCATTGCATAATGATTGACATTGTTTATTATATGATGAGCATTATGAAACACTTGATTCTAAAGTATGTTTCTTCTATATAAAATGTTTGAATGTGAATCAAAAATTATGTTAAAAAGATAAAAGATTGGCACTCTCACAATGCCAATCACCTCTAGTATTTGTAACAAATGGAGATGAGGTAATTTTAAAGTTTATTATCTAGGTGATAATTAAAAGCAAAAAACCGAAATCATAAATGTCACCTTAAATAATTAAAACGTAAGGAAATTAATTCATAGTGATTAAATAGTCAAAATAGTGCTAGCTGTGAAATCTAAAAAGATTAACTACAATATATAAGATGATGTTTTTAAAAAAGGGAATTTATGGTTCAAAGATCAAATGGGGGATCTAAGGTTTGAATGTAAAAAGGATATTTAGGGTTTCGCAAGAAGCAAACAAATTTAGGGTTTTTAGTGTCAGGGAAGCTAGAAAAAATAGATAGGTGATTTTGTGCTTGTTAATTTCGATTTATAGTTTGTTAAAATTCTTGTTAAACACAGGAAAACAATGTAATATGTTTTTATTTTAATAATTTAAAATTGATAATATACAAAAAATTAATTTCAAGACACATGTCACAATTTCAAGTCATGTTAAAATCATAACATTTTGTAAAAGTTAGGGTACAAACAGGTATCAAAGGCAATAATATGGGCTATCTTAGACTTTATGTAAAATGTTAAGGGGAGATTGACACCTTTTGCCGCTATAAAAAGAATCCATTATAACAAGGAGATGTAGTTTTTATTTTAATAATTTTAATAATTAAAAATTGACAATATACACCTTTTAATTTTTAATGGAAGAATATCATAAATTCACTAATTATTTCGTCTATAGGTTGTGATTTTATGCCAATTTAGAGCTTCTAAAAAAAGCACTTTTTCAGGTAAAATTTTCAGATCAATTAATAAGCTTATTTTTTAATTCCTTTTACCCTTATGTTTTACACATAATTTCCACAATATCCACAAACACATCTTCACGTTTATTTTGAAATTTATATAATTTTATTTGACTTTTTATATGTTTTAATATTTATTTTTAATATTAGTTTTATTTATGTTATAATCCACGCAAAAGATTTGGTTATATATTTTCATTTATGTTTCATATGATTTAAAATTATATAATAATTAATATATTGTGCTTTGCATATTGTTTAATATATTTTAAATAATATTTATACGCATAAATAATTTTATTAGAAAATAAAATATAGTTATAATTAAAAGTGCTATTTATTTTTATGTTGCCAAACAGTCTATTGTATGAAACTCTTTCAAAAAGCTCTTTTTTAAATAACAGTCAACTAGCTTCTTAGAAAAGCTCTTATCAGAAAATCTCAAATGACAAAAGTTCTACTAATATAAGTTCATCCAAACAGACACTTAGTCTACTTCCAACTGCTTGTGAACCAAAACGAAAAATTATACCTTAAGTTAATATTGAAAAATAATTAAAGAAAACACAATAGCTTGGACATACTTGTAAGGAAAACATTTGTTAAAAACGAGTCATACCGTTTTCACTAACCTAGGAACCAAAATGGAAAAATTATACTTTAAACTAGTATTAAAAAAGAATAGTCATGAATAATGATGAAGTTTTGCATTAAGAATGAATTGAACCATACTTGATAGTAATCATAATAGATATAGGTTAAACTATTTGATAAATTTGTTAAAACGACTTTAAATTTATTTGGGTGCTAAAGTTCTTACTCCCAATCCATGTTATTAATATTAATCTTAATCCTTTAATTAGAGTTTTGTTGGAGGAGTTCTTTATAGAGAATTTGGATTTTTGGGCCTTAGAGTTATGATCTATTTTCTAAAAATTCATATTAGTCAAAAAATTGAGAATATAGTTCAATTCTTCTTTAATATATTAAAATTCACATTAGTCATTCACAGCTCTTTAAAATTCTGAAGAAACATTTTTAATCCAAATTAATCCTTTCAAATTATTCAAATGGTATCTGAAATGCAATTTTGTACTATCCTTAAGATTTATTATTTGTTCAAATTTTAAATTCATTTCAAAATTTAAGAAAATATAAGTATTTTAGTAACACTATTGTTTAGAAGGTATAGAATACCGATTCCATTGTGACAAGTGTCAATTTTACTATATTTTTAGCATGAATTTAGAGAGCATTATGCTTTTGTATTGATATTTTTCAATGAATTTGGTACTTAAAATGACTTATATTTGATTTAAGGATGTCAATTTTAGCCTGAGTTGACCGAGCCATGGGCCAAACTGGTTCAGCTTGACTGAGCAACAGGTCGGACCGAGACAACAAAAACGACCTGTTTTGTAATTTTTTTAAAAAATAAGGATGAGTTGACCAGCTCGAGAGCGGCCTAAGCCCTGCCCTGCTCATTAACATCTCTAATTTGGTTTTATATCTTGTGTCATTCCCTCAACGAAGGAGTAAAATCCGAAAGATTTAAGTCTAAGTTGGAACAAATTTGGAAAATTTTAAATGAAGGACTTAGAACATGATGCCCACGTAATATCAAAACACGCTGCCAACATGGTACTTTGTTGCTACTCTTATTCAATCTTGCCACATTCTATTCTCAGACGAGTTTTTTGAAGGATTAATATGATACTAATGTGACTGTGTCCAAACTGTGTTTAATAAGGTGGCAATATATTCTCTAAGCATTTGTGACATCCTACTGTGTTCTAACACAATTAACCAATATGAGATAAATATAAATCCACAAAGAAACTTGTGATGGTGGTATTTTGTTTATTTTCATTATGTTAACTTAGTGATTCACATTAATTTTGTTTATTTTCTTTTAATCAATTATTAACTTCGTTAGAATAGATAATAAGAAGATACTTAAGACTAGTAATTCCAATCTTCGTGGGATCGACTAAGATACAATAGTATGGCTGAGTTGTGAAGGCATGGACCTACTTTACCTTTTTTCTTCTGCTTTGAGTTAATACTACAATTATTGAGGGCCATGTAATGATGGGTAGGCAAAAATTGCATGATACATGCTTGCTTTTTTCACCAGCCACTCCTTTGCAGCCACACAAGGTCCCGAGTAACCACGTCCTGATCAGACTACTCGGTCTCTTCTACTCTTAGCACCTTGTGCTTGTTCTATCTTCCAACGTTACCTATGTTCGTCAATCAATCAGTCGAATTCGCCAAAATAACGATCTCATTGAATGTAACGATGAAATTCTATAGTTGGTTACTTCTCCAAAGGACTTGACCATTTCAAACTATATTTTATCCTCCTATATGACAATTATCCTGCAAGTGTCCGACAAGTTTGGTTGTCTTGTAGTTGATGTGTTCTGTCTTTTTCCTGTTTTGCTTTTAATGAGGAAGATGGAGGATATGTGATATTGAAATTTTCCAAAAACATTATTTGATTGCATTGGATTCTTACAAAAATAAGACGGAGTCACAGTCACAGCTGCTATATGCAAGTTAAACAAAGTAAGATCATTCAAGGTCACGAAGATACCCACTCACTGTTAGGGTGTACAGATTGAACTCTTAACCACGTTGCATAAGGCTTGCTTTTCAAACCACTCAACCACAAAGTCTAGTCCAGTTCGTTGTTATAAGTAAGAAAAATGAAGCTTTTAATTCAACTTCTCTTCAAACAAGCTTAAAGTCAAACTTAATCTCAGCTTTTCTGATATGGGATACTCAAGGTGACTTAAAGCCTCGGACTTTCTGACATCACACCCTACCCCTACAATGGGAGAAGAAGGGGGAAATTTAACTGACATGTGCCGATAGTAAACAGCATAAATAATGAACCAATTGACTGAAATGTGAAATCATTATCTTGTTCTGAGCACTGAAACTGAAAGCAGAGTGAGGGACAAACAGAGAACCAAGCAACTGTTTGATTGTCGCAGAGGGCTGATGGTTAGGTGGGATGTATGGTCTATAATGAAGCTTCAGGCCTTTATGGATATGGACCCCCCATATGTTTGCACGTCTGCTTTTACAATGACGATATTGCATGAACGTTTGATTTGCTTTTCTTGCTCATTAATGTCCGTAATGCCTGTTTTTTGATGTTCATCGGACTAATTAGCTCAATCATTACAGTACCTCACAGTGGATTATTACCATTCCTGTTTCAATATTATATGTGGGTTGGTTTGGATTGGGAGACTGGAGAGACTGGTGGTGTAGGGACATAAGTCACATCACCTTTATAGTTGTAACAATTCCAGGATTTTAATACTCCTAATCGAGCGAGTCCTTCCATTTTTTATCTCTTACCTAACAAAAGCAAAGAAAGTGGAGGGAAGTTGTTGAGAACTTGCATTGTAATTGTCATAAGACAGGCTTCTCTGACTATTTCTTTGGCTCTAAGTAGGTATACATGTGTTGCATACACGACACTGCGCGTTTATACATAACAACAACAACAACAGACCATTCACTGAATAAAATAAAAATAAGACAAAGCTCCTAAGAATAGTCAGCAGTCTCTTACGGGTTGGTAAAGGAAAGGGGTAGGAAAATGGCCTCTGCATTTCAGTTCTGCACATGATTCAACAATGAACTGTTGTTTACACAGTTTGACCAGTTGAAATGGCAGGGATCAGTCTAACTTGAGTTAATCTTGTTGGATCCATAACTCTAAATCAATGCCATTTTATATTATTATTCTGTGAGACTTAGATCGAAAATGAAAGCAATATATCTTGTGTTATTACAAAAATGTCTAAAAATCACACCAGATCTTTTTCTTTGGTTATATAGAAGTATACATGTGTTTCTGCAATCTACACACATGTTATGAAAATAATAAATTAACGAAAACCATATACGTTTTGTCTTTACTCTTTTTCTTAATGACAACATAAACTGCATGTGCTTTGTGAATAAACGAGTGGATTAATACAAATCAGAATTACTAGTTTATGATATACCAAAACAGAAAGTAGTGATCTGAGGCAATTGCTTATTGTGCAGGCTGTGGAAGGTGCAGCGAAGATGAATCTGTAAATAACATTGTACGGTTCAATCTCTTATTCTCTTGCTTTCGAAGAATGTTTGATTAAACGTTAAAATGATAAACTAATTGTGATTATGAATTGGATTACAGGACAAGTAGAACAGTCAATGATAAGGAGTATGAACACGCGTCTATGGAAGCTTATGCACGTACAGAAGTGGAGTTTTGCCTGCAAACAGAATCTTTCTCGGTAAATAACCTTGAATGTAGTTTGGTCATTATGATACTCTCTATATGCCCATGCAAAGTCAACCAGAGTATGAAATTCAAACTACATCAATTAGTTAAATGTTTTCAGAAAAGGGTGAAATATCTAAAAGGGACGGCCATGAGATTAAGAACCAAGCACACGCCAAATCTGTAGTCAAAGGTAGGTTAGTGCTGACTTTTTCGTCCAAAGACCAATTCGTGGGAAAGGATGTGAATAAGTGCATTTAACCCATGATTAAAAAATATAACTGATTAATTAAACATAGTTGGTATGAGTGGTTCAACACTCTCATCTCTTAATTAGAGGTCTCAAATTCGAGCCCTGAGAATGAAAAAACCTATTTGGTCAGCATTTTACCCCTTACAAGTTGACCTCGTGCGAGCAGGGGTTAATCTAGGTGTCGATAGCTTGAAGACATTTTTGCATAGTTGAAATCCTCCTAAGATATCTCGCGGGTTAATTATATATATATAACTGATTAGCCGATTCAACGGTAAAAATTTTAAACTGTTTAAGTTTTCAATTCGGTTTTTAACTTTTCGATTTAATTAAAAATTTATTAATTTATTAATTAATTGGTAAAGTTTTATTAATTAATAAATTCTTATAAATTAAAATAAATCAATTAATTTTGATTTAACAATCTCTTTTTTCAATTAAACTTTAATTTTTTCGATATGTAAAAAAAATTTCTTTCAATCATACTTTAAATTTTTAACTGATTTTATGATGATATAATACCTATTAAATTTTTAAATCTTAAACCTCTTATTTTGTCGGTTTAATTTGCAATACAAATTTTAAAATATTGCATTTAACTAAATAAATCCGTTCCAATTTGTGCTGTTATTCTTTTTGGTCAACAACTATGATTTGAATCCCAACGGTTGACACTGACATTTCGGATTAAGTGTACGATTAGGCCATTTTGTCTAACACTTGAAAGAAATAAGAAATTGTTAATATAAGAAATAAAATTTTCGATCTTTTTTCTTTCCTTTTGGGTTTTTTACTTTGCCTACGAGGGGTGGTCAAATTAATGGAGTAGAGGTATATGATCAAAAGATAATGTGTTTGAACATTTTTATTTACATTTTTTCGATTGAGCTTGTCATATAAGACTTTTTTAATGTGAAGCACTCAATTAGCATAATTTGCAGACTATTGTGTTAATATAGAGATTTATCCAATGTGCATCTAAAGAATAACAACTACGGGTTTCTCTGTTTTAAAAAAAAAATTTCTCACTCCATTCCATTATTTTGCAAGATAATTAGTTATTTTTTACTTATTATAATTTCTTGTTTTTTTATAATTTAAAAAACAGTCTAATCAAGTGTGTAAATTACTTATTTCTTCCTTTCAATTATGATTAAAAATTTTAAAAAAAGGCATTTTAAGACTAAAACATTCAAAGGACGGCGGGCATTAGCACTTTTTATTGGTTTTTCTATGATAATATGACGATAAAATTGCCGGCTTTTTCAAACACAACAAATGGAGCTATCAACTATGACATAATCTAATTAATCAATATTATTATGCCATTTATATGAAACCTTTGTATGCAACAACAACATCAGTCAAAATTTAACCGAGACTTATAATTTAAAAAAGGTCTAATAATATGTAGACTTACTCTTAATTAATAAGGACACTGTTTTCAAAGTAAAAAAGAGAAAATAATGTTTATTCATATAAGTCTGCTAATAAAAATATTACTAATGTCCTAAAGATTGACTAATACTTAATAAATTAGTTGGGATAGTTAGATTGACAAATTTTCATTTTGACAACATAAGTTTTATTATTTTGTTAGACTATGAAGATTATATGTTATTCTTGAATTTCCTAAATATTAATTAATATTAAGTGTAGAAGTTGAGGTAAGAAGTTTTTGTTTTTTTTAAATAAAAATAAAAACTTGTTGGTTGTTATTGTCAATATAGTTGTATTTGTATTACTGATAATAATTACATATCAGACAAAACTTAAATATAAATTATTTCTAATTAAATAAATTTAGATTAACCTCTTATATAATATTTTTTAATAAAAATATTATTTTATTAAATAAATAATTTAAAAAATTAAAATTTTGTGTAACATTTAATATTTATTTTATATAATTTTTAATTATTAAATCAAAATTTATATATTTTGATGATATTTTAAATTTAATTATATTCATTAATAATTATTTAATTAAATAAAAATAAAAATACTAAATAAAATAAAATAATTCATAATTCATAATTCATATTAATAATTAATTTGAATTAATTAAATATATAATATTAAATTAAATTATTAAAAATCATTAATTCTTTAAGCCTGAAGCAAATTACTTAAGATTACCAACAAATTTTGGTAAACTAGTAATTCCCTTCTTCATAATATATATATAATCTCAAACAATTCGATTCGGATCAATACATAAAGATTTAAAGTCATTTTTTCGAGTTGTTCGCCATTTCTAAATTCATAGTCTTCGCAATACCTTCGGCAATGTTACCTACACTTTCAAGGGTTGGCTTCAATGCTAAGAAAATGTGGCCCTATTCCATTTGGTGGTAAATACCAGGTTGTCTTAAGTGTAAATACCAGATTCTATAACCTTAATTTTAAGCGTCGCACCAAGGGAAATCGGGAGCTGTGTGTTGGATGGCTGGAATGCACGGGCCACAGCGGGGCGCAGCAACTCAGGAACAGCCCCTCAGGCGCATGTGTTATTCTGCTGTGTGTCCCATCGAGTCATTCAAGCTTTCAGGCTCAGTTATAGCAACGTTCCGTACAGTTATTATCATTTTTCATTTCATCTTATTCGCATATATATTTATGTAAAGCTCACGTACGTAGATGTATGACTAAAATCAATTGATATAGAACTGGAACACTGTTAACGACACAGAAGATTTCGTGTGCCATTATAGCCGATGATTAAAAGACTCGGTCGATTTATTAATTAATCAATTTATTAATTAATCTATCCTTTTTAAAATTAACAAGTTTTTATTAACCAAAATAAATAAATAAATTTTTAATTAAAATTTGAATTTTTTATTAATAAGAACAATATTTCAAATTCTGTAATTTTATTTAATCTTTGACTAGTTTTATGACATTCTAATATTGATTGAAAATTTTAAAATGTAAACAATTTTATCTTACCGATTTAGTTTTTGGTCTGATTTTTAATTCCTCTATTTACATCCCATCGTATTATATTGCTTCTATCATCGCCGTATTACTTAATTTTTTTCTTAAAGTTAACGTAGTTTTATTGAGGGTGAGTCTTGAAGCAATCGATAAAGTTACTCTTTTGTGATTATAAGTATACATCACTTTTTTTTTGTAAAAATACAAAGAAAAAATTGCGGACATTATAACCTTCTTCAGATCTCCACAAAGTGAAGAATTTTGTATATCCGGTACGTTGACTTTAATTCCATATGTAGCTTATTTACTTGATTTTCACTTTTAATTGTAGTCTAAATTAGTTCGTTAGGTAGACTAAGTTCAGACAATTTAACTTAATACCTTCTTAAGTTATTAATATGCAATGTTTTAGTGGAAAAGCTGAAAAAGTACATTATTCTAAATAGAGAGTTTCTGTATATAATTTCCTTTTAATTGAAAAGGCGTTACTATATTACTATTTGAATAAAATTTAATGCAAAATAACGAATTTACTATCATCAAGATACGATGAATTTTATTAGTAATTATACACATAAAAGTTATCATTTTTTTATTTGTTAGAAAATGTAAAGAACAAACCAATGATTAAAAACTTAATCGATTTGGCCGATTTAACTTAAAAATTTTTTAACTGTCAGTTCGATTTATTTAATAATTTTTGTTGTTAAAAATTGATTAATTTATTAATTAATATGTCAATTTTTGTAAATTAATAAATTCTTATAAACTAAAATTAATTAATTAATTTTTATTTCATAATTTATTTTCAATTAAACTTTAAATTTATAAGGATAATTTTTTTAATAATAATTTAAAATTTTTTTTAAATCTTTGGAATTTTTTATTTTTTATTTTATTAATTTAATTTTTGATCTAATTTTTAAAATTGGCAATAACAATAACAGAGAATAAGTTGTAATTAATACAAATTAAATACAACAAAAGCCTCCCACTCCCACCAACCCCAACATTCACCTCACCACCATGCACTCCCACCCACGACCACGAGTTAAATTTACCCTTCTCCCATCGATGAACCACAAAGACTCCACGCTCCTTAAATCTCCACCCTTAGATCATCGAATGTCAACGGCCACCGTTGTCTTTCAACAAACCCACCTTGTTTGCTGCCCTTATGCTTACCTACCAAATCGATGCACATAAGACACAAAATCCTCGTCTATTTAAACCATTTGAAAACTTCTTTCGCTGACAGAAAACACACGTCTCTGTGTCCAAACTCCAGAGGCCTCTCTCTCTGCAACTTCTTTCTCTGCTCTCTCCCTCTGTCGCTCTCTGCCAAGTTCTCATTTTCATTTCCTGGGTTGTTTGTAAACATGGAGAAGATAACGCAAGACGGTCATCAAAACGGGTCTTTGGACAGTTTGTGCACGAGCCATCCTGATCCTTTGAACTGGGGTGTGGCTGCAGAGTCGTTTTAA
>JANZXP010000004.1:30005474-30057003 GCA_027576715.1 Erythroxylum flavicans | reverse complement strand
TGTCATGTTACTTCCTTTCGCATTTAGGTTAGGTGGGATGAAACAAGCAGTATACCTCGTCCAGAGAAGGTTTCGTCTAGGCAAATAGAACCTACAATTGCTCCTCCTCCACTAAATCCCCTTCCAATACCCATGCCAAAGAGACCCCGAGCAAGCATGATGCCTTCATCCTCCGACTTCTCTCTTCGACCTACAGAAGGTAATGGTCATGCAGATTTTTTATAGGCATTTTGCTACAAGTTCCATGTGCATCAAGTAGGCTAAGTTTTCTTGACTCGAACTTTAGGTTCGTTTATGAATTAACTTGCACACATCTGCTGTTAGGCATTGGAGCAAGCTCCAATCCCTCAAATGAATTTTGTGCACCACTTTTAGATCAAACAATAGCAATTACTAATCCAGCAAGAAGACATGTACTACATTAGGATGGGAAGTTTACCTTGCTTGCCAACCAATGCTCATTAATGCCTTCAAGCTTTTCACTTAAGTTGACAGAGTCCAATGAAAATTGACCATCAAACCATAAGCGTGTAAAGGGTCAACTGCAGAGTAATACTGAATGCAGTGTGTTGAGTGAATAACCGTCACTTTTAGCGGTAGAGTTGATATATTCAATGGAAATGGGTTGATGACTCACCCCTCATCATCTCATTTTGTTAATCCCGATTATTCAAGAGATCCAGCGAAGAAGCTAGCATTAGTGCAAGGGCATGAGAATGGAAAATCTGTGGATAGAAGATACAAACTCTTTGGCATTTTTCTCATCAGCAGTCCTATGACACCAGAGCCCACTGGGCCTATTAGAAACATGTGGAACAAGCCAATGGTTTATACGCACACCTTACCAAAAATGCCCAATTAAATCTGATCATAAGTCAAAACAGTCCACGGGTTCCCAAATGGTTGACAATGTTAAACATGACAAACATTTTGTTTTTACTAATCAACACACATGAATTATTATGAGTTTGAAAATTTTAGATTGTGTTTATTGAATTTATCCTTGACATCTTTAATTATTAAATGAGAAAAAAATTTGTTGTTAATATTAATTTTTTCCTTTGTTTTTGCATTTACAAAGTTATATTCACTAACATATTTTATCTATTTATCTTTTTAGTTCATTCAACCATTTATTTTTTATTCATTTTTTACTATAACGAAAACATGTAAAATTTCTTATTTAAACTTACTTATTTTATTAATTCATTCAAAATAATTTAACTATTATATTTGCCCTTAGACAAAATTTAAACTTCAATATCACAATTCTATTTTTTCCCGTAAAATTTTAGATTAAAATATATTAATTAATATAATACTATTTAAATTTAAGTGGGCATATTAATATGGATTACGACTGCGCATTTGCACAGTCTATATCTGCTAGCTGCTATTAAGCATTACCTCGTTAAAATTTTGTTAGTTGCAGTCGCAGCAATTGACGCAAAAAAGGCAACTTACAAAAGGAGGAATTGTCTCCTCAACTCTAAAACAGTAGTCAACATCCACAATCTTAATATATGTAAGAATATTGAGCTTGTGATGTAAAAGCAAAAAAGGAACAAAAACCAATAGTTTAGTGAAAATGTCATCAATTTGGTGAGAAGCCGATATATGCTGTATTAACAGAAATTTCTTCACAACCAAATTATTAACAAAATGTATATCAATTTCAACGTGTTTCGTATGAGCATGAGAAACGAGACCTACAGCAAGAAAAGTAGCACCTATATATTGCCACGATACAAAAGTGGTTTAACATTGGAGAATCCCAAGTTCTCTTAGTAGAGAATTAAGCCAACATAGTTCAACGGTAGCTAAAGCAATGCTCTTATATTCAATTGCAATTCTAAATTTGGCTACAGCAAGATGTTTCTTGGAACTCCAAGAAATTAAAGAGGAGCCAAAAAATGCAATAATTAAATGTAGATCGATGATCGTTAGGACACTCAACCCATTCAGCATCAGAGTAACAGTTATGGTTAAGATAGTAAATTTGGTTAAGTAAAGACCATGGGATGGGGAAAAGAAGATACAGAAGAATGCGTTTAACCGTTGTCCAGTGAATATTAGTAGGATAGTATAAGAATTGTGAAACTTTGTTAATAATAAGTTGGATATCTAGTTTGATGTATATAATTTATATTTGCTATCTTGTTAAAATAAAATAAAAAAAGACAATTAACTAATGTGTGAATATTCATTTTAAGATTGCCTCATTATTAAAAAAGTATATAATTCAATGAAAAGTATTTTTATTATATTTTTTATGAAGTGTTGATTATGTTATCAAATAAATGTATAGTTCAATTTTTTTATGCTTTAGTCTCAGTGCAAAGATTTTAAGATCGGGTAAGTTGTAAGGTATAGACTCGTTGAATTTCCCATGAACTTTATCAACTTATTATTATACCAAGAAAAAAGGAATTGAATGAGATATGCAAACTCACCTAAATATTTCCTTTTGTTAAATTGAAGAAAGAAAGCATAATTGACATAAGTTTGTACTTATGATGTTACTTTTAATAGAGTATTTAGTAAATCTACAGAAGATAGGCTCTAAAACCACAAAATTAGTAAAAAGAGACTTAGTGCCTGTTTGGATGAGCTTATATTAGTAGAGCTTTTGTTAGTAGAGCTTTTTTTAGAGAGTTTTTCTAAAAAGATAGTTGACTGCTTGACTGTCATTTAAAAAAGAGCTTTTTTGAAAGAGCTTTATACAATAGACTGTTTGGCAACATAAAAATAAAAAACATTTTAATTTTAACGATATTTTATTTTGTAATAAAAATTATTTATGCATATAAAATTTATTTAAAATATATTAAACAATATGCAAAGCACAATATATTAATTATTATATAATTTTAAACCATATAAAACATAAATAAAAATATATTTAACTAAATCTTTTGTATGAATTATAACATAAGGAAAACTAATATAAAAAATAAATATTAAAGCATATAAAAAAGTCAAATAATATTATATAAATTTCAAAATAAGCGTAAAGATGTGTTTGTGGGTATTGTGAGAATTATGTATAAAATATAAGGGTAAAAGAGATTAGAAAATAGGCTCATTAATTGATCTAAAAAATCTACCTGAAAAAAATACTTTTTTGAGAAGTTCTAAATTTAAGCTTCTTAAAAAGCTGTATTTTAACGGCCAAAAAAATTATATCTACTAAAAAAGTACTTTTTTATTTTATTGTCAAATACTCATTTTTCTAAAAAAAAACCTTTTGCGGTTCAAAAAATTCTTATTCACTCTCAAAAAATTCAACCAAATAAGCACTTAGACTACCACTACAAATTCAAATCTTCTCGTACACATGCAAAGCTCCCAAGGTCCTCTTGTATATTTGTCAGTATAGCAATAAGACATGTTTAAATTAGAGGCGTTGCTAGTTATGTTACTTTGAAGTCGTTTTTAATGTAATTTTTGAACAAGGTAGTGGTCTTGTTAATTTGGTATATACTATTAGGAAAAAAAACAAGGTTTTGGTAGTGCATATACATTTTAATTTTAATAATGTTAACTTGAAAATTTTAATTAAAATAAAGTTGCGTGGACCAAGTAATGTCCCATACAAAAATTGTACAACTTATTGCATATACACATCATACCTAACCATTAAAATGTTGTTTTTAAGATTATCATACTATCTAATCGTGTATATTTTATGTAGATAATGATAGAGCTTTGACCTATAGCCTAAAGGCTGAATTGATCCAAATACAAAGGTCCCTTTCTTTTCTTACCGCATTAAATATTCCAAGATTTGGTAAAAATGTTAGGATGGATTATGTTTCAATTATTTATTGCCATTCAAATTAATGCTCATTGCAAGTTGCCGAAGCAAGTTGGCACCTCAGGGGCCTACCTGCCTGTAAGTGGATGAACGGCGATATTGCCATCCTACGTATTTTTTGGGGTCAATTTAGATACCAATGTTGGCCTTTGAGTTTCTTAATCTGTAATTGGATGGATGCCAACCTTGTTATAGCTGGACTGCAACTGCAATCTAGATAGTTGACCGAAGACCTTCATGGAGGTTGGAGCACACCACACGCAATCCTTTCCTTCCCTCCTCCTCCTAAACCCTTGGACAAGTTCTCAACGTCGGGGAATGTTTTCTCGCACGTCAGCTATTCAGTTTGTCTTAGTGGGCCCCATAAGAAGGGAGTTTCGCGGGACCTGTTGCTTGGCTTCTCCTCTGTTTAGTTCTCTTAATTAGCCAATTGACTCAAATTCTTAATGTATAGTTTTAAATTTGCATTTAAGAATATAAGAAGTCACTGTAGAATTAAACTTGCATTTAAGTTTGTTAATTAAGATTTTGTAACGCGTTGACATCAGAAGTCTAAATTTCAAACCCTAATCTAATTTTATACAATTTCAGAAGTAGAGCCCAAAAAAGTCTCCAGAATGGGCAATCAACTTCAAATGTCCAGTTCTATGATGAGGCGGGCCTATAGACATGTTTAACTTATCAAAACCTCCGAAGTTTTAGAGCCCAAGCAACGCATTGGTCCCCTTACGAGACATATTCTTTAAAAACTTATTAAATAGTTTGATATTACTATCGCTTCACACAACTCGCTTTGAAACCCTCATCAAGCACGCCAAGTGTTGGACGAAAGAAAGAAAGGAAAAGGCAAAGCTTAATTCCTTACGTTTCTTTGTATAAATCTCACGCCTTGACTTCTGTTTTAGTCCCCAACCACGTCAGAAGAAAAGTAACATTGACTATTTCCGAATCCACCAAGTCCCAGAATGGTAAAAATCAGAACAAGAGGTGGAGTACATGCAGCTTGTCAATTTTTAACGGCCGCTTGATTTATATAAAGTAACGACAATAAGAATTAGAATGAATATAGGAAAAAATAGAAATAAATATAATTATTATAATTATGATGGTTGTTTAAAATGAAGGAATGATTACCATTATATAGTGGTTGGTTTGTAAAAAATATTGTAATTAATTAATTACAAAATAAATTATATTTTAATTAATAAATAAATTATATTTTAAATAATTATAATATTTTAATTAATGAATGAATTATATTTTAATTAATTATATTGCAATTAATTAATTAGTAATAATATTTTAATTAATGAATAGTTATATTTTAATTAATAATAATATTTTGATTAAATATAATGTAAATAAATAAATAATAATAATATTTTAATTAATTATATTGTAATTAATTAATTAATTACAATATTTTAATTAACGAATAATAATATTTTAATTAATTAATTACAATATTTTAATTAATGAATATTTTAATTAAATATAATGTAATTAATTAAGTAATAATAATAATAAAATTAATTATATTGTAATTAATTAATTAATTACAATATTTAATTAATGAATAATAATATTTTAATTAATGAATAGTTATATGTTAATTAATAATAATATTTTAATTAAATATAATGTAACGTAATTAAATAATAATAATATGTTAATTAATTAATAATTATATTTTAATTAATTAATTAATTACAATATTTTAATTAATTATCGTGTAATTAATTATTTAATTGATTTCACCATAAATTTGATTATTGAAATTAAAACTTTACTTATGGAGTTATTTGACTCATAATTATATTTTTTATCTATTCTCTATATATAAAAATTACAAACATATTAATTACTCTCATTCCTCTCTTCCATTTTTCTATATTATGAGAGGAATGGAAGATTGCCAAAAACTAAGAAATGAAACTCTTGGGTCTTCAATGATAGGTTCATATCAAACATCAATTTTCATTCCATACCTATACCCCTTTTTTCATACCCTCAAGCAAGCACCCCCTTATCACTAAAGGCCAAAATATCAAGTTTGTAGTTGACATCTAGTTGAAGTATTTGGACAAAAAGTTAAGATATAATTTTTTAAAATTTAAAAGAAAAATTACATATAATTAACGACTTTCTTTGATTTTCACAAAACGAAAAGCTTTATGCATTCAAGTTTGCCCCCTCTCATTCTTTTAAAAGTTTTGAAGATAATAGTAATTTATAAATAATAATGTTAAAGATACTTTAGTCTTTTACAAAAAATTAGTTAAATTTTAATTTAGATTTTTATAAACATCTTTTGCTAACAAATGGTCAATCTTAGAGTAATTGGTTAATGGTTACCTGCTAAAACTGAAGAAGCCCATATCCAATTAGCCAACTCTTGATCCAATTTTAAGCACAGTTTCTATGGACTCGACCCGACTTGTAATTTATGCTTAACTAAAAAATAATTAGCAAAATATTAAAAATTTGGAGAACAAAAGAAAAAGTCAACGTGAATAATAATAATAATAATAATAATAATAATAATAATAACGAGAGTACACGCACACAAAAAGTGATTGCTCGATTCAATCATAGTCGACGGAGAATGATGGCTTCGAAGCTCCTCAGACGCACTAAAATCCTCTCTTCTTCTGCAGCAATAGCAAATCAGAGCTCTGCCCGTTTGCTATTGACCTCCGTTGCTAGGGCTTTCTCTTCTTCTGCGACTCCGATCACCGCCACTCTCTTTCCCGGAGATGGTATCGGCCCCGAGATCGCTCAGTCCGTCAAACAGGTTATTATTGGTTCTTCATTTCATGGTTTTGCTGAATTTCTTTTTTGATTGTATGGGGTCTCACGCTCCTTTTTCTTGGATATAGTTTTCCTATTTAACAGGTTCTATTATAAAGATTTGTTCTTTTGGATTTCGGTTTTCTATATTTTCATTTCTCTTTGCGAAAGATCGTACGTCTAGTAATAAGAAGCATTTCGGTTCTTAGTTGTGGTGTGGGGTTTGTGGGATGAACAAAATTCTGGAATTTTGGACTTTGGAGCTTAATATTTTGTATTTTGATGACACTGCTCGTTTTCAATGTGTAATATATGTTCAAGTATGATATTTAATTCATCATGCAACAGACATGATCGCTAGAAATTCATGTGTTAAGAATGCCATGATATGGACTAAGTGTGTTTCAGAGGATTTTTCGGAATGGATTTGCGTGCCAGTTCCATGTGATGCCCTCGATAAGCTTGAAATAACGTTCATATTGGACTTTCATGGTGCAAGGTGCTGTCATCCAAGACCTCAAATAGGTGTCTTTTGTGATAGTGTTATCATTTTCATCTGGGAATCATCCTTGAGCAATGGGTCGGGTTTTTGATAGTTTTACCTTTTGAAATTGAGAAAGCTATACATTATCTGCAAATATTTAGAGCTATTGTTTGCAGTTTCTGTGTATGCCTAGGATTAAGGGATCAAAATTCTGTTGAAATGCCAGAGTATAGTATGTTCTTGTTCACTGTGGACCATATTGTTTGGAACTTGTTATATTGTAATACTTTGCCCTGCAGTTATCATCTCTTATCTTTTCATTATGACTAATGTTGTTAGCTAAATATATGTTGTTCTTGATTATTATTTGTATGTTTATTTGTCCCATCATTGAAGATATTTAAAGCTGCTGAGGTGCCAATTGAGTGGGAAGAGCACTATGTTGGTGATAAAATAGATCCTAGAACCCAGAGTTTCCTAACATGGGAAAGTTTGGAGTCTGTGCGGCGGAATAAGGTGGGTTTGAAAGGACCAATGGCAACGCCAATTGGGAAAGGCCACCGCTCTTTGAACCTTACTCTTAGAAAGGAACTTAATTTGTATGCAAATGTAAGACCTTGCTACAGCCTTCCTGGTTACAAAACGAGGTATGATGATGTGAATCTTATCACCATCCGTGAGAATACTGAGGGGGAATATAGTGGACTAGAACACCAAGTAAGTCCCTTTAATTGTTGCATTGACCTAAGGAAACAAATACCTGAATATAATAATAAATACACGATGTATTCCTTGGTGCCAGGTGGTCAGAGGCGTTGTTGAAAGTCTCAAAATCATTACTCGTCAGGCAAGTTTAAGAGTTGCTGAATATGCTTTTCATTATGCAAAGGCTCATGGACGGGAGAGAGTATCTGCAATACACAAGGCAAATATTATGCAGAAAACTGATGGCCTTTTTCTTAAGGTATGGTATTTGCAAAATCTATATGTTTCTCAAATACTATTATTTTTAACTACGTATTTGCCAAATTAAGTTCATGTAGTTCTTTTGCAGTGCTGTCGTGAGGTTGCTGAGAAGTACCCAGAGATTGTATATGAGGAAGTTGTTATTGACAACTGCTGTATGATGGTACTGTCACTTCCTTTTTGGATTTTTCATTTTAGACTGGATGAAGGAAATGATTTCTTCTATCTTCTATCCTCTCTCATTGACAAGAAAAATTCAATCGATGGATTTTTCCTTCTTGATGGTCAAACTACTTTCTTGTATTGGTAACAAAAACCAAGGAACATCTCTGATTATTGGTTTATCTATATACAGCTTGTGAAGAATCCAGCACTTTTCGATGTACTAGTGATGCCCAACCTCTATGGTGATATAATCAGTGACCTTTGTGCAGGGTTGATCGGTGGTCTAGGCTTAACACCAAGGTACCTAATGATTTTTGTCCTTTTCTTATAGTCACATTTACTTAATCTGACAGCATCTGATTCAATTCCAACACAGCTGCAATATTGGTGAGGGAGGAATTGCCCTTGCCGAAGCTGTTCATGGGTCAGCTCCTGATATTGCTGGGAAGGTTAGCCCCTAGTGTTGATTTATTTGTTCATTTTAACTGCAGCTTCTATGCAATTCTGCAATAGCCTTTGTTAGTCATTCTGTAATTCTGTTGGATGGCGATTCAAAGGGATTCCACTTTCTCTTGCATCTAATTTTGCATAACCTGTTAGACTTGGTGTCTTATAAGTTGACAAAACTAGAGGTACCTGGAAGTTGATAGAGAGGTTACATACTTTACACTGGTTCGCAGACGTCGCATGAGCACATGAATCATGACGTTGACAAACTTATTTATGATGAAACTTCATTCTGATGGTATTCCTTTCCATCATACTTTCTGAATTGAAATGCTGTAGCCAGTTTTGGGAGCATTGCATTTCTTACTGTAAATCGCCATGCCAGAGCTTTAACATTCATCATTTGTATATGAAAGGTCCCATGATGCATTATTCTTGATTTAATCTTCAACATCTTTATGATGGTATTTTCATGATTAACTTCATTGATCATGGCCATTTTCGTTTCTTACTCGGTGGTTTCCGTGATTAGAAATCAGGACCTAGTTCTAAAGAGTATTTGCTGGTATTGGAGGATAAGTCATTTCTCACAGAGTTTTGTTTTTATTAGGAATTGTGATTCTTCTTTCATTATTCTCCAATTCATTATTCTGCAGAATTTGGCAAATCCAACTGCTTTGCTATTAAGTGGTGTGACAATGTTACGACATTTAGAGCTCCATGACAAAGCTGACCGGATCCAGAATGCTATACTCAACACAATAGCTGAAGGAAAATACCGAACTGCTGACCTTGGGGGCAGCACAACAACAACCGATTTTACCAAGGCAATTTGTGATCATCTTTGAAGATTGGCATAAGAGGAGTTTTAGTTTTACGATGGAAATGATGCTTTATACGATGGCGGTCTTGGATCTGGTTTTGGTTATTTCAACATCAGAATCCCATGTTTTATAGAGTAGTCCATTGAGCTGCTCTTGGAATACACACCCATTCAGAGAAAGGTTAATGAGCCTGAACTGGCATCAATTGACTTTCAGCTGTTGAAAGGCCAATATTATTTTTATCAGTTGGTTGTCCAAATTGGAAATAAAGTGTATCCTTACTTTGATCTTTCCTGAGTCCATTTCATCAACGCTGACACCTGGCATCCCTTGCGAGGGTTCCTGGATGTTAAAGAAAATGCCTGCTTTCATGTTTGGTGTAATGACAAGAAAGAGATATGGCTGCTGCAATACAACTTCGTGTGACTCTGCATCCAAATTGATACAAAACCTTACAAATTATGTAAATGATTTCAATTTTATCTTCTTTTTTTTATTTGAATTTTTGATAAATTAACTTTCTAATATTATAAAAATAAAAATATTAGTTTATTACTTTATTATCATTAAAAACTATGAATAACCTTAGTTTATAAACGTAATTTATAATTTTAAAAGTAGATTGAAAATTATATATCTTTATTTACAGAATTCATAAAATTGTGTGGAATTCAAAAGTTAGAATTAGAATTCAAGAGGCTACCGTAAGTATGTATGGTCGTCAATGGAATTATGGCTAGCTGTCAACTTACCAACCAAGACCGGCACCAACAAGCCTGAAATTTCTGGACTTCTACATTGTTAATAGAAATTTCTCACTTACCAGTTTGTCATCAATTAGTGATTTCTTCCAAATTCCTTACTTCAAAAGTCTAAAGAAATCATTGAAAATTTCACTCAGCTTAAGCGGATGATTAAAAGCTAACCAATTCGGTCGATTTAATCATTAAAAACTTGAATCGTCCAATTTTTTGATTTAATTTTTAACTTTTCGATTCAATTTATTTTAATAACTTTTGTTGTTAAAAACTGATCAGTTTATTAATTAATAAGTCAATTTATGTAAATTAATAAATTCTTATAAACAAAATAAACCAATTAATTTTTATTTAATAATATCCTTTTTTTAATTAAATCTCAAATTCTTCGACGATTAAGAACAATCTCTTTCAATCATACTTCAACTTGCTGTAATTATATTCAATATCTAGACGGTTTTATGACGGTCTAATATCCGTTAAACTTTAAATCTCTTGTCTTACTAATTTAACATTTAACTTATCTTAATATTTATATAAAAGATTCAAAATTTATTATAATTTTGTTCATTTTTATAAATATTTTTATTATAAAATTGGTCAGACTAATTTACATCTTCATATAATAATTTTATTAATTTTATAAATTTAAGATAAATAAGTTAAAAAAGGAAATTTAGGTCTTTTACTTCAGTTTTGATTGCATAAAACGAAGAAATCATACAATTTCATGTCCAACAGATTTGGGCCTTAAGATAACCCATTAGTGGCCCTTAAATGCAATTTAATTATGCTATCAATTTCAAAATTCAGAATAAATCCAAAAAATAAAATTCGGAAAGAGGACCTTTGCTAGCTACGGCCTACGAAGTACGAACACTGCAAACCGCGAAACCCAGCGGCGACAGGGGTAAGAAAAGGAAACCGTTCTCTCTTATCGATCGCTTATTTGCGATGAGCGATCGGAGCAGGCTAGGCGTCGTCGCCAATCTGAGAGGCACTGCCGCGTTGCTCAAACTGACCACCGCCAGCTTCTCTTCCGCCCTACTCACCTTCCTCTTCCTCTCGCTCCTCCTCTTCTCCTTTCGCGCTCTCGTCGAAAATGGGACCAACCACCTCACCGCCTTCGTTGACGGCGACCCTTCCCTTAAGTCTCTCCTCTCCCGCCTCGAACTCGCCGGTCATCGCTTCCCGAGTGACCACCGCCGCCGCCTCCGACGCCGTCCCTTCCTCCACGTCTCCCGCGTCGGAACCCTAAATGACGATTTCTTATCCGGTGACGAGGACGATCACTCTCTCCATCGCAAAACCCCTCCCAATGGTAGTGCGTTAATTCTCTCTAACTTCGATGCTAGGCTTGGCTTCTCGGGTTTTATCGCTGATAATGGTATCAATGTGCCCGAGATTGTGCGTTATGGTGTTCAGTTCAAAGCTGAGGATATGAATATGAATGGGAATGAGAATGAGAGTGAGGAGACTGGATTGGAAAAGAGGAGAGATATGGAAAATATTGTTGATTTGCAGTTCGTCGTCAAGGAATTGGAATTCGGGAGACGTGACGCAGCTGCGTTGTTCTATTTAGTCAGTTTCTTGTCTGCTGCTTATGGGTGGGTGATTCTAGGGTTTACTATTATCTATTCTTGGATTTTGGGAATTGTGTTTGTTGCTGTTGTGAATGATTTGTTAGGGAGGGGTAGTTCGATTTTGGGTGTTTGGGACGGTTCAAGATTGGGGCTTAAGAGACTCACTGGGTTTATTCTCATGAGATGGGCTGTTAGGGATGCTTTGACTCAGCTTTTGGGATTGTGGTATTTCGGTGAAATTGAAGATCAATACTCGTTTTTTAAGCTGTTTGTTAGGTTGAAACTGATGCCTTTTTCGATTATGTCTCCGTGGCTTAGAGGGTTTGAGAAAGAGATTTCTGGGTTTTTGTTTACTTGGTTTTTGTTGGATACATTTGTGGGGTTTATATTTGCGGTGGATGCGTGGGTTACAATTGTTGATTCGAGGAGGACTGGGAGGGAGATTATGAAGGAAGGTTGTTATTTGATATCGACAATGATTAATCAGGCTGTTCAACTAAAATGCATTGAAGCTATAGTTTGTGGGTCAGCTGTTAGATGGGTTTTGTCACGGGTTTTTGGGAGACTTTTGGCTGCAGTACTTCAGTCAACTGCAGAGGTGTACTTCATGGTTGCTTGGCTGATTTATTATCTTGCAGCAAGGTGTAAGGACGCTCAATTGGGAGGAAGAAGGTTTGGGAGGAGAGAATTGGAAGGATTGATTGATAGCCTTAGATGATTTTTTTTTTTTGGGGGGGTGTTTTTGAGGTGAATGTTCTCATTCAGGTCGCTCAGCCGCGCTGCCAAAATAGTGGGTAGACCATAACTCCTTGGTTTGTATGATACCCGTTTTTGCAGTCCAGTAAATCAGCACTACCACTGGTTGTTGTTGTCACCAGCTAATGTGTTGTATGTAGTTTTACCAGGGGCCAATATACTACTTGTGTATAATTTCCAAGAGAATACTATTGTATATTTGATGCAATATTGTTTGAAATTCCTTTCAGTACCTGTTCTGGTCATTCAACTTTTGAAATTGAAAAACGTATTGAATTTTCTCCAACTGTTGTTCGCAATGTTTCTTGCTAGGAAATTGTAATTGTCTTCTTGCATACCATGTATTTGACTAAGCAACTTCACATGGTCTTGTTTTCCTTAGGTACCTTTCTAGAGAGGCAATCTTATGTTATCTTTGATTGAATAACAAAATTGCGAACATAATTGAAGAAATATGTATTCAGAGTTTCTCTAATTATCAAATTGAGCTAATTGGTTATGGGAATGCAACACTTCTATTGTGCAGACCTCGTCACTGTTACGTATATATATATATATATATATATAAATTAATCAGGAGCTTCTTTTTTTTTTTTTTCCCAGTTTGTGCACTTCTTTTTTTCAGTTTGTGCACTTCTTGTATCACATCGTATTCTTTCATAGGAAATCCTTATTCTGCAATTGAGGTACCTGTTTCTTAAGAGGAAGTATTATAAGACTAATGCACCTTCAGCTTTTGTGCTGGTAATATGGCTGGTTTTGTTGCTGGGTGTTGGAAGGATAGAGTACTTTTGTTGGAGGATATGATAAAAAATGCTTGGGAAGGCAATGCTGTGAGAAAACTTTCTTTTAAGTTTTATGTTTTGGATATCCTCCTAACAATTGTTGGATTGAAGTTATATTGGGAGTGTTCTGTACGAAATCTCTGTCTGGGGATACCGATGCTACATTTAGTGCGTCAGTCTTCATATCAGATTTGATTATACGTTGATGCTGGATGGGGGCAATCTTTATAATGCTGTATGATTTTGGTAGACTCGCTGTTTTGATCAGGAATGGGATTTAATGCGCTAAGCTTTAGGGACGCATCTTTCATTTGTGGGTATGTTGAGGCTCATCGCAAGTCTTTTCACACTGCTTTTGAAGATTGAATCTCACTCTAGATGGTTGAGAATGAGGCTTCAACCTGAAACATTTGATGGCGAAGCATCCCATGCCACTTAAAGTGAAGGATATATCACTTGTTGGGTTTTAGTGTTTAATTGGAGACTATCGTAGTGCTTTGACCCTGGGATGTACGAGAATATATCACAAAATTACTTGATATTAACTGGGGCCTGTTAGGATATTCCACATTATCTTGACCTCCGGATTGCTTCCTGTCTCATCATCGTCATTTTTCATAGTATGCTATGCTCTTTTTCTTTTCTATCGGGCTTATCATGAGAACCCAGTGCTTTAAATCTCTATCTTTTAGGCCACTTGTAGAAAGCAATCTCTGGGAATCTGCAGCTGGACAATGCCTAATATCTACCTTTCGTCGACTTTTTATCACACATTTGATTCAACATATCATGATCTTTTGGAGGAAAAAGCTGCTCCACAAGACCAATTCATCTTATGTCATAAGTCATTAGTTGTGACTTGTCGACTTTTCATTAAGGGTTCTTTTTCCTTCTTGTTTAAACAAACTGTAGTATCCATATCCATATACAGAGCTTCAAGTGTCTGTCCTCAGCAAAACCGTTTCTGCCTGTGATGCACATAGCAGAGCCCGGTTCTTAATTAATCCCATCGACCAGGACATCCCCAGCAAACTTGGTTCTGGTGTCATACAACACTTGTCCCAGCCATTAAGTTGTCAGACTTGTCTTAAGCCTTATCGCTTGCTAGCTAGGAGAATAAATGGTTTATAGAACGTTAGTCTTATTTTGTATGGTTTGAAATATCTGCTACTATAGCAATTTTTACAGTCTTTAAGCTTTTTGAAAAAAAAAAATTAAAGAAGGAAGCTACAGAATCACTATTGAAGAAAATAACATTTAATTGCTCGACCAGCTTTCTCGAAACTGAAGAATAATAACATTGCTGATGTTCTTGCAATAAGAACTGCAGCTTTAAGCTTCATGCAATACTTGCGTCATGCAACAAGAACAAAGTCCTGTCTGCAGAGCCTTAGGTATGCCTTTTATCTAGTTGCAGAAACATGTGTTGTCTTTTCCCAGGAAGGTTTTGAAGAAAAAAAACATAGTCATGCAAAAGAGTAGAAGAAAATCTGCAAATTCACGAACTAAATTACATTGGTGAACTTCAAAATCTTTATGTTAAATTTAATTCTATATAGTATACAAGCAATTAAAGGTTATGAATACAATTAGCATATCAGCATAAGCCTCACGATCAACCAATCAGTTGTCTCAGAACGTATCTCTATGGACGACTAAAGATGCAGACAAGTTCTTAGATCCTCCGGAGAAGTAGCACAGCGAACAACATCCAGGAAAATGCTCTCATCGCACGGGATGCAGAGTTTGTTGTCTGCAGTGAAGTCATATACATCTTGAGCTTGATCCAACAATGCCTGGAATAGTGGATGCTTTAGTAACGTGATTTTAATTACAAACCTCTTATGGTTTTCTCCCACATAGACTACTAAATGACCCTTTGGCACATCCTTTGGGATTGACTTCTCTTCATTCGACGAAGTCCTCAAGCCCCACTGGTTGCAGTACTCACTGCTTCCACAAGGCATCACACTACTCCCCATAGCTCTCCAGTTTTTAACGCATGCTCTTAGGAACTTACTCTTCATGCTCATCATGGGACAGTAAAGAAGAAGATAGAGAAAGAGACAGAGGACAGTTAAGTTGCTTCAGTTGCCGAAGAAAGGAAGAAGTTATGATGCGGGGTGGTACGGTAGTGAAAGAATGGTTTATATAAGTGTTGAAATGGCAAAAAGCCGCTCTTTTGGACGCATTAAATCGTTGACATGACAGGCAGCTAGGTGGCGAGCTTGAGCTATGATTAAATGACTCCAAGTGTTTATGTACTTGGTGTTCCACCTTTCTTTACACTCGAAGCATTGCGCCTTGATTGGAGTGTGTACGAACATGCATGTCATTATTTATATAGATGGATTAATTATATGATTCTATACTAGTAGTATTCATACAAAGAGACGGTATTTATTTGTCTCTCCCTCTCTTTCTCGCAGCTCTTTAAGTGAGGATATGGTGCTTGATCGGCGATCTTTCGAAGTTCTCGAAGTTAAGACCCCACAAGTTGAGAGTGGAAAAGATAAGATATGAAAGGAGGCATGGGATAAGCTTCTTGGGCAAAGTGCGATTGATCCCACTTATTTGTTGTGTGCACTAATGGATATGGTAAAATATAGTAATTCGTGTACACAGAGAGAGAGAGAGAGAGAGGGAGGGAGACTTCAGTCTTGTAAAATGTCAGTCTTCTACGCAAAACATTTAACTGCAATAGTTTGTTCATCCTTACGGGTTCTGTGCAAGGAAATGGGATTTCCTTGAGCATGATTTTGCTGTAAAGAATTTCATAATCATCCAGCTAATCAGCTGATTAGATCACATTCTCGCAACGTAGGCAATTGACCACTGGCATGAGCATTTTGCCAGTATCTTTGCTGATAGGAACGGCACTTGCCTTTTTCTGCTTATTATCTTAAAAGGGTCAACGTTATTTTTCTCTAAACATACCTTAAATCTCTCGATT
The DNA here is from genome assembly GCA_027576715.1 of Erythroxylum flavicans. NCBI lineage: Eukaryota > Viridiplantae > Streptophyta > Magnoliopsida > Malpighiales > Erythroxylaceae > Erythroxylum > Erythroxylum flavicans. Next base: position 30,040,675 of record JANZXP010000004.1, on the reverse strand, counting down.
TGTGGAATCAAAGATTGTATGTTGTCCGTACTCTGGTGTTCTTTACGGAGTCCTATGACATTTGTCCTACAGATGGATATGTGATGAAGTGAAGCGCATCTCTGCAATCTGACCATGAATGCAGGACATGGGGTTTGGACGATGTACTGCAAATTGAATGGAAAAGAATATCTTTTTGGTCTTGGGTTGCAGAGCCAAAGACGAGATACAGTATGGAAATCCACGCTTTGAATCTTAAACAGAATCTTAATGTGCATAGCTAAAATGTGTATATATCATATACGACTTTCACTAAATTTGCACACCAATCAAATCGTATGCTTTATGTTCCTTCTATTCCTAGCTAAGAAAACAAACTGAACAATGTATCTGTTCCAACTAACTATTTCTTAGAAATTTGTTAAATTTCCTTAACATGGTCAAATGCTCAACTAAGTGGAAGGAGTAACATGGTAGCTAGTTCTTGTGGGAATTGATCAAAACAGTGATCGTACTATTCTCCTTTCCGATGGTGGGATCATTAGTTGCGGTGATCTTTGCAAAGGCAGCACGTTGGTACATCCCCTGAAGACAGGGTTTGCTGTACCACCAGGTGGGGTACATGGGAAACTAGAGACCCTCAATGGTACACATCATATCTTAGTTACTTCTTGCATTTCTGTTCACTAGAAGTGGACAGAGTCTTAAAACGTATTGGACTAGTCCATTTTCAATGGTTTTGCTAAAACGTGTTGAGAACTATGTCATGTTCACCTGCAGTTTCTTAGCTGTGAACACTCGTTTCCATCTGGCTTTGGCCAGTGACTTGAATCTGATGCAAAAGCCACCAAGACAGTGAAATTTAATTGGGAACTCAGAACTCTTAAGCTGTAAACTTTGACTAAAAAGGGTATTCACTATTCAGGGATCGTCCTCATCTATCACAATTTGGCATTTTCAGGATTGAGGAGTCTACCGTTATTTAGGCCTCGGCCACTAGTAATAGGCGCATGAAATGACACGTTTCCATGACAATGTGATACGGACTACGCCAGCTTTATGATTTTGAAGTAAAGAAGGAAACTTTCTAGCGCAGATTACTTTATATGTTGTAAACGACGCGAAATTTTCATATATTAGTTGGTATACGGAAGGACAGGGGGAATTTTTCTTGTTGATAATCTTCTAACTCTTTGAAAATATTGCTTGGTCATATCAATTACGGAAGTCTTGCTTCTAACGCTAGTGTGACAGTGTGGAATTACTAAAAATTGAGACTGATTAGAACCTGATGCTGACTAAGGGAGCAATGATCAATCAGCAGCAGATCAATCAATATGTGACAACTCCTTGTGAGTAGAAGTGTACAAGCTACGTAGGAACCTGAGGGACTTTAAAATTTCAAATTTACCTCTTCTAAAACTCTAGGGTGAGATCTTAAGAACTTATAATTAGTCCGACAAAACTGAGATACTTAATGTATATAAAAAATATCGAGAATTTGTTGCATACAAAAAAGTTGTTGCTTGGAATAGAAAATAGCATTAGAAAATAACATCAGATGCTCTGTACTGATTAACTAGTTCTTATTCTATTAATTAAATCTTACCTACATATTTATATAAAATCTATATAAATATGTGACAAAATCAAGAGGCAGAGAATTAGAACATCCTAACAGAAAGAAAGTGTTCCAACCTATAGAAAACAGTTGGAAAGGTGGTAGGATTTATAGAAGCACATGATTTGGTAAACTCACACTCATTGGTGGGTGAGATATTTATTTGAGGACAGGACTTGGAGTCATTATTAGTAAAAGCTAGAGGATTAAAAACTCTTCATCTTAGTTAAGATTGAAACGTCTCTGATAGTTAAGGGTAAGGTTAGTATTATTAGATCTTTGAGACTTCACATATCAGCCAGATTTATATCTGAGTATTGTTGCTGTTGTTTCGTTTTCTACAGTACACACTTAAAACTTCAGTTCTTTTCTTCCAACTTCACAAGATTCAGACATAACGTTCTTTTAAAAATCTGTGTTTTATGAATTTTAATGTAAGAATAAACAATTGTACTAACAAACAAGACTAGTTCCAGTAAATTACCATATGTTTCATCTTATATATAAGTTTTAATTCTCACTCCAACCCTCAACCAAAGGGTTAGAACTGCAAGTCACATTGGACTATGCCTCTTAAGATAATAACATATTAAAATGGATAGTGTGATGATAGAGACAGTGGTTTGATAGGGCAGTTGGAACCGGGAAGAAACCAAAACAGCGTGTGCCACAAGAAGATGATTGGACTCTCCTTCTCTATCAATCTATAGCAGCAGTTGCACGTGCAATTCTCAGTTGTAATTAGCTGGCAAGTAGTGATTCACAAAACTAGTTAAGTAATAATATGACCCCACCCTCCATAACTTTCTCCAACTAGCTCCCATGCCTCTTCTTGGGAAGCAATGATACAAATTTTTGCTCTCATGATTCACAGTTGACAAATGTATTTCTATCAGCATTGTCTGGTTTAGTTTAAATATGTACAAGCAGTAGTTTCCGTTTTACTTGGGAAGAGATTAGTATTGGCAATTGGCATAGAGCTCCAAGTATAAATGTGTCTATGGAGAAAGTCTTCAGCTTTTCGTCTGTCATGCACACTGATAGAGATGAAACACACTTCATTTGAACATTCTCACATTATGGCATCTCATGCACAATCAAATCATTATAAGCACTGACTTGCTGGAGGAACGAAGTTATTTGTTCACACTGTATCTCAATAAATATTGCACTTCCTTTTTATTTTTATTAATTTAATAGTTAAGAGTTTAAATACTAAAAAAAATTATAATATTTAGCTTTACAACTTGTCGAAAAGAAAGCCATAAATTTAATTTCTACCATCACAGACCTAGTTTTGATAAACTGAAGTTAGACCTAAATATCATAATCAAACAAGAGGTTTGGTATGAATTCAGGCCCCAACACCCACACATCCTAAAACAAAAAGACCTGTCAACCATTCAAGCTAAAGCCAGCGATTCTAGCCAACCACAATGCTTGACTCACCATTACAATAATAAGTTTCCTGTAATTGCTACTTCAAACAGCAATGCTTTTCAGGCCAATTTAACGAGATGCTATAAAATAAAATGCTGGACATCAGTCAGCTATATCCCTAGCTCTTACAATTGAAAAGTTGGACCCAATATCACATTGCACAACATTCACCATATTCTGTGACCAAGTAACTTCGAAGATCTAAGAACATGATGTTTAGGTGTACAGGATGTAAAAAGATTACTGGACAAAGCTTTTTGTTCACCCTTTTTACAGTTTTCTGAGTACTATAACATAATTCATTGCCACCTGGTAAATGGTTTATTCATGTTCAATTCTTCCTGCGTACGTTCAATTCTTCCTGCGTACGTATCTACCACCAGGAGTAAATCTTGGATACGGATGAATAGACGCCAATTCACGAATTCGCTGTATGACAGACTTCGGTAAAGGACACATGCCATGCTTCAATTTTTGCTCCACCTGCATTTCCCATACCCATAATGTCTTTTTGATGCATACTTGAGATATATACTATAGCTAGAAAAATTTCAGACAACAACAAAGTGCATTTACTCGTGTTAATAAGATCAATGAAACTTTGACTACCAAGGGTCCTTCATCATATGTACCATGTCTTCATTATACATAACTCGGCAATATGCAAATAAGACCATATAAATGAAATATTATGCAAGAAACCGAATCGTCATTTATGTCAAGGCGAGGTTTCACAGGCACAGTCAGAAGAGAAAGTACACACTTGCTCCTAGTTCCGGTATCCTACTAAGTGGGATGCATAACCTGACTGCAAATTTGTCCCAAAAATCATCAAGATTTTAACTTATTACGACTGCATTTCCACACTTTGGTAACACAATACATAGGTAATATATACGAGTTCCGTAGTCAGAACTGAAAAAAGTATCCAAGAAACCCTCCAAAAAGTGTCAGTAAAATAATTTCATCTATTTCGGTTCCATAACTTAAGAAATGTGAAATTCACATAAAGGCACTTCATTCATAGTGGAAAGAGTAAACAAAGCTGCAAGTTGTTCCTCCATGCTCCAGCAGCAGCTACGCAAATCATTCAGAATATAAATGCCCAAAGTCTAAGCATTCAGAAGAAAACAAGGCTCTTACCCCTCACACATGATACACTAATTACGATTTAAGAATGCCAACTGCTATACTCAAATTACTGTAATCATTAGTAGGCCCAACATTTAGAACTGGTGATAAGTTTCGAAATAATTAACATTCTGCATTAATCAACCAAGTCTACTACTACTTTATAACTCGGAGTGCCAGCTATATATTTTTTTTGATCTACAAACAACAGAAATTTCTATTAACATCAACAGCAATGGATACTCTGCCAAGATCACATGTGACACAGTAACTATAAGAAACCTAACCTCTTTCTTGTTTTGTTTTTGTTTCTGATTCTGCGCACAGCTAGCTTTTAGAAGATTTCGCCATTTATCCTGCATAGTTGAAAATTAACACATTTGAAAAATAAAAAAACAAACCAGGAGATTGCACTAAATAATATGAAGTACCCTCAGATCCACAGGTGTCCGGTAAGCAGATGATGAAAACAGAAGGTTCTTTATGTCTGTCCATCTTCCAGTTCCACACTGAGCAATACCATCAATCAAATTTGTCACCTCAGAAAGAGTCCACATTCTTTGATGCTTCCTTCGATCGTCACCCTTTTTAGATCTTCTCTTTATAAGGTCATCTTCAGACTCAGATGCAGTAAGCTCATCACCTGATGACAGGGCCTATTTCCAGGAATGAAAACACAGCTCAAAATGAATATTTGAAATCTTGTTTAAGAGTAACTGCCTTGAAACTACAACATCAGTTACAAAAAGGTCCTGACACAAGAAACAGGAAAGATAATATCCTCCCGAGTCTGCAGTAACAATCACAAATGTTAACACCACAATTATTTTCATTCAGTTTGCTGACTCTTATTCACTAAAAATAATATCCTCCCGAGTCCAGACAGAAAGGCCATAATGAGAAAACAACAGACATGCATTCAAATGATAAACTAAAAAGATCATATGATTTAAAAATAGAAACAAAAGGATTAGGGTACAAATTGTTGTCTGTGCAAGACACTTGCAAAAAAGGTTTTGTCCATATGAAATGCTAAAAAGAGAATAAGATTCAATCTTCCATTTGGAAGGTGAAACAACAAAATATATTGATATGTGCACTACCAATTTCCATACCAAAGTATCATATTTCTTTGGTCGTCTCCTCCGTGGGCGAGAGCCAGGTGGCGTTTGGATATCAGTGATAAGAGATTCCTCACTATGAGCAGACCTCGAAGCTCTCACATGATGAAAATCAATTCTTGACTTGACCTTCAAATGTTGATCACTTGAAATAACCAGGGAGCCTTTTCGTCTTTCAATTGCAGATGAACTTCTTTTACATTTTGACACAAGATCTGAGAGCTTTTCATCATCTTCGGAGGTTCCGTCAATTCTAGCCTCACTTGGAGACAACTCCTTGGGAGAACATGATAAACCTTCCACATGATGTGGTTCGACACTAGATCTGATCTTCTGACGCTTATCCTTTGAAATGGCTAAAGGACATTTTGGCATTTCCATTGCATCCTTTGAATTTGAACTAAAATATTCTTCAATGTACCTTTTGGTAGGTTTTCTCATTCTTTTTTGTCGGAGAAGTGTACCACCTTGAATAGCTTGAATGACTTCCTTTTCATTCTCATCAGATGACGTGCCACATACTAAAGGTTTCAAGTCATCAAGGTTCTCTAGATCTTGTGAATTGTGCAATCCAATATGCTCAGGTGATTCATGCTTGCATCTGATCCCAGATGAGTCACGCAATTTATAAGTGTCTTCCTTATCAAGTGAAGCATTTCTACACTCAGCTTCAGGTATAGTTGTCGTAGATGATTCTGTAAGTCCAGGAACACCATTACTGCTTCCACTAAATCCTGGAGATTGACTTTCTGAACTTGAATTTACCAAATTGGGTTGTCCAAACGGAGTGCAATCCAGGTAAGAAACCTTCTCAGCTAACTCAATATCTGCGCCCGAAACACAAAAGGAAAAGTTAGACCACATGAGGGCACCTAAAACCAGAACGAAACAGACTGACTACAACATACAGTAACAAGTTTACCCAAAAGAAAATCTTCACATGCCCCAGAGATGTCATCTGTAGCATGGAGATCATCTACTTCATCAACATCATCTAGCAATCCATCAAGAACCTACTAAATCATAACTTCATCAGCTGAATAAAAAATAATCGCCCCACATAATTGCCAAATAGAGAGAAACGCGACTTAAAGATAACACAAACAGGTAAGTTGTGAGGACAGAATGGGAAAAAAATGCAATTAACTTGACCCAAAATTAGAAAAATAAACTAAGAGCTAAAAGAAGTTAAGATACTGAGAAGTTAAACACGTGAGAGTTGCAACAAAAACTACGTACTCCAAGCTCCATTTCATCTGGTACTTGAGCATAATTGGAATCCAAGCCACCTTATGAAAAGAAAGACAAGTATCTCATTATCACATAGAAGAAATACCCAGAAAATATTAACTAAGCGAGAAAAAAATTTGGAAAACTTAGCAGTTTCCTACCCATATTGCATTCTTTCACTTGAACTTTTTACAAAGTCGAGCATTCCCAGATAATGTCTGGTTAAATACAAATGTTATTTTTTTGAGTTAAATATGTTACAATTGTTTTGTCTAAGCCAGTCTAGAGACAAGTTATTCTTTTAGATATATCTTCTAAAGTAGAGCATGCACATGCAGAGACTGAATTGATGCCATTTACTCTTTACTGACAGCCCACCTATTGCTCAATTTTACATGGAAATTGTTTCAAATATGTAGATACAATCTCATAAAACATCAGTAAGTTGTTTTGTTTCTTTAACAATTTATTATTAGATCATGAAGGATACTAGGAGACATAAGAATAGATGTTCAGATACCCACCACAATTTCTTTTTGGGCCATACCCAAATGTAAGAGAAAAATCCTCAATTCCTGAAAATTTCCAGGAATTTTCCTTGCCCAAACATAATACACCATCCACTGAGACACTTTCAGTTTTAGGTTCTGCAAGCAGGTGCTGAACCTCAGTTGCTTCTTCTGATGCAGATATAGAAGATCCCTCCACCTTTTCCTAAGACAAAAAATCACAACCAAGAACTTGAGTTTGTTTTCAAATCGTTTATCTCATAAAAACTTATGTAGAATGAAATCCTTAAAAAACTAAATACAGCAATAGCTTTCACTCTACAAAGCAATAACAAAACTTAAGCTTAAAAGCGTTTAAAAACTACCAAATAATGCATCACACACACTGTAATATTAAGATCAACTTCTCATATAGCACCACTGTCCAAAATGATGTCAAATATTGGAACACTTAATTAAGTACAGGAACCAAAAAAGGATCAGAAGAAGGATGGAAAGAGGGAAAGTAGATATTTAATGTTTACACTATACATTTCGCATGCCCTGGCTGGGAGCATAATCTCAACCACATCACATTCCCATGATGAATGAGAATCTCTAAATCTCAAAAGCCACTACTGGCTGTGATCATGGAATTAGATACGCTGAAGAAAACAACAAAGTGTGATATAGATGACTAGGCAAAGAGAAGAGACATGAGAAATGAAGAAAAAGAATGAGAATAGGACATATCAGATGATGTTGTTAAAAAATTTTCAGTTGTTTGGGCCTCCTAGTTAACAATAAGGAAACTGATTAATAGATGATATATAAGGAAAAGATAAAAAAAAAGGCACTAAAATATTGGAAAAGATTCCAGACCACGAGCAACTACTTCAACAATAAAATTACAGAACAATCAAATAGATCCTGACCTAACAGAATGAGAAGGCCATCATTTGAAATCAAGACATGATAAGACCAGAAAATAGGACATATATATATATAAAAACTAAAATTATTTACCCTTTGGCAATTCATACTGGCAAACTTCTTCTGCAGATGTTCTTCATGATCCATTTCATCCAATGCCCCCAAGATTGAAATCACAAATCCAAGCACCTCCAACCCTATCATTCAGTTACAGAAAAGAAATGAACATCCAAAGTAAAAAAACATTTTCTTTGACCAGAAAAGCGACTTAACAACATAACCAAACACAAAAGTAGCACACAAATTCCATATCATTCACCAATAATGCCTGCAGAATTCTTGCACTGTAAAGATTAGGTGCAAGGGAGGCTGTAAAAGTGGCATTTTTGTAATCCAAGCAGCATTCTTGTATTGCATTTCACAGCAAACGCAAGGGAGTTATTTCCCCTCTTGCCTACTGACTAAATCTTGTTTCTTTTCTATTTTTTAAGAATGTAGACCCTACCTTAGCCTCCATCAGAAATTAAATGCCACGAGAACATCTAAATAATTTGCTCAAACAGCTAAGAAAAACATTGTTACTATATATTATTCAACCAACAGTTCCCATTTACCATTCCAACATGCAAGATGACCGAAGGTAACAAAAACTTGTTCTTGCAGCATATAGGTGGACCATTCCCACCAACTTTGTAATCTATTAATCCAAGCTTATGTACATTCATAACCTGAATCCATTCTCACCACTCTTTCATTATAAAGGGTCTCTTATCATCATAATTGCGGATTTCAGTATCTCTATCACGACAAAACATCAAATCACTCACAACTTATAAAAGCCCTTTACCTAGCATCAATGCTCGTTACACTTAATCCAAACTCATTTTCTTAATCTATTATCCCTAAACAGTAGAAAATGAAGTAACCAAACCCCACAAACCAAAAGAGTAAAGCAAGGAAATAGAACATTTCATAAATAAAGATGCAGCAATTAGCTACAATTAGAAATTTAGAAAGAGGTGAAAAAAAACAAGATAATGGAGTACGTATAGATTTTCTGTAAAGAGGGGTCCACCAGAGGATAATCAGAACATCTCAATTTGATAAGTCTTCACATTTAATTAAAAAGAAGCAAAGTAATCGAAAATTAAAAAAAATGAAAATTTGCCAAAACCCAGAACAAAGAAAAAGATAGCAATATTCCGTTGTTTTCTCGGGAAGCAAACATTAAAATGCAGAAAAGAAAGAAAGCAAACCTCATCCATCAACCAGCTTACAGACTCTGATCACAGAATCTCCAGCAAGAAAAGAGAACAGTCCTAAGATGAAAAAAAAACTTAAATGAAAAAGATCAAGGTAAGCAAGTAAAGAGAAGGATCGGACCAGAGCAGACAGTGGTGCATGTAAGAGAAGAATCGAGCGGATGTCCGAACCGCCAAAATAGAGGAGAGAGAGCAGGGAATTGATAGGTGTGCTGTTGAGAGAGTAATGACTAATGAAAGAGAGTGAGCATGAGTGAGTGAAGAGAGAGACAGTGGGCCCCCCTTTATTTTTGCGACGGAATCGAAACGGGTTTTATGTTGTAATGAGCGTTTCACGTCCGCTGCTGCGGGTTTCGAACAGCTGGATAACGTTAACGGAATTTTCGGTGATGAGTTGTCGGCTTATGGTTGTCCACGTCATACAGATTCATAACGCTACTATTATTGCTTACTGTAACTAAGATTATTATAGGCGATTATGATCATATTTAACATATGGCGACCATTAGATAATCAGGAGCTCTGAGATAAATTAACAAAAGTTACAATTAAGAAACAACATCCCTATTAATTAGAGGTAAAATTGATCTTTTTAAATTACGCGTCTCGGGAAAATTATATCACGTAATGTTGTTGTTATTATTGTTGTAACAAAAATAACAATCAAAAGACAAAGACTTGCAATACTTGACTGGACTTAACAATAACAATCCCTACTTTGCGAGACTGAGACTGAGAAAAAGGATATTTTTAAAAACAATATCTCTATTAGTTAAGGTTAAGATTGTATATTATTATACCTTTTTAAGCCCTGCGCTTAAGTGAGAATTCTACTTAATATTATTGCTATTATTATTAAAAAATGATATTTTATAATCGAACCCGTAACATTTTGATCATGAAAGAGTAATTTTACCGATTGCTTAAAAAGTCCTTGTCCACTTGATTGGACTAGTTTTTTAAAAATCTTCAAGACTTTGGGTTTCCTTTTTTAGTTTTTAAAAATGATTTTTTTAATTTATAACAATTATAAAAGAATATTTTTACTGACCTATTTTGCATTCTTGATATAATCTTATTTTATTACTATTAATTAATCACTTATTCTACCTACTAATAAAATTTGACTTTAAAATACTTTTAAAGTAAATAAATCTCAATTCTTAAAATAATTTTTTATTAAATAACAAGTTTATAAATTCTTTAAATCTGGATAATAAAAATTAAAATGTATTTTAACAAATAAATATTATATTACAAATGAAGTTTACAAATTTATTCTGAAATTATTTATTTTCAATAAAATATAAAAAATTTATCAATAAATATCATATAAGAGATTAAAATACAATTAATTACCTTATCAACTCAAAAAATAATTTGAAATAAGTTTTAATTAAAGATGTTATTATTTCCAATAATAAATTTGATGTAATTACAAAATGCTTTTCGGTTATTATTAAATTATATCAAAAATTTGAAAAACTAAATAAATTACAAAAAGTGAAAGGGAAAGAGAAAAATGAATGGTTTCCATTTGTTCCATCATAAGAGTTTGAATGTATAAGCTTTACACTAGGATCAAAGAGTTGGAAATACCACTTGGGCAAGATTTATACTGATGACAAAAACCTAAGTCGTCATTACATCTGATCTATACAAAAACTAAAGTGCTTGGTTAGCCATTTCCTCCGTCACCTCTTCAGGAATTGGTATGTTCCCATAATGGGTTTGGGTTGCTATAATACAATGGTATCATATCTGGGATTTTCTTCTCTGGTTCTGTACACCAAAATTTCAACAGAAAAAGAAGAGCAGTAAGGTCCCAAACTCACTTCTTTTGGAAGGTCACTAGCAAGAAGTAAGCTACAAAACGGCTAAGTATGCCAGTCAGAACAAGAAGTTCCAGGCAAAGGGACCAACGACCAATGTCATAGCTGCTTTCCTTTAAAGAATGGCAACGAGTAATCAACCAGACTCCAGAATACCTGCAAAACATAAGAGGTACCAGTTCTCTGTCACATGGTTTATTCAGGCAAGGACAGATTATTGAGGAAAGAACATAATGATTAATAATGCAAACAAAACCTTTCAGCATTGGCAATGACAAAAGCTTCCATAGCCCATCTTGGGAAGCAGAAATATCCCAGGTGCTTAGCTAGCATGTTGTCTTGTGCCTGAGTTGCAACCAGAGTCATGACGACAGGAAGAAGTACAGACCACTGCACAAGTGCAGAACGTGGATGAAAATAATTAGCAATTATATCTGTTTTGGACTTGGTATGAGCTATTGATTCAGCTTACCAGTTGGGCAGGACTGGGTGCAAGGTAGATGGCAAATATGTAAGCTATGCCGGTCACACAGTAGACAAGGCAAAGCAAAACGACATAATTATCTTGAAAGGTTGATCTAGGATTGTTGAAGAAATAAAACATAGACAAATAAACCAAGGGCTTGATCAGAGTATTGAAATGGTCAAGTGTATCTTTCGACAGAAAATAAGCTAGACTGCTGATTCCTGATGCGCTTTCTCTCCAGTAGTGTAGCTTATCCAGAGAGAATGATCTCAAAGCTGCAATCATGCATAGTAATGCTGCATCAAGAAAGGAATATGGTGTGAATCACAAAACCAAATTCAACTTGACACTATGTAGATAAGATACTGTATCAGCATTTCAATCCTGATATATGATATATAGACTGTTTTCTGGTTTTGCTTTTGGTCAACTTACAAATAGCAATGACGGTGTAGGTATAGCCTGTGGATCCAAACGTGGCATCATCCACTTTGGCCAGAGTTCCTAAACAGGCTCCAGCGAGCAATAGAATCACATAATCAGCTACTTGTAGTCTAGCTTCTCTTAGTCTTTGTTTGCCAACCCTGAAAAGAAGTAACTCGTAAGACCAAAAGAGTTCTCCAACTGAAATTACCCAACTTCGATTTGCAACCACCTCCATTCGATGAGAAAGATTAAGAAAAAACAATAAATACTTTGTTTTCTATGCTATGATTGCTAAACCAGAAAGATAAGAAAACGACCAAGACATACAAAATCTGGAATTATAGAGGAACAAAACAAGTGTTCAGTAAAATGGGATTGCCTCAAAGACTAGAACTATATGTTCTAACATAGGAAAGGAAGATGAACAGCATACCTCCCTAGGAAGTATCTGTACTGACGGCTTATGCTAGGAGTTCTTCGGTTGGATAAATCCTTAGACCTGACAAAGTTGTGCTCTATATGAGCTCGCTGCAGCCCAACATTAAACTTGATATCCTCCCAGAACTCCCCAGCAAAAGACTGAGATGGTGCCCCAGAACTTGACTTTAATGGATCACCTGGATTTGCGTCTCCTGAGGTTGCAGGAAGTCCATCAACCAAATGCAGCAAATCTGCGGGCACTGGATATTGATTATGTAGCATCCATCTGATAGGAAGCTGTTCACGTGTCACATTTTCTGGTTTGATTATACCCTCCAAAATGTCAATTAAGTGGTCTGGAGGTACTACACGATCTGGTATTGTGATTCCAATGCTGCTAAAGTACTCTTCTATCTTTTTTGTTGATCCATGATACGCTGTAAGCCCACCTTTGGCCAGAAGTATTAAATCATCAAACATCTTGAACAGGGCATGGCTGGATCAGAAGGAGTGGATTAAACGTCATATGTACCTTTTGATGTTTCTTTTTCCATGTTAAAAGTCAGACAGAAAGATAAGGCGGATATTACCTTGGCTGGTGGAGCACCATGCAGATGTTCACTCCCTCAAGAGCTTCACGCCGAAGTGCTTTCAAGAGTAACTGAGATGACGCACTGTCTAAACCAGTTGTAGGCTCGTCCAAAATCAGTAGAGAAGGTTCCATCACCATTTCAAGCCCAACATTTACACGCTTTCTCTGCCCTCCAGAGATTCCTCGCTTCTCCACTGTCCCGACCAGTGAATTCCTCACTGCCTGTAGTCCTAGGCAATCTATGACTCTTTCAATAACAAGAACCTTGTCTGCCTTAGGCATGTCATCTGACAATCTTAAAGTAGTAACAAAACCAACAAAAGAATCAAAATAGACTAAAAGCTGTAAAATTGAAAGTAAAGCTCAGAAACTGAGGAAAACGGTCGAAACTGGGAGGGACGCAATTGCTTACCTGCACCTTGCACTGAACCGGAGATTCTCTTCCACAGTCAAATTTCCATGCACAATATCATCTTGCGGCACAAAACCAATAATTCTTTTATAAGAATGTATCGATTCATTCTTTCCATTTATCAGAATTGAACCTGAAACGGTGCATCCAGTTGCTTTTCCTGCCAAAGCACTAAGAAAGGTTGTCTTGCCAGCTCCTGATGGACCCATGACAGCAGATACTCGACCTGGCATTATTTTCCCGCTAACACACCTCAGCAAGTGCTTCTTCTTTCCTTTCAAAGTCAATGTTAGGTCTTTAAAGGCCACCTCAATCACAGGCCTAGTCCGAACTTCACCATCCGTTGCCATCGAAATTACTCCTGAGAAGGTCAAGTTCGCCTGTTTCTCCTGCATTGCTTTCTCCTTCTCAAGTTGACCATATGCATACTTAAAAATTTGGCTGTGGCTATGCAGCTGCTTTCCCTTGGGCATTTGCTTCTTGGCGTGTTTATCCCCAATCTCAAAGTTAAAACCTTCTTGACTATTTGGATCATCTTCAATAGAATGCATCATTTTTGTAAGGTTGCTTGGTTCTTTTTTGCCTTTTGCTCCTGCGGTTGATGCACTTGAGGGACCTGGAGCCACAGGTGGCAACTGATCCTCTCTCCTTGCTGTCGACTTTGCCCGAGAAAATGTTCTGGACAACTGTTGCTGCAACCCAAATCCACGCTTCTTGGCTACATCTTTTGCAGTTTTCCACCTTTCACGTGCCTGTGCAGTCTCTCTTGCGTGCCTCGCTGCAGCCTCTCTCGACTTTGCCGCTTTTTTTTCTCGCGTGGAGAGAGCTTGGTCAGAGCAATTCACAATAATAAGCAGCAGCAATGCCAATGCAACCTGTGTAATAGACCAATGTGAAATTGCACTGCAGTTAACAAAACACAGAAAGACGGCAAAATTTTCTAATTTTTAGGTCCAGAAACCCAAAAAAAGCGCCCTTCAAAATCAGAAAGGAACAACCAGAAGTTAAAACTGATGAAGAATTATGAGATTGAAAGCCACTATTGTAGAACTTCTTGGTGTTCCCTTGAATTTTCTGTTCCAACACTAGAAATGGATTACTTACAATAAGCATGACTCCATAAGCGTGAAGGTTTTGATTTGCTGTGTTTGGATTGCAGGTAGATAACTTGAAGCACGCTGCAAAACCACTCTATGGTCACACATCCATACGAGAAAAGAGTATATGACAAACAAACCTCTTCCCCAAGGATAGAGCCTATTGTAATATGTTAAAAAGCTGAATCAAGTATCCAAAAGCAATTCCACGCAGCTACTGATACAGGATATGTTGCATGTAATCATTTTATTTCAATTATAAATGATCTAGCAGTCACTGGTCAAAGTACTAATAGATCAACCGAATTTTCAATAAAACTAAGAAAATCGACATTTTTCTTGGCATTAACCCTTTATAGTTTCTTCTTTCTAGTGAGGATTGATTGCCTGAAAGTTATCTGATGCACGACGGCAAATGAATCTTCCAAGTTAGACGTGAAGAAAAGCAGATCTTAACCAATTGGGCACTCATTTGATTTTGGTTTTCCATTATGGTTGACTCAATGGCATCATATGTTAAGCATGTAACGAAGCTATCTTGTGTCCCTGATCCTAGTAACAATCCTGCATGATGGCATATTCATCTTTTTTCTAGATTAAGATACTTTATTAAAACATAGAATATAGAATTTTGTGTGTGTGGTGAACTGCTAAGGCTTAGAACTCTTTAACGTGAGTCATGCCATAGTCAGAGAATTGACGAGAAGAAAACAAAGAAAAAATGGCATTGTCAGAGAAGACTCACATTTCTGATAAGTAGAACCCATCTGACAATAGTGTCTGTATCCATAAAATCGTAAAGTTAGTAGAAATAAATGCCAAGGAACAAATCAATGAACTAAAATCATACAATCAAATGCAAAGGAGACCAGGAAAAGTTGTTGAGGCAAGTTCAGATTCCACCACATTACTATCTGCCAATAACTAGCTGCAACTGATTAGGCAACTGCAGTGAGATATGGGAAAAAAATAATACCCTTTAGTGCAAGAGATATTTGATGTGATAGTGGGACAGTACGATCCTGGAGAACAGAAGAGTTCACTGCCTCTCCCAATATCAACCCATGCATCCGCACCACCACAGCTATGCTCTGAATGTCCAGGAGGAATTTGGTATGCGTATCTGCAAAATTTTCGCTAGTGATAAATATTAAAATTTATTGATAAACCATCAAAGGCACAGGAATTCAAAATACTGGAATATGAACTTACGGTTCACAGACTCCAGTTGTTTTATTCAGCTTTGCAAGAGGACAATATGAACCTAATGGGCAAGCTTCATTGAGGGGAAAAAAAAAAAAAGAGGGAGATCAGATTCAACATTTGGATCATTTCTAGCATCAATCACATATGCACCAAAGTGCATTTTCTTGTCAAATTCCACCAGTCTATAGAATCCACCTGATTTCTGTTTCCTATCATGAGTCAAAAACTCGAGTGCTTTGAAAATCTGTTCTATTGAATGAACTCATGCTCATATAAAAACGTGGCCTTCATATGAGTTGAAAGTTCGTAGTTAACTTAAATAGCATATCTACAATGATCCGAAAAAGCCTTCTGATTCAAGTAAAGAAAACTTAAAGCCTCATCATCCACTAGAACTTCAATTTTAACAGAACATAACATTTTTTTGGTCTGTCCTGGTGATATACTACTTACGTATCATGCAAGTGAGGCCCTGTGGGCAGAAAAATCCTTCACAACAAGGCTGACAGTCTTTAGTCCTTAAAGGCATGTCATTTGAAGTTCTGATATCAACTTTCTGTTTTAGGCTCGCACTACAACCCCATCCTGGCTCACATCCAGCAGCCCAAGAACTCAAATTGCAGTTTTTGTTAGGTCTCAAGTAAGTGGTGGTTGCCTTTTCGGCCAGACTTTGTATATAGAATTTGATTTCTGCTGCTGTGCATAATCGCTGTGTAACGTCTCCTGCAAATCAGAACGGTGAAAAACGTTTTTGTTTTTCTCTCGACAAGAAAGTCACCTATAAACACTGGAACAAACACTCGTTACCTTTAACTTTCTTGACACAATTGGTAATGAAATCTTGTTTTCCTTTGAAATCGAAGGCACCGTCCCAATCTGCTTTCCTGTTAAAATATCAAAAAGTCGTTGTATTAAAGTAAAGGGGTGGGGCAAGTTGGAAAAAATTATGCAGAAGCTACTCACACATCCTTAACGCAAAATCCCAGACTATCCAATATGTCATTACGAAACACTTGACTGAGGTTTGAAAGCTGATTATAAATCATGTCTGTAATAAGGGGAAGCACTGCTGGATTGCCTGTCTTGCTGTAATCGTCCCCATCCACACAGCTTGAGTATGGGAATGAATATAAAACAAGAAGAATAAGCAACAAAACATGAGGCATCCGACATATGCTTATCTTCACTCCACTCATTTCCAAAACTTGAACCTCTCTCAATTTGAAGCTGCAGCAAACTAATTACTATGAACCCGCATAGAAAAATCCAATGCGGATTAACCATGGCATCCTTGCCAACGAAAAGCTTCAAATGAAATTACAAAATATTGATGGGCCAAGGAACAAAAACTCGGTGAAGAATGCTAGGAAAATGCTAAAGCACTTGAAACAACAATGGAAAGGAGAGACAAGGTGACGGAAATGTGTAGGTAAATGGAAAATGGATGAACTTGGATCTTTGAAGGAAGTCCTTGTGTTAGGGAGCAAGAAATGGAGGGGAGAAACAAGTGCCTACATTGTAGGAAACATGCGTATGCATGTCACCTTAACTATTTAGATAGGTAAGTTCGGAGTCAATTTGTGTACGAATGTAAGCCAAGGTGTACACAATGTGAAATTTCTTTTTCTTTTCCATTATTAGGAAAACAAAAACATCTCTTTTTGCCATATTTACTGGCAGTCAAGAACTTGAAGAATCTGGCATATAGACATGCGCTTTCACAAATTAGATAGAAGTTATCCTGATAAAGATGAATCCTTGATGACCAGGAGTGGACTCTATTTAATATAATATTAATATTTATTTCATAATTTATTATGAAATTGTTTAAGATTTCCAAAATAAAATATCGTTATGGTACAGCCATAAGTTAGGGGTTTAATTCCTCTATCCTGTCTAGGATCATGTTGCCTTTATACATAAATAGTTATGATTGCCAATAATGTCTTCCTAACTTGTATTTACATATCATTTTGTGACTCTGAGATCAAAAGTACCATTTTCGTACCATTAAACATGTTCACATTCTCTTCATGAATAGGCAAATCTTAAGATCGAAAACAAAGATATCAAGCAGCATCACATTCTGATTACCATTAGGTATAATGTTCACTCCAGATGGCCTTGAAAAATATCCTGACACATAAATGAATAAGCTTGTCACTTGATGCCAATCAAAAAAAGCCTTCATTTATGTGAGCTTCTTATTATTAAAATTTCAGCATAATGTACAATTAGTTCTCAGGCTCTTTGGTTGAATGTCTTCAAATGGTTTCAATGTATTATTTGCATTTACTTTCATTTTTTTTTATCAAGGCCTTCAATTTCAAGAGGTGAGAGAAGTTTTGTGGTTTCAACTATGTATAGACTGCCTGTTCTATTAACTATGTTATTGTTGTATATTCACTTAATATTGTAAACCTTTTCTTTCATATTCTTTTAATGGTTTTGACATTCGTATTAGAGAGTGCTACAAAATGTTTCTTTATCAATTTTGTAACACTTTAATATTTCATTTTTTTACTGGTTCAAGATTTTTAATTTTTTGGATTATATAAATCGCAACTTAGGAGGAGACTTTAATAGCCATATAAGGGCAACCTCGAACTGGTATTCATGGACTCATGGGGTTTCGATTAAAGAGATAGGAATGACAGTGAGATTGTTTTGTTAGATTTTGTGCTAGCATTTGATTTGATGGTAGCCAACAAAAAAAGAGGAGCACTAAGTTACTTTTAAGAGTAGAATCATGAAGACTCCAATTGACTACTTTCTTGTAAGGTCGAGCAATCGACCTAGTTGCAAGGATTACAAAGTAATACCTAATATATGTTTGTCAACTAAGCACATATTGTTAATTATAGATCTTATAATCAAGGATTGGAGAAAGAAGAGAAGACCTTGGTGGTGTACTAGAGTTAAATGGTAGGGTGTACTAGAGTTAAATGGTAGAATCTAAAAGGAGATATTGTGAAACAACTTAGTGATAGAGTAATGTCTGGAGAAGAATAGAAACTAGAGGGAGATGCCAACCATATGTGAGATGGAATAGCAACTCTTATAAGGAATGCAACTAATAAGATCTTGAGGGCTTCTAAAGTGTTTAGGGATAGTAAGATGGAGTCATGGTGGGGAATTAAGAGGTACAAAATAAAGGTGAATATTAAGAAGATTGCCTATAAAGCTCTAATGGATAACAATATAAATGTAGAGAGGGTAATTAATAGTAAAAGTTAAAAACTGGCAAAGAAAGAGGCGAAAAAAAAAATCGCATAAGCCAAAAATTGAGTGTAACATCCCGTTACCTATGTTAAGATTAGGACAACAATTTATGAGAAGTTTATAGGACTTAAGATAAATGCATGTTAGACATAAGTTATTTGTGACTTACATTTTGTTTTTGCATATTCATTTGATTGTACATGCATTCATTGGTATTTCCGGGTAAATGGAATTAGATATGACTAATTGTAATTATGACAAATGGTGAGTCAGTGGAGATAAATAGCACACGTGAGGGACATGGAATGGACCCACGTATTATATTGTTTAAGTTAGGAAGAATCTACCATAGTTTCCATTCTTCACTGAAACACTTCACATTGTGATTCTCTTCCCTAATCTTCATCACCGAATAGCAATTTAGCATTTTTTTGTGGTGTTAACTTCCATTTGCAGTGTTAGAGTACTTGCTATGCAAGTAAGTGATTGTAATGTTATTTCCACTGTATAAATGAGTATGTGCATGTTGGATATATATATGCATGAGAAGGTTGAAAGAGTAGAGAATAGATATGAGGGTTCTGGATGTTGGGTAAATTGAAAAACAAATGCAGAAGGAAAGAAAATGCAGAAATAACATGCATAATAGTCTGTGATTTTGGTACTTATGTGAGTTTTGACTTTTTGAGTTGTTTGGTATTCTGGAGCTAAAAAGGGAGTAGTACAGATGATGTTTTCATGCTTGGAGGTATAATAACAATGAAAATGATGTATAGAATTCGTATAGGCATGAAAGATGATATGTTCTGCTTCTTCTGTTCTCTGTATCATCTGTAAAGGTGTATTCTCTGTGATGACGTGAGCTTCCTCTGGGTGACGCCATCTTCCTCTGTAAGGATGCATCGTCTGTAAAGATGCATCCTCCATGAGTCATTTTCTTCTGTAAGCTATCTCCTTCTGTAAGTTATCTTCTTCTGTGAGGATGCATCGTCTGTCAAAATGCAGTCCTCTATGAACCAGCTTCGTTTGTGTTTTGATTCCTCTATGAACAAACTTCTTCTGTATTGCTTCGTCTGTGATGACGTCAGCTTCCTCTGGGTGACGTCATCTTCCTTTGTATTGCTTCGTCTGTGTTTTGGTTTCCTCTGTCTTTTGCTTCGTCTACTTTCTACCTAGGTGGCCGAAACTTCCTCTGTGTTACTGTTCATGAACGTCCTCTGTTTTACTATTCATGAACTTCCTCTTTGTTACTGTTCATGAACTTCCTTTGTGTTACTCTTCATGAGCTTCCTCTGTGTTACTGTTCATGAACTTCCTCTATGTTACTGTTCGTAAACTTCTTCTATGTTACTGTTCATGAACTTCTTCTGTGTTACTGTTCATGAGCTCCTTCTGTGTTACTGTTTATTGTGTCTTTTCTGCCCTATTTTTGATCCTTCAGAAGATAAAATTGGTCTTTGAGGTCTTCATGGAATTTGTATATCTTGATGTCCTCTTTCGAATCATATCAAGAACAATTAAATCCGATATCTGTAGGACAAGTTATGCTAATAATAAAACTTCTTATGTAATGACGCCAGCTTCCTCTGGGTGACGTCATCTCCTTCTGTAAATCATCTTCCTCTGTCAATCTTCTTCTTCTGTAAGGATGCATTGTCTGTAAAGATGCATCTTCTGTAAACAAACTTATATCCATTACACCCTCTAAATTCACGTGAGACCCGAAAGAGTGCCATAGAAAGGGGTTAATTAGAAATGAATCGTGATGTTAATGATTTTAGTAAGGCATAAACCTAAGTATTCTTATATTTAAGTGAGTGTTGATAAGAGAGAGAAGTTATGAGGAAACCCTAGAATTGCCATTGGACATGCATCGTACATACTTTCTATACTTTAATATTTTGGTACGTTTGTACAAAAGGAGATAATTGTGAATGTGTGCTGTCTATTTTAGAGGAGCACATCGGACGCCAGTCAGACATTGTTGGACCGTCTAGGCAATAACTTCTGGGAGCATACTATGAGTCAACCTAGACGAATTCCTAGGATTATTTGATTGTATGCATTCAATATGTTCACTTCCAATATCATTGAACTGTGTGTGTGTGCTGGTTATGAATTCTAGACCTGAAGTCCGAGGAGCTTGTTCTGCGATCACATATTGAAAGTGTTTGATTTGTTATGATTTCAAATGATTCCGTTTCTTAACGATAGTTGAATGCCCGACTGAGGTCCGATGATTATGAAAACATCATCTGAGCATTTGCATAAGATCTTGTGTATAATCTATTCAGTATTCGATGCATTTCATAAAATGCATGCTCAGATAAAGGCGTTGTGATCTGAGTTGCCAGTTAGAAGTGCTTCCACGTAGAGCTTTGCTCCGTGATCTATATGTTCTGCACATTGAGCTATGCTCCTTGAATTTGTTTTGATTGAGCCCTATGGGCCAAAACTTTGCATATGTTTGTGAAAGGCACTCAGTCATAACAATAAGAACGAATATGAGTCTCATGTATGTCCCATGCAATTATATGCACAATGTTTGATCAATATGCAAGTTGAAATGAATAATCTTCTGTTATGCTAAATTCTGAATGAATGCTTATCTTTTGAATGAATAACCGTGAAATACATGTTATATTTATGTAATCCGGTGAATTCATCAATGATGGTTCACTCATAGAGTTCGCAAAACTTGTCAAAATTGCACCGTGGCTTTTCAATTACGAAACAGGAGACGTAAATTTAGTCAGGACCTAGAGTTTCTGTGGATAGAGAAATGGATCAGAGGTCTGTCAGCTGACTCCCGAAGGAATGTAGTTTTTTCTATTTTGTAGCTTGATAGAACCTGTATCAGGATTTGTAAATATTTGTTGATAGCAACAATATAAACCTTATAAATAAATGGAACGAATGTTTTTAAGAAAGACTTATAGTGACTTTCGAGTATGTTAGATGATGCCATGAAAAAGTTAGACTTGTTATTGCTCCAACATACCATTATTGTAGGTTATGTTCCTAAAAGTTTGGGCATGTACCCTATAGTAGTGGGATGTTGCAGTTATCCTCTAGATTATCTTTTCATAAGTTATTATTATAGCTATATTCTTGAGGTCATCTAGGAGGACTAAGTTCCTTTGAATCCTTTACAAGGGTTAATTCTTTACAGATATTAGAAGACAAGTTTAATTCTTCTTGCGAAGATATCAAAGCTTTCATGTTTTCCTTAGAGGTTACGTTCTTGTTCCATGCAGAAGTCTCTAAGTTTTACCGTAGGTTGGAGCTTAAGAAATTAATACACAAAACATGTCTAAAATCTTTTACCTAACTCCTTTTATACCTTTTCCCCCTACATTTTGGTCATTAGGATCTCCATTGATAACCAACCTCTATAGCGTCATTATGCAATTCACCTTTTTCCCTTTGCCTTATAATAGGTAGAGTATCTAGTAAGATAGAGTCCAACTTAGCTTCTATTTAAATTCTAGCATACTTAACTCTCTTTATGGTGGCAGTTATTTTATCCAAGCAGAGGGTCTTCTAATTCCTTTTATTCAAGTGATTCAATCCCTCAATTTTCCAATATTCAAAGGCAAGCCATGAAATCTAATCCCAAAAGGTAAATATTTAAGCTTTTTTAAATCTCTATTTCATTAGATTCATAGGGATATCTTAGATATGCTAGGGCCCTAGTTTTAAAATCCTCTGTATACTACTATAATACGTAAACTTAAAGAGATATAAATCATTTTCTTTTAACAAAAACACTCTCTAAACCTGATTTTGACTAGCTGTTCATGGCTTAAGGATGAACTACATGGAAACACACCCTTTTATATATAAGAAACTCACCAAAATGCTCCCTACTTTGCTGCTTCTTATTGAAGGACTTTAATCAGGGAGAGACAACACAGAGACCCTTAGAGGAAGAAGGATTAATGATGATAGTAAGTATCTCATGTTATCAAAAGTTGAGGGATCCTTGGTCACTTGACTTTAGGCCTTTTTAGTACTTGAGAGAGGAAGGTCATAGGGAGAAGCAGTGTTTGTATAACCACAAACTCCATAGAAGACATTTGGTCTATGGAAAATAATGATGGATGAGGGGTATCGAAGGGGATGCTTAAAAAGGACACTAAAAGAGAACTTTGCTAAAATCAAAGGAAGTTCCAAAGGATAGGAACCCAATTGAGCTTTAGGCGGGAGAAATTCCACGCTCCCAACAATAACAAAGATAAAAATGTCTTAGAAGTTTGGAAGGGGCTAAAAAAGAAATTAGAAGAGCTCATCCTCTCAACTAGATAGTACCTTGAGTGAAACTAATCTTGGTTGAACTAACTTGAGCTATTCTTCAGTTTTGAGATTTCTAGTTGTCTAGACATTAAAAGAATAATGTGAGCTTTTGTACAATCTTTGAATCACTGTCAGAAATTCCACTTCTACAGTACATAATTGATAATATGAAATCTTATGACATTTGTCTTATGTACAGTGATGCAAATAAATTGTTATACAAATGTGTTTATTGTAATATGGTTGGTGTGTGGAATCAAGGTTAAAAAAATGTATTTTGATTCTTTTGAAAGGGGATTACAGCTGATCTGTTGTATTTTATCCATGAGAATGTCAAACATCAATGTTATGAAGAAACTTTCATATTCTAGTTTAATACCCAGAAATGATGGTCCAACGTTATGTCGTTAATAGGTATAAAGATCTTGATTTTATGGTAATTGAAAGTGTGATTGATGGAAGCACATTTTTATATATTTCATCATATTTTTGGGGTCCTTAAGCTTCTTTTCTCTTCTAAAAAAATACACCATCAAATTGGAAATTAAGAGCTTAGAAGAATTGCAAAACTTAGAATCTTCAAGCAAAGACAATAATAGTTAGAGGTATTTCGTTTTCTTCCACATTTAGTTTATATGTTATTTTAACGTATATTACTATTGAACATACATGTTAGAATTGGTTTACATTTGTTATCAGAGTTTTTAACCTCTACATTGTTGGAGATTTAGGAGAATTTCGTACTCTGGAAAAAAGTTCAAATTTGGAAATATTCTTTTTAAAGTTATTTTTGGACTTTTTTCTGATTTAAGGTAGAAAGTTTCTGTTAAGTGTTTTGAAAGTGTTTTTAAATTCAAAAATATGTTTTTATGATCTTTTTATGATCTAGTTCTGTTTGGTATCTAACGGGTTATGAACTGGGTCGTTATGACCAGGTTGGAGGTTGAAGAAGACTCATTCGATATAAACGGTCTCGTTTTGTGCGTAGTTTTAATAATAAAATTAGATGATATAGCTAAGGCTTGATCTCGTGCTCTCATAGGGTGTATGGTGAGCCTTTGCCAACAAGGCTAAACATTATCTTTATGTATATTATGCGTTACATTATATATGTATAAATGTTCATCATGAAACAGATTATAACTAGACTATTATATCTATATTTAGCATTGTGAATAGAATTTTATATAAAATGTTTTAGTTATTAATTATTAGGGTTTAGCCATAATAACCCTAATTATATAAAAATATATATTTTTGTAATTAATCACATAAAGTTTGAGCCACTTAATGGTAGTTAATTATTTTAGTATAATAAATTTTATCCCACAAGAATTTTTATTGTATTTGAATAATCAATTAGGATGAAATATCAAATTATTTTCTAATTTTCCCACAAGAATTAAAAATTGGTATATAACTTGATAGTTTTACAATAAAATTTATCATAAATCTGTTTGAATTAAAAATTTGGCCTACAAACAAATTTTATGTCTTTTAAGATATGTTTTACATTGGTAACACATTCTTATAGTTTGTCAATTTATTAATAAGTAGCATATATGTTTAAATTATGTAGTTATTTAAACTGTGGGTTTTTCTGATACAAGTTGTGAAATTCCCAAATTAAGGGGTCAAAACTATAAGATTTGGAAGGAGAGAAATCTTCTTCATTTGGGTGGATGGACATTGACTATGCTATCCAGAAGGAAAAACCACCTAAAGTAACTGAGGCTAGCACTATAGTTAAAATTACTCTTTATGAACGTTAGGAGCGATCTAATCACCTAAATGTGATGTTCATAAAAACCAAAATTTCTGCTAGTATTCATGGTTCTATAGAACAACATGATAATGTCCGTTCCCTACTAAAGGATGATGAGCAATTCAAAACTTCAGACAAAGAACTTGTAAGAACCTGTATTATGAAGTTTTTGTCTATAAGGTTCACCATGTCTGAGGTGCTCATGAGCACATCATGAAGATGAGGGACATTGCAGCTTAGTGAAAGAAACTCGAGGTTGAGATGTCTGATTATTTCCTTATGTATTGCATTTTGAACACCTTTCCATCACCATACGGACTCTTAAAATCTCTTATAATACACATAAGGATAAGTGATCAATAAATGAATTATTGACCATGTGTGTTTAAAAGGAAAGGAGATTGCCGATGAAACAGGGAGAGAGTTTGCAAAGTGCACATCTAGTTGTTCAATGAAAGAAGAAAAATCAAGGCAACATAAGGGTAAAAGGTCAAATACCTATCCAAACTGACATTAAGAATTGTCACAAATAATATGGCAATCAATTTCTATATGTTTAGTTCTTTCATAAAACATGAGGTTATAAGCAAGATAAATTGTACTATGGTTATAACAAAAAATCAAAATAGGTTGAGGGTAAGGTTAGTACAAATCATATAATACAAAAAAAAGCCATTGTAACTTATACGTTAAAGAAGTTAGTGCTTCATATTCTACCTCAGAGGAAGATCTAGATATGGTAGATTACTTATTTAATTTCCATAAAATAAAGGAATTACTCAGAAAAACAAAATAACTTAAAAAGGTTTTGGTGTCTAAGTATGAAGGTTGGTCATTATTAGAAAAACTTTTGAGTTATATAGTTTATAATGATGGAAAAAAGTGGCTTTTGCATAGTGCTTACTGAACTTAACACACGACTCGATGTCCTACTTAAATATGATCTTTTGTAGTTTTATCCAAAAAATTGAGATAATTTTTAAAAAACAAAGGATAGATTATGTTTGGTTGTTTAAAAATACAATAAGCTTCATAAATATAGTAGTATTTGGTCGAAGTGGACTATCTATCTTATGAAGCTTTCTAAATTGAACAATAGGAGTTAATGATGGCTTAGCATTATTAAAGCCAAAAACATTTAACAAGTCTAAAGAATAATTATGTTGTTAAATGTTAATGCCACTTTTGGAATGAGCTACTTTAATACCCAATAAATATTTTATGAGCCCTAGATTCTATGATTGTGAAAGCTAAATAAAGAAATTACTTTACAAAATTATTTTAGACATTAAGTTGCTAACTAAAATATTTCATCTATATAAATGAGTAAAGCAATGAAGCTTTAAAAGACAACTTTTGCCAAAAAGAAGGAACTAATAGAGCTTATGTAAAGTAATGCTAAAATAAGATGTGAGTTCCACTATCTACTAGCTTGTTTAAAGCCAATGAGAGACTTGAACAATTTACAAACCTTATAAAGTTGAGAAATAGAAAGTCTAAATGGAACTTGCATATAAATTTTCTCATTTAGGTCACCATGAAAGAAGGCATTATTAACATCAAAATAATAGTGATCTAATTAGTTAATAGAAGCAAGTGCTACTATACTGGCAATTGTTGTCATCTTCACAATTGGAGAGAAAGTCTCCAAGTGATCAAGGCCATGTTATTGAGTAAAGCATTTGGCTACTAACATGACTTCATATCTCTAAATCCTACCATTTATCTTATGCTTAATTTTGAAGATCCATTTACACCTAATAGGCTATTTATTAGGTTGCAAATCAATAAGATATCTCATTTAGAATGGAATGTGGTCAAACAACTTCAGAGGGCTTTTCTCCTTATCTGATTATCTACCTTAAATCACTCATTGGCATAATAAAGATAGCATCACTTGGATTCCAAATTCCAAAGTCTTCATTAATAAATCATGCTACAAGATCTTTCAAACTAGTAATGAGAATGTTCCATCTAATTGTTATGGAAGAATTCCCTAAATCCCAAAGGCTCCCTATTCACCTGGCTTGTTATTAAAAATAGAATTAGAACTAAGAATATATGGTTTGGCTCATATGATCCTATTTGTATCCTGTGTAAAAAAGTTGAAGAAGATAGAAATCACTTATTTTTTCAGTGCAAGTACTCCAAATCAATGTAAAGTAAAATCTTGCATAAGTTGGTAGAATTTTATCAATCTTTTGATTAGAATGGAACTCTTCATTGGATTATCAAGCTAGCAAATCATCAAAAGAAGAATGGAGTACTTTTTAATACAAATTTCACAACAGCAATCTATTCCCTATAAAAAGAAAGAAACAAAAGGATATATAAAGGAAAATAAGCAAGGAAGCACCAATTAGCTAAGGGTGCAATAAACTAGATTAGAGCCACAATGATACCTAAAAATGCTCAAAACAATCTATATCCTGGAATGAAAATCATATGAAATTTGTAAACAAACATATAGAATGTTTTTTTTCTTGTTTGATTAGTTAAAAGAATTAAGAACCATGTGTAATCATTGTAATGTTAAATTAGCTTTGTTATGATTAATGAAATATTTATTCATTTTCCTAAAAACGTATCAATTAGATCTCATTTATTGTTGGCCTTCAACACTCGTAACTCTACATTCATTACATCAAACCAACATTAATGTTTGATAACCTTTAAGAAAAATTTTGGTTCTAAACTTACATTAATAAAAGTATAAAATGCCCTATGCTTATGTGCGAGGTTTGAATAAGATATGAAAGAAGATAGGGTTTGTAATGAGGTAGTATAATTTAGTAGATTGGTGTAATGATTTTTTATTTCAATAGTGGATCGCAAGTTCTACTAGATTGATAGAAGCATATTTGACTATATTTATATACACATATTTGATGTAATTTGCTTGATATTTCGTAACTTTGTTATATATTTGGTACTTGATTCACTCCAATTGCATTTATAGGTTATAATTACCTTCATAGATAAAAACAAGAGGAATTTGGATGAAATCATCACAAAAAATGGAGATTTGAAGAAATTAAGAGATGCACGACTATGTATATGACCATGTAATTCTCTCAAAATGTGTAAAGTCACAATTTTAAGTACTTTTAGAGCTGCACAGTATGATACACAAACGTGTATCTGACTATGTATGTGCTAGAAACCCTAAATACTGTTATAAAAGGACATGAGCGGATCAAATAGGGAAACTAGAGTTTTGTAGTAGATTCTAGATATATAAAGCTTATAGAAGGGATGATATTGATTCAGAGTTATGGAGAATGCGAAGAAATCATCAAAAGATCATGCAAGAACATTCTATAGAAGAGAAAGGGAGATTTATAATTATGAGTTCTTTATTTTCTATTTTCCTTCTTGTTTATCTTTGATTTTGTTTTCTAATACATGTAACTAAACATTTTTAGTGTCTAGGCATGATGAACCTTAGTTTGGATAACAATATGTTTTGTTTTTTTTTATTTAATCCAATTATTTTGATTAGTCTAGTGTGATTCAACTATATGTTTTATACATGTTTTAATAGATCCAAAATATTAGTACATAATTTAATTTCATATCATGGAGATTGATACATAATCTGATTTCATATCATGGAGATTGAAAAATCCTGTGTGTAAATAAGTTTACCATAATTGATAGGAGTTGATTGCAAACCTAGAGATAGGTTGACATAAATGACCTAGATTAGGGTCAAACCTAACAACAAAATTCATAAATCAATAATAGAATACTAGGAACTTTAGCTAGAAAGATTTTAGTTAATCACCCTATGGATTGGTTGCTAGTAGTCTCTAGAGAGTTATTAACATAAGATATGAATTTCCATAATATAATAATCAACAAAATAATTGCATGATAAAAGTTAACTATTTAATGATTTTTAAAGCGATTCATCAGCTAGACACTAATCTTTGATATTGAGTTTTCTAACAATTTCTTTTGTTTTTAGGTTCATTTTGTTTCCTATTTTATTTTAATTTTTAAGTTTTATTTTCTTTATTAAAAACCAACATCCAATTTATAAGCTAGATAATAAAAGAAAGGTAATTACTAGCAATCACTGTCTTTGTGGGATCGACCCATAATCGCCTATGCTAGCTATAAATACACTATGTACTTAAGGTTAATTCAAATATTGGTATAAAAATGACCAATCATAGACCTTCTTATAATAGGAAATTCATTTTCTAAAGAAATAGAATTAGGAGAAGATAAAGATGTTGGTAAAGATGAGTTAGGTTTAGTACTTACTAGTGATATAGACTATGCTAAAAGATTAAAATATATATTTGAAAGGGTAGTTAAAAGCATAATAGTGTTACTAATATTAATGAATAACAACTAAGAATAAGGAAAATCATTTTCGTACAAGTAAACATTTCTAGAAACTAGAATTTAAAAATTATTAATATCATAAGGTTGAAAAATGATAAATGCTAAACAAATTATATTTCCAATCCTATATTTGATGCATTTTAGTTGTTTATTTGAGATTTTCTTTTTTTAGTACTTAATTGGTTTCTATTGTGTTTGTAGGTCTTACTTGCCTTCATGGATAAAAAGGAGAAGAATTAAGGCAAAATCAAGACAGAAAATAGAATAATAGGAGCTATTTTGAAAGGACCCTTACTAATGAAGGGTATGGTCTTGTAAGTCTACATTAACATATGGATAGTTGTGTAGTTTTTTAGGACCATGTTTCTTCATGATATTTTAAGAATAAAGTAAGATTAAGGGATATGGTTATGCACACGATTGTGTGACTACTGGTGTGCACTCTAGAAACCCTAATTTGGCACTATAAAAGGAAATTATGAAGAGAAAAAAAGGGGAGTTGGTAAAAAGTTCAGAAAAGGCTCAAGTTAGGCTCAAGAAAACACATATTGATGGCCTAGAATGATAGAGAGAACAAAAAAAAGGCAAGGAAACACATTTGGGGTGTATTATCATCAATCTAAAGTAGAATTCATGAAGATTAAAAAGGATCTCATAATGGTTCTTTTCTAAAAAAAATCAACTAGATCTCATTTTTTATTAGCCTTCAATGCTTATAAATCTACATCCATTACATCATACCAACATTGGTATTTGATAGCCATTAAGAAAGTTTTAAGTTCTAAAATTACTTCAATAGAAGTATTAAATGTCTTGTGCTTATATGTGAGGTTGGTATAAGATTTAATAGAAACTAGGGTTTGTGATAAGGGAATAGATTTTGGTACTTAATTGTCTATAAGTGCATTTATAGGTTATAATTGCCTTCATGGACTAAAAGAAGAGGAATTTAGATGAAATCATGGCATAAAATGAAGGTTTGAAGAAATTAAGTGACACATGACTGTGTATAAGAAATTAAGTGATACACGACTGTGTATATGGTCATGTACCCATTTTAAGTATTTTTCTAGCTACACAATTTTATACACGGATGTGTATCAGACTGTGTATGTCCCTAAAACCCTAAATTTTTCTATAAAAAGACATAAGCATAGGCAAATAAAGAAAGTGGATTTTTAGAGCAGATTCAAGATTTAAAAAGCTTACAGAAGGGACGATATTGATTCAAAGATGTGGAGAACATGAAGAAATCATCAAAAGATCCAATAAATTACAACATCAATCCCCAAACTTGCAAGAACATTAAATAAAAGAGAAAGGCAGATTTGGAATTATAATTCCTTTGTTTCGTATTCGTTTTTATTCCTATTTATCTTTGACTTTGTTTTCTATTATAAGTAACTAAATTTTTTAGTGTCTAAGTGTGATCAACCCTTTTTGGGATAAAAATATGTTTTGATTATTTTATTTAAAGAAATCATTTTGATTAATCTATTATGATTCAATTATGTGTTTTATGCACGTTCTAATAGATCTAAAATATTAGTACATAATCTGATTTCATATCATAGAGATTGAGAAATCCTATGTGTGAATAAATCTACCATAATTCAAAGGAGTTGATTACAAACCTAAAATAGAAATGACCAATCAATTTTTTGGTTAATTTATATATTGATATAGAAATGACCAATCAATTTTTTGGTGTCTTTGTCGAGGACAGTAATATTGGGAACACCTAGATGCTATTACTCCATTAATTATTTTTGTTTTATTTTATCTTGTTGTATTATTGGCTTATTTATTTAAATATCTTTCAAACTTCTTTACATTATTAGTGTGTTTATGGTTTATTTTAGGGATTAAGGTTTAACATCACCACCACAACTTATAATGGAAGGGTGGAGTAGAAAGTACTCTTATGGGAGCTATAAAGTGTCTTCACAATATGTAATATCACCATGTTGGAAAGAGCGCTTTCCTCATATGTTTTTGAAAGCTCAACTGATGTCCATATTATGTTGCAACATTTATGGGAGTAATAATTACAATCATGAATGTTGAACACCAACCTATATGTGGTACCAACCAAGCATGTACAACCAACCTCAAGACGTATCACACAAGAATATGTATAATTCAGAGTGGAGCAAACCTTCTATAGGGATGGAATGATCATGCTCTAACTGAATATGTACAACAGAAGCAACAATACAGTAGTATTATAAATAAACTAATAGAATCCCTTGCCAAGGTGTAGCTAATCGACGTAAATTAGAGGAGTGATTTTCTTCACTTAGATATGAAGAGCATACTACCTCATACTATTTAAGCTCTCTAACATCTTAAAGTGAAGAAGTGATGATGGTCAATTTCATGAATGAGAATACATTTCAAGAAGGTTAGGAGGTAACTGATACTTTGAAAGATATAATGGAAATTTTTATTCAAGAATCAAACATGAGGCATTATGAAATACAGGCTTGTATATAAAATATGGTGAACTAGATCAACTAGTTAGCAAAAATATTATCTGAAAAGATTTAGGGGAGTTTCCCTAATCATACTGAAACAATTCATAAAGAATATGGAATGGCAATCACCTTTAGGAGTTGAAATGAGCTTGGAGAAGAAGATGAAGAAGAAGATGATGATGACGACGATGATGAAGAAGAAGAAGCCTCTATCTAAGAAGAGGAAGTAGAGAAATAATGGGAGGTAATTGAAGAAGATGAGCCAGAAACCTTTGTCTAGAAAGGAGAAAAAAAAGAATGGACAAAGGTGGTTGAGGAATCAAATAAGGAAAGTATTGTTGAGGCATTGATAGTCACATTTAGTATGAAGGGTGGTTCCCACTTCCTCCAAGACAAAATAATTGAGCCAATGGACAATTCTTGGAGTTTTGGTTTGTCTTTAAAATGGGCATTACTGCAGTTAATTGGTTTTGCTAACTTAATATATTATATCCTTGTGATTTTCTTACAACAAGTGGCTTACCTACAAGCTACTAAATTTCCTTGTGGAGAAATGGGTATAAGCAAGCCAGTGATTATAAACCTAGGATGATGGTAAAAATGCATGGTACATCAAGCTAACAATGTTAAAACAATGTTGCTTAAGAGAAAAACCTAAGAATTAGGATAGATTTTATTTTATGTTATTTTATTTTCATGTGTCTTAGTTATTCTCGTTATTGTTATTATTATTTTTTGTAAATTTATCCCTTTTTCAATTATAGTTTTGTAAGGAAGGATATACTTAGTATCAGATGGATACCTCATCAAAATAAAAATCTAACCATCTTATTACTCAAGAAAGTACCAACTTATCCTTCTCACTCATAATATATGTTTATACTGTATACATTGAGGATAATGTATGATTTTAAGTGTGGGGAAGGGGTTAATGATTTTAATGATTGTCTTAAGAGTATTATAATTTTTTTATTAAAATTATGAATTGATATCTTTTATTAACTGAAATTTGTCCATAAATACTTGAAATTATTATTAAATATTGATTTGAATTAGTATGCAAAAGGATGATAATTACAACAAAAATTACTTTTATAAGTCATAATTTAATAGTCATTGAGATAGTCAAATTAAACGAAATTGCATTCTATTTATACATATATAAGCATTCTTTTTTTGTGAGCTTTTGAGCCTAAGAGAAAAATTTTCAAAACATTTTAAGCTCTTTTATTATTTCATGTGTGTTATCATACATAGTTGAATATTTCTAGAACTTGCTTTTATTATACATATTGAGATCACATTTGTTAAATTAGAAGCATTGATATGATGAATGCACTTAGATTCAACATTTTTTTAAATCTACTTCTTTGATAATTACTTTACTCTTAATTTATCTTTAGGAATAATTAGGTTGAGCCATAGCCTTTTTCAATCATTATACCCAATTATTAGTTGTTCTACTATTTTTCTTTCAAGCCTTTTTATTGTTTTAGACCCTGGAGGTTATTTACATTATTTTCTTGTTTAAAACTTGAATTTTTTGCACAGTCCAATATTTCTTTAATTGCATTACAAGATGAATGTTTGAAATTATTATGAAAAAAAGTGAGCATAAAAAAGAAGAAGAAAAAAGAATAATATATAATATCATTAGTTTTATAATGAAATGACCTATGTGTATTGTGAATAAGTTTCATGAAATGCATCTTTAGTGATTTTCCTTTAAATTAATACTTTTATTATCCCAATCATACCTTACCTAAGCCCCATTACAACCCTACAAAAACCTTTTGATTTTTGCTTATAGATTATACATAAGTGGTGAAGATGTGATAAAATTACAAGTTCATGGTAAGAGTTACATTTTGCTTTGACTTGAGAGTTTGATACTTTTCACCCTAAACACTTGATTGCATTGAATGAAATCTTGGTGAGGGTGTAAAAGTTTATTCTTTTGATTTCAATGCAATTATTCAAGTGATTATTATTAATATTGACTTATGAATTTTGTTTTAAGATAACTTGATTCCACTTGTATGTTAATTTAATTAATATGATACTATGATTTAGAGTATGCATGGATAGGTTAACATTGATGAAAGATAGATTTTGTAAGATTTATAATTTAAATTATGATTTTCTTGAGGATATGTAAAAATTTTAAATCTGGGGATGTTTGGTAGATGCGTATTTGACTATATTTATACACCCATATTTGATGTATTTTACTTGATATTTCATAATTTTCTATGTATATATATATATATATTTGGTATTTAATTAACTCCAAGTGTATTTATAGATTATAATTGCCTTCAGAGACCAAAAGAAGAGGAGTTCAAGTGAAATCGTGGAATAAAACAAAGATTTGAAGTAATTAGGAGATATACATACAGATGTGTATGTGGCCGTGTAAGTCTCTCAAAAGGTGTAAAGTCACGATTTTAAGTGTGTTTAGAGCTATATGGTTTGATACACATACATATATCAGACTATGTATGTCCCAAAAACGTTAAATTTCACTGTAAAAGGACATGAGTAGAGGTAAATAGGGAAAGAAAATTTTTGAAGTAGATTCCATAAATTAAAAGCTTAAAAAAAGGACAATATTGATTTAGAGACATGCAGAAGAAATCATTAAAAAATCTAACAAATTACAACATCAAACCTCAATTAACACAAAATTGAGTGCTTGCCTGATTATAAATCTTGTACTTTATTTTATAGTAATTAATGTTATGTTACACCTAAAATACTTATTTTGGATTAGGTAAAAGTTAGAGGAACAAGAAACAAAAAGATATAAATCCACAACCTTTATGTCGTTCTATTAATGATCTGTCTTATTTACATTCATGGAGCAAAAAAGACAGGAGTTAGGGTGGAAACGAAACAAATAATGCAAGAATTAGAGTCACTATGACTTACACGGTCGTGTATAGGAACTGTAACTCATTGGAAACATCCACCCCTATGAACTATATACCCATAAGGAGACTTATATGGCTATGTAAGTGAGATACATGGCCTTAGTTTTGTATCCAATTGTGAGCATATAACTTTATGATCTCTGCCAAATTAACATACAAGGTCACTTGCACACTCGTGTAACTGACCATATATAATCATGTAACCCTAATTTTACAGTTTAAAAAGGTAATTAAGAGGCCAAATAGGGCATGCACAGAATGGAGACATAAAATGAGGAAAATTCCTTTCCTTTTGAGAGCTATGAGCAAATAATCTCCTCCTTTCTAGTTCAAAGGGGATATCAAGATTGGTGGACATATTTAAGCATTGACTTTAAATTGCTAAATAAAGATGATCTTTATTATGGTCTATCATCATGAAATGGAGTTATGAACTTACCATTAAATGGTTTAATGGTTATCTTTTAATGTTAGCATATAACCTATTAGCATTCAT